>CAWUHX010000016.1:1722019-2077289 GCA_963922205.1 Romanomermis culicivorax | reverse complement strand
GTGACCAGATGGTAGTTGCATATTCCAGAATAGGTCTGACGTACGTTTTGTATGCATTAGTCAGTAAGAATTTATCTTTGCTTACAAATCGACGAAATATAAGATATGATCTGGAGTAAGCATTCTTTATAATATGGCCTATATGTTCATCAAATTTAAAATTTTTGGTTAAAAAAATACCAAGATCCTTAACATAATTATCAGTATCCTCAATTATTATATCGTTAACTTTGTATTTCTTCATTTTGTTATCAAATCCAAAATGCATTACCTTAGTTTTAGAAGTAGAAAGAGTTAGTTGATATCTTTCAGACCATCTGACAATCAGATTCTAGAAATTTTTGAAGGTCCCCACTATTTTCAGTACAGCTAAAGATTTTTATATCTTCAGCGAACAAAAAGCAGGCTTACTTCAGGTGATCGGGGTAGGTTATCTATATCATTGACATATAAAAGGAATAGTAAAGGACCCAAAACACTGCCCTGAGGGACACCACTTGTTACATTTTGAGAAGTAGACAAGGTATTCTTTAACTTAACTCTTGGTTGTCTATCATGAAGAAAATCAGTAATCCATGACAATAAATTTCCCTTGAGACCATATTTTTCCACTTTTGCAATAATCTTCGAATGTGGTACTGTGTCAAAAGCTTTAGAGAAATCCATATATATTACATCAAACTGCCCTTTTTTTTGTCAATGTTATCAATTAAGTATTTAGAGAACAGTAAGAGCTGGGTTTCACAGGATCTTTTCTTCACAAAACCAAACTGACGATCAGAAATACGATTATTAACAGTAAAGGCCCTGTCATACATCACCGCGCGGTACCCGCGCGGCGCCGATTATTCTATTCATACTAAAAAGCGGCGCCGGCCGGCGCCGCGGCTGGTACCGCGCCTTTGAAGTATGAATAGGTTTTTGTAATTTTTTGCGGCGCCCCATCAGGTTTCAACTAAACCAATACACATTTTTTGAGAAGAGAAAAATCCAAAAGTAAAAAAGCGGCGCCGTACGGTGCCGCGCGGTACCGCGCGGCGAAGTATGACAAGCCATCGCGCGGCGCCGCCTGTTAGTATGAATAGGACAACCGGCGCCGCGCGGCGCCGGCCGGTACTGCGTGGCGCCGCGCGGTGAAGTATGACAGGGCCTTGAGAAAGTTGGTCACTTGAGCTTTTATGAATTTTTCAAGAATCCTACAACAAACGCAAGTTAAAGATACAGGCCGATAGTTGGAACTTTCACCCGTGATCCCTTTCTTGAAAACTGGAGTCACATGAGCCATTTTCCAGATGCTCGAAAGGCGCCCAGTCAGTACTGAAATATTGAGAATTTTTTTTAATGGGTGGACTAAGTAATTGGCGAATTTTTTAAATATTAAGTTATAGTGTGAGGCCGAAAAAAGGGCACTTGTGTAGTTCAGGGGGCAAGAATTTTTTTTCTAAACTTCCCAAAATTTACGTATTTCCGTCTAAAATGATGGTCTTGATTACGAATATGTCATTAGTTCTCTATAAAACATAATATTTTGACTAGAAACAGGGTCTCGTACGGTAAAATTTTGAAACCTTAATTTGCACATTTGTAATAATGGTTTCGGTAGATCAATTATGCTGATTACGAATATGTCGCTAGTATTTCATGCAGTCGAATATACTGACTATAAAACACTGACTAAGAGGTTTGCCTTTTTACGAACGTGCAGTTTATTGCGTAAAAAACAGCGCCGAAAAAAAAATTTTGTATTCCGATTTTATGAACGCTGGAAAAATGAATTTTTATTTTCTAGTCTAATTTTTCACTGAACGCAGTGAATTTTCAGTCGGGCAAACTGAAATTCAACAGTTGGGCAAGCAATTAAGAATTTGAACTTTTCAATCAGCAAGAACTTCCGCCTTCGTCCTTTGCTGTACATTTTTTTCGCAACTGAAAAAATTCTATCTTCACGGAAGTCAATTTCCAAATACAATAAGCAAATTTTGTTACAATAATTAGAAATAATCTTTATTTTCGTCAGGCTTGTCAAAAAAACAAGATCATACATTTACCTGTAATATGTCCATATTTAAAAGTTATAAAATAAGCTAGAACAACAGTCATGAATTAGGTTGTTGTGTGCGAAATTGCCCGTAGAAAAATGTGCTCAATCGACCTCACTTATGCTTCTTAACTTCAGAAAACAGTGATACCTAGCTACCTATCGCTTGGGATCTGTCTGCGGAAGGAGCAAAGTGCACCTTATGCACTAGAGGTCTGTCTGCGGAAGCGATAAAATGGAGCCTTACGCACTTGGAGTCTGTCTGTGGGGAGCAGAGCACCCCATGGGGGAAGGAAATGGGGGGGTATTACCCCAGTCTTAGATTTGGAAATTCATTTACTACGCCGGCAAAAACAGCTCACTATTGCCAAAAATTTGGGTAGACCCCATCCTCAGTAGGGTATAGTAACTCGAGAAAAATTGCACAATGTATGCTAGAGAGGAATTACTTTCTGGTCTTTTTGATACATTTAATTAGCAGATGATTATGAATTAGTATGCAACTTCTGTGCCATTTAGCGATTTTTAGGATAGGATATCAGCTTATTTTACTACACTTTTAGTGTATCATTTTATGTATAATTTGGAGAACACACAATGAGTTATGTAAATATGTGATTTAGAAGACAAAAAAATAATCTCGAAAAATCGCGCCATGAGGAAGAAAAACATGTTCTTGAAATTCTTCCTCTTCATGCTCTCCTTTCCTTTTTTCCCGCTTCTGCGTTGGGTCTTCTGTGCGTGTATTTCTCCACCCAAGTTCTGGCATATTTTCCTGCTTTGCGTTGGGACATCTGAGGTACGTTGACGCGGATGTACATGAGTGTAAGAACGGTATATTGTTTCAAACTTGTGATTCATATTCGAATGTGACTAATAATACTAATGCCACGTTCGGCATTAGCACTCCCAATGGGAAGCAGTAGTACAACTCTTATTAATGATGGAATGTGCTCGTACTCCTGATGATACTGGCCCAAAAAATGTTTCCAAAACATACCTGTAAGAGGTCCGACTAGTTGGGGGGGGGGAGGGTTAAAACCAAAATTTTGGGGGGTGGGGGTCGCAACTTTTCCAAAATTTTGGGAGGGGGGGTCGAAAAACCCCCCGAAAAAATCGAAAAAATTTTCCCAAAAAAGGCCAAAAAGCCACTTTTTTCCTTGTTTTTTTCCACTTTTTCGGAGTTTGGGGGGGGGGGGTGGATATAGGGTTTGACCAAGTTGGGGGTGGGGATCCCGACATGTGGGTATAGCAACATATAAAAAAATCCTGGATACGCCTCAGTCTTCACTGTTTATTTTATCATCTTTTTGTGTTTAGTTATTTACGATCGGTGGAAACCTTCGGACGATGTAAGAAAACTGCGCGAACTGCGCGTTCAAATTCAAGCTTTGGCCGACAAATCTGCTCATGTCGTCAAGAAGAACGTCGTTCAGAATTATTCGCAATTTATTGAAACGGCGAAAGAAATTTCGCGTCAGTTTTTCCATTGACCATTAAATATTTCATTAAGTTATATTGTATAGCACGAGCACGGATAGAACATTTTTTTCAACTCGTTTTTTCTGAATTCCACCTTATATTTTCAGATTTGGAATATGAAACATACCAGCTAAGTCATTTGTTGGCTGAACAGAAAGGGTTAATCGATTCAATGATGGAATTAAGTTTAACCGGAATAAAAGGTATCAAGGAGTGACTTTCGTTCTTATTCTTCAAAGTATATTTTTCAGATAGGAATGATCACTCAATCAATCCAATGGCTAAGAGTTCACCGGTTAACGTAGCTCAGCAATTATTAGAAAGAGTGAAAATTGTTCTGTGAGTCTATGAGTACGCATGGCGCGTTGGAAAAAGACTTTTTTTCCGCGCTCAAAATTTATTTCCGCTCCAAGTTGAAATCGTTTTGAAAAATGTGTGGAATTGACGAAAATGGTAGATTACCAGGATAATCTTCAAATATAGTATCTGTTTTCCTTACGCAATAAAATTATCTTAGAATAATTGAGCAGTGACATAGTTACTGCTGGCACTCACGTGATTAGAGCTGAAGATTTATAGATATTCATTGATGCTTCATTCCGGCGCGTAGCGCCTGAAAAAAATTCTAGATTTTGATATTCTAGAACGCTGGCAAATAAGTCTTTTCAATTTTATCCCTAAAATGAACACTTTACATTTTCATTTCAAAATTATGTTTTCCTCAATAAAAAAATTTGTTTTCACAAAGTTCAGACGACTTGAAGCGAGAGAAAGATGCTATGAAGATAAATAAAATATTAATTTCCAACGAAATCCAAAAAGACTACTGAAATTATTTGAAAAATAAGATGAGGCACTTTAAATAGTAAACACCATGGAACGTCAACTTTTTCGGCGCTACGTGTCCAAGAACTTCTAGATTCTGTATTCTAGAGATAATACTTTCGCTTTAGCTTTCCAGCTGAAAAATGATGGTATTAAATAAGTGTATGAAAAAAGGTGAGAAAAGTCAACGAACTTATATTTATCGCAATCAATTTACACTATATTTTCCAAGAGAGTGTGAGTTTCACTCACTCTAATATGAGATGAGACGCATGGAAGCAATCAGAGGCATCCGAGAAACGAAAGTAGACTTATTTTTAACTTTCCAGCTTAATTGTAGTGAATATTGTACTTTATTCTCGTTGCCGTCTTTTTTCGATTTTGATATTCTAAATCGCACAAAATTTACTTTTTCATCAATTCCAGAAGTAGAAGTACCCTAAAAAATTTTCCGCTCAGCCGAAAAAATATGAAAAGAGTCTGCTTAGAAATCAATGAAAATGCACGAAGTGCTTCATTTTCGTGCTATTACTTTTTAGCCATAAAATATTTTTCTAGAAACCACACATTTTGTTCAGCATTTACCCGAAAATCCCAATCGTGAAATTTTTTTGGAAAGCGATTTGACTGAGCTAAATTTCGACAGTTACGCTCCCATTTGTCAAGTTCGAGCTTTCCTGTTCAACGACGGTCTAATGTTAACAACCAATTTGCCCCGCAGGTTAGTGTCCAATGATCAGACAAACAAGGGCAAATTTGAGTATTGGAAACAAAAGTTTCCATTTATATTGAGATTCTCCGCATGATTTTTACATTCTAGCGGTTCTTCGAGCACATTATTTCGTTTCAAATTCGATTCGTTCTACCAACTGGAAAATTTAGCCATAATTAACGCTAAAGACGATTCTAATTCGTTATCATCGAATAATACGTTTAAATTGTTGGTATTTCCTGAACATAAATTATTCCAGTGTGGAAATTCGCGTGTGAAAGTAAAAATCGTATCGCGTTGTATTTTTCATCCGGTTTTTAATGCATTGACTTTTTTCAGAAGCAATGGATCGATACCGTAAACCCAGTACCCAAAATCATTTACACCCCCCCCCCCCCCCAGTTGGGAAAAAATTAAAAAAATTTGCCAAAAAGTGTATGCTTTTTGACCTTTTTTGGGAAAAATTTCGACTTTTTCCTACCCCCCCCCCCCCCCCAAAATTTCGGATTTCCCCCCCCCCCCCCAACTGGTCGGAGCAGTGTTTTTTTTTTGTGCCAAAACATGGTTTTTGGCACAAAAAAATTTGGAATGGCACAAAAAATTTTGAGTGTTTGTGCCAATTGGCACAAAATTTTTGGCTGGTCAAGCATTAAATTTCCTTGATTTTTAGACGTTTTAGGGGCTGAAAATGCAGAAAATTTCCGGCGCTCCGCGCCGAATCAATGAATAATTTCCTATTCGTATATTTGACCCAAACGGGAACGATTTCTCTTCGAACAGTGTATAAGTATCGTTGCAGCAAACTTTATAGGCTGTCAAGACTGATGAGCGAAAAGAAATTCTGAATATTCTCTCTTCATTCAGTCAGATTCGGATTTAAAACTGAAATTGTGTGTTTGATTGATGATTCAAATAGAAAAATCGATGTCGTTGATAATGGCACAATGTTTCGATCGAAAATTAACACGATTTTCGACTTTATTTTCTCTAGTCTTTACATGGTTGTTAAATACACATAACATAGATATTCGTTCGTAGTCGAAAATTGAATCAATTTGAACTTCCTGAACAATTCTAGAGCTATGTAAATTGTTTCAGCATTCCATTTCTTTTTGGGATTTCGTGAACTATTTTGTTGCACAGTTTTTTCTCTTCTCACTGACATGGTTAGCTGAGAAATAGGTTGGGCACAATTTTTACAAAAAAGTAATGCATTAAACAATAACTTTTTATCAAACTTTTGGCCTAAAACTTTTCCACAGTTTTCATTATGTCTCTAGTGAAAAAAAATTTTTTTGTGCCATTGGCACAAATTTTTTTGGCCTCTTGTGCCAATTGGCACAAATGTCCGTGCACAAAAAAAAAACGCTGGGTCGGAGGTCTTACGGGTATGGTTTTCAGCCCCTAAAATGACTAAAAATCAAAGAAATTCGGCATTCGACTAGTCAGAAAATTTGTACCAATTGGACAAACGCCTAAAATTTTTTGTGCCATTCGAAATTTTTTTGTGCCAAAAACCATGTTTTGGCACAAAAAAAAACACTGCGCGACGTTTAACCAGATTTCCAAATTATGTATGTTACAGTCAACTATTGTCAATTATACATTATCTCAAGAACTGATATATCCTGCTAACAGGTCCTCTTGCAAGTAACAGCGTAAAATTTCAATCTGCACAAATTGAAAATCAAACTTCATCGATATTGATCGGATCAAATGTTGTTGCATGGACATCAATAATCACAAGCATTTCAGTTACTGAAATAACATACAGCTTTCACAGCAGGATTCTTCATTCAAAGAATGATCAAAGGTTGTTTGAATGAGCTCACAAATTTTCATTCTCACGTGACGAACAGTTTAGCAGACAATTGCAAAAAACTAAAATGGTACTTGCTTTCCACTTTTACAATTAAGAAGCATTCCAAGAAAAACAGAGTAGCTTCAGCATAGCGGAAAAACTCCCTTAAGAAAAACATACTAAAGCGGAGTCGCCGAGCGCACATTTTTTGACTTTTTCTGGATGTTTCATGTTTGCCACCCGATACATTTAAACTACCTTAGTTGGTGTATGGCAGAAGTTTGACTTAATCATCGTTCATGGATGAATCGGAGATCAATAGTGAGCAACATACTGCACAGCATTGCTGATGAGAAGCCAACAAAGGAAACAACCTTGAGGCCAAAGAGGGGCATGAAACATCGTGCATTTTCTTCCAGTGCTATTGTCCACATATATTTTGAGAAGTGGTGACCTAACGTTGTCCCTTAGGTCAGTATCAGCTGAATAAGAAAACATTCACAAACAAGAAAAAGAACGAGAAATTTATTTACATTTTGAATTAAATTGTTCCATAGAGGTTTTGAAATCGGTAGTCCAACGTATTTATGACAGAGTACTGGAGAGTGAAATATTCAGTACAGGAAAGTGCCTATTAAGATGTATATTTTGGTTGTTTGTATGCTTCCCCTATGAAAAATAGCCATAAACGTGATTGAGAGAGTTAAAGTTTATCAGTAAACAAAGGTAAATGGACTGACCATTCCTGAAAGCGAAAAAGTCGGAATATGGCACAGGAAGAAGATTTCAAACAGTGAGAGTAGATTAACTTTTCTATGTTCTCCAACTCTGCTCCGAAAGCGGATCATCGGAATCTCTGTGATTGACCAGTCATACATGTTTTGTATAAGCACGATAATGATTTCTCCAGCGTCATTTCGCCACGTACTGTTGCTCCTATAGTCTGTTTTTTTCAAATGAGCCTCCGTGTAGCGCGAAATTCTCAAGCATATGAAAAACCTGCTCGTAAGCCGGTGGTTGATTTCCTACCCAGTCGACTGTAGTTGGAAGAGAAAAGCTAATTTTTATCCAGGGGTGAAATTGCGATTCCGTGGTGCTGATTTATTTTATATCATACCTGTAATTGGGGTCCCCCACCCAAGCTCCCCCTCTTTTACTGGTATGGTTATTATCTGAAAAAGCTACAAGCATAAAGCAGGATGCTGTTTTCTAACTGCGCACTGGAATTCATGCACCAGAGCACAGAAATACAGAAATTTCTGAAAAGTACTTCCATGAAGCTTTTAAATTGATTTTACCTTGAGAAAGAAATAATCGCTTCAAAAAGTTTAGATTAGGAGTCATACCTGTAAGAGGTTCGACCAGTTGAGGGGGGGGGAGGGTAAATCTGAAATTTTGGGGGAGGTGGTCGAAAAAAAGTCGAAACTTTTTTGAAAAAAGGCCAAAAACATACTTTTTTGCCAATTTTTTACAAACTGGGGGGGGGGGGGGGTTGGGTGTATGGTTGGCCAAGTCCCCAAACCCCCCCCCCCAATTACAGGTATGTTTGGAGTATATTGATTTTTCTCGAAAAATGTGAATCTTCATTAACTTACAAGATAAAACATTGAAGATTACCAATTAAAACATGAGATAATACATCTAAGATGATGAAAACGAGGCTAAATTTTAAAAGTCGGTTCCCAGCCATCATGTCATATACGAAAATAGAAGATTTATCACGCATGTTTGAAGAAACGAAACGTATGGAATGTAGAAAAGCGTACAAAACACTGCAAATGGAACACTCGGAGTGTTTGATGAATTTCATGCAATGACAATCGTACACAGGAGATTGACGGGCTCATAGAGAGCACTGTGTCAATTTATCCACGGAACTTCGCTCAAGTCCTTTAAGGTTTTCAGAGCCAAAACTCGGACTGTGCTAACTTACTCTTCTAGGAGTTAAACCCGATTACTCAAACTATTTTCCAAATAGTTTGACTCAACCTAGATCACACGTTTGATTTTTAATTTAATAAATTACAAATGCTCCACTTCGCTCTACAAAAATATCTCTAACATACACTAAGATGCAACAGCATGTCAACCTAACTAACAATCACAATAAATAATGTTTCACAATTTCATTGGACGTCGTAACCACGCCCCCTGGTGTCTCGACACGATTTCTCTTGACTGCTCTTGAGGATCTTTCTCAAAATTGACATATTTTTTACAAAACGTCAAAATGCTCCACAACACTCAGCCTAATTATTGTAATGAGTTGTTTGTTAATTTTGAGCATGGATTTCTGTGACTAATGAGACTACAGTACAATTCAGTATAAAAAGCGGCAGAGTTGTTCTTCGAATAAGTGTATGGTCCGGCAACATGGTCATCTGTTGACGACGAAAGTCAATGAGTTTACTTTTAATTTTCAACAAGCTCTTATTCGCATAATGTCATATTTGTCATGATGGAACTGATTGCCAACATGTTTCAAAAATAGTTTTGGAATGGCTCTCAGCCACCTCTGATGACCAAAAATGCTTGCTCTATCATTTTTGCGCAGAGCATCTTGTGAACCTATATTCTGTTTTTTATAAAATGCTTCCAAATAGAAAAGTGACACAAACCAGTACTGTCGTCAAAGTTGTTTACATACAGCTCTTCCGGTAAAACTTTTCACTCGAAAAATTGTTAAAGGTTAGGTCAGTATGCTAACAAATTTTCAGTCCTTATATGATATATTGTTCATCAGGAAATCGTGAAAATCTAAAATAGTACTTGCTTTCCACTTTCATTATTTAGAAGCATTTCAAGAAAAACTGACTATAGTTTCATGAACATTACATAGAAAGTAAATTATTATGCGATCCATTTGACAGTTTTCTGGAAGCCATGACCAGCAAATTATCAGTGTTGCCAAGTAGTTGCCTTAAACCCCCCCCCCCCCATTTTTCCGCAAAAACCTCCAGATTAAATCAATTGTTCTAAAAACCACTAGAAAACTTTATTGTTGAAAATCCCTAAAAATCCCCAATTTTTGAAAGCATAGCATAAATTTAATCCATAGGTAAAACAAATAAATCAAACTCAAGTTTTTGAAGAATCAACAACTTTATTCAGGTGCTAGCTGCATTTCATCTTCATCATCGCATTCAGCTGATTGCTGCACCGGACTGTTTAAATGATCATACATGCCCGACGTAAATTTTTTAAACATAAGTCTGTTTTTTGTAAAATGCTTCCAAAATGAAAAATGACGCCAATATTCAGTAACTTGAAAATCTTCTACATGAACCTTTTACTGAAAAATTTCAAACTCAAAAAATTTGTGGTTGCAACTTGATTGTTGTCACAAATTTTCAGTTCTATATGACATACTGCTTGACAGAAAATGCAGAAAACATAAAATAGTACTTGCTTTCCACACATATTGTTTAGCAGCATTGTGAGAAAAACAGACTAAAGGTTTTGTTACAGTAAAGGAGCTAAAAGTTTCATTTTTTAAAGCCAAGCTATATCGCACACATAGAATAGTCCAACATGAATGAAATCATAAGTGGCGCGATAGCGTCAACCTATAATATACTTGGCCCCCAAATTTCATGTCCCCTCTCTAAAGCCAAAAAGAGCCAGAACCTTCGGTTTTTTTCATATGGAATAGGAGCAAACTATGGAGTGCCTATTGTCATTTCGTGCCTATCTGCAAGTGATGCTCAGTGGGGCCCCAAAAACGTGCAAAAAACGCACTTTTTAAGGGCCCCCAGTTCCACCATGCCCCGCTATGGGTGTGCCTCATACTACCTCCATGCTTCAGCCTAAGCATCTTGGGGTGCAATGAGATTAAAAATATGGCCTCCATTCAATTATATGGATGTCCAGAGTCTCGGGAACCGCGAAATTTGTCAATTTTGTTATATAAACTTACGGCTTAACAAAAATTATTTTTTAATGGTGCCCGAACTTTTTGCAGTTTCAATTGAACCAGGGCGGTCACTTTACACAAAAAAATCATCATTGATGTAAATGAGGGTACTCCTGTGAATTATTGGATGAAGGGGTTTTCACCCATTGGGAATTCGATGGACGCTGTCACTTTACACAAAAAACTATCAGGGGTGTAAACTGTAAACAAGCGTATTTTCGTGATAATTTCGTGGAACGGGTTTTCGGCCACGGGGAATTTAATGAATGTGATCACTTTACACAAAAAATTATCCCGGGTGTAGCCAAGCGTATTTTTATGATTTTTTTGTGGAATGGGTTTTCGACCAAAGCGGATTCAATGGATGCAGTCACTTTACACAAAAAAGTCAGCATTAATATAAATAAAGGTACTCCCATGATTTTTTGGAGGAAGCGGATTTTGGCCATTGGGAGTTCGATGGACGTGGCCATTCTACACGAAAAATTACCTCGAGTGTAAACAAGCGTATTTTCGTGATTATTTGGGGCAACAAGTTTTGGACCACGGGGAATTCAAGGAATGCGGTCACTTTACTCAAAAAGTATCCCGTGTGTAAACAAGCGTATTTTCGTTATTATTAGGGGCAAAAATTTTTGGATCACGGGGTATTTAATGAATCCGATCACTTTACACACAAAATTATATTGAGTGTATATAAATGTATTTCTGTGATTTTTGGGGAAGAGGTTTCTGACCATGGGGAATTCAATGAACACAGTCACTTTACACCAAAAAATTGTTCGGTGTGTAAACAAAGGTATTTCTGCAGTTTTTGGGTTGACGGGTTCCTGATCATGAGGAATTCAATGGAAATGGCCACTTTGCACTATGTTTACAGCGTGATTTAACTTCTATGCAGTTTACACATTTTTACCTTTACCGAAAGTGAGAATTCGTAGCTTTAAGATTGCTTTTTTATTGCTTCTTTGATGTGAAGGTGAGCAAATTTAAAACTTGTGCTTCTACGAAGGTTTTCATGCATAACTGAGGCCCACAAAGAAGTGGTGGACGAGTTTATTAGAAAATGCCCCGATGGGGCATAAAAAGAACAATATACTTGCTTGGATAGTTGCCAAGCTAGAAAAAGAAGTGGACTAGATTTTTGAGAACTTGGGTTAAAGTTGGAAAAAATTCACTTTCGTTATATTGGATTTTCTTTCTTTCTAAAAAACTTTTCCATGTCTGTGAAAAAGTATATTCTGCAGCTGAGTGCATCGAATCACTTTCCAACCAAACATGTGCATCTCCGAAATTTTGAGGATGGTATAGGGGTACCTTGGTATTTTGGCGTTTTTGAGACGAAAAATTGAAAAAAAAGTAATAAGCCAGAGCCTAAGCCTAAGGCCTAATGCTAAGCCTAATTCTGATTTCCCAAGCAATGATCAATTGAACGAAGGTCTCACCAGTCGATAAGTGCCAGTTGTGACTACCCGGCCTGGCGCTAAACTTGACTAAGTGCCGTTCCTACTAGTGTCTTGAAATGAGTACAAAATAAAGCCCACATCACATTAAACTTAAGAACTCACAATAAAACCAAGAAATCCCAGCAAAAAGCCCGTAAAATCCAAGAGACAAAATTTTGAAAATTTGTTTATTCCATCCCTGAAAGAATGTGTGGTGTGCACTCTGCCCCACACATGTCAACAGGGTATTTTTACACCAAACCGGTTTGTTTTTCCCCAATACGTTTATTTTGGGAAAAACATTTTGGAAAAAGGGAAAATTTTTTAGATGTATTGGCCAAATGGGGAAAAAGTTTTTATCTAACTTCCCCTAAATGTAGCATTTTAAACTTGAATGCACTTTGATGGGGTAAAATAGTTACTTTCGACCACCTCGCAACAAAATACCAAATAAATTAGCACAGGTTACTTCAGACGCGATATTTCAAATTTTCAGTTTTATTATTACTTTAACGGAAAATTTTCAGGGTCTTCCCCACTTGAGGTAAAATTTTTGGGAAAAACAAACATGCTGCACCAAAAGCCAAAATTCGGTAATTAAGCCAAAAAGGACGCTAATTCAATTGTAAATTATGTAACGACCAGTTCTTAGTGATACTTTACTTGATCCACAAGGGAGCAGTGGCTACGGTGAACAACAGGGTGAATAATGAGATGACAATATGCAGGGGGCTCGACGATTGCTTGCTCGTCGGATACAACAACAAAAACGCTCACTTGCAAATATTAAAACGAATCACTTCACACTTAAAATCTCACTACACTTGCAAATAAAAGGAAGGCTCGCAAAAATCTCCAAACTGACAAAATCATGCTTTGCTTCTCTTTAAATACGGCTTCCATGACCACTCCCTCGGCGTCGCGGGAGGTCTTGTTTCCATCGATCTTCTTCCGCCAATCGCTGCTTCTTGCTTCATTATTCTCGTTAACTTGGTCACGCCTTCCAAGGCTTTCCTAGTACTGTATGCTTTTCATGTTTTCCTTATGCTTGCTTCCTACGGTGGGCTTAGCCACACCTCTGTGCTTCTGTGCATGCCTCTGTATCTATCTCTTCTGTGTACACATATTTTGTGGGACTGTCGCTACTGTTCCACTCGAGACTACTGTCTGGCGGGGCTTTTACTTTTTACTGTGTGCAGGTGTTGTTTACGATTTTTATGAGAAATTAATGTAGCCATGGAATGTGTACTTTAGTGTAGGTTCTAGGGGACCAGCTGCCGATGTGCAAATTAATTGGGGCGTTTTAATTGGGTCAATAGCGGCTACTGGGGTGTGGAAGGATCAAAATAAAGTACTTCACATAATTTTACAGGAATGTTTGGGTGTGAATCCCAGACACCCTTGAGACAATAGATTGAGAAATGAAATAATAATTAATAATAATTATCACATAGTGTACACTATATATTTACAGTACTGCGTTAGCATGTACGTTACAATTACACGAACTGGCAACACTATTCAATCAATAGTCATTTCAACTTTCATTATTTTCAGTTTCTTTACGCTTTTTTCTTAATTTATACAGTAATTCTCCGTTAAGCGCAGCAGAATTCAAACAAGCCAATTTGTTGGAAAACCCCCAAAACTTCAAAAATAAAAATAAAAAACCCCTAAAAAACCTTGAAACAAAAAACCCGCAGAAAAACCCCAGCGCCCTTGAAAAACCCTTGATTTAGGGAAAACCCCTTAATTTGGCAACACACTGACCAACAATAATAACTTTCTTAGCGATATTTTAAAGTATCCTGAAGTATTCAAGGTTTTTGTAAATTAAACATTTTTGGTGAGTTGAGTATTCAGAAACATCATCTTTTTCAACTAAAATGCACTGCATTGCATATTTAGTGCAGAAATTTATCTTTTTGATTGTCCTACAATGTTATAAAAGTCGTTATTCAATTTGAACCTTCTATATACATCAAGCATGAGAATACGGTAATGATTTGAAAATTCCTCGGTAATTATGCCCTAACTTAAAAAAAACTCACTATTTTATCAAAATAAATCTTCTTCCCTTCAATTCAGTACTATCTGTGACTCGCAATATTCGATTTTGACGAAGTTATCGAGTTTTGGGACTATTCCAGTTTATTCATAAACAAATTATAGTTTTTTTCAATTGCATGACGCCTGCAATAGATGTACTGTATTTAGAAATTTCCATTTCCATATGTTTGTAAGATTTTTGTCATTTTTGCTTGGTGGATGTGAAAAAACTCCTATATAACCGCGAACATTTAGTACTGCGCTCCTCATTCTCTGAAGGATCTGTTCTTTATTGTCTCTGTTTATCAACTTTTATAGTCGCCGAGAAATTGAGGTTAAGATCGGAACGCTCTTTATCAACAAAACGCATGTGGCCTATTCACTCACTCTCTTCCCATCCATTCAGTCACCACACCATTCTTTGTCGTTTGCTTGATTATTATTCGCACACTTGAGGCTTGTTTAATCTTGTGTCTTTGACGAAATATGGAAGAAGAATTGGTTCGTAGAGACTTCAACGTTGCCAAGTGTAAGTGATCTTTCTTTATTACCGGCCGCAACGCAAGTCACAGGGAAAAAACTTGCACAAAAACTTCAAAAAAACCTCTGTACGAAGCATTACCTGTAAGAGATCCGACCAGTCGGGGACTAAACCTCAAATTCTTGGGGTTGGGGTCGAGGTCTCCGAAAATCCCAAAAGAGCCGAAAATTTCGAAAATTTTCACCAAAAAAGGCTTTGGGTCTGTCTCAGCATTTCGGTTCGGTAAAGGGTCTGACCAATTCGGAGTCCTCCCAATCCTTTCATAGTTACAGTTATGATGATGATGATGGTGATTTTATTCGCAGCGGCACTAAGCAATGTTAGGAGAATATAATAAATAAGAAATAAGTTCATTAAATACGGAATAAATATGCAATACATTAACAAATATGCTGTGCTTGGTCAAAAAGGCATTTAGCTCTTACAGTTGACCAAAATTGAACTTATCCAATTTAGAGCGAAAAATTTTACTATTTCTAGATGTTATTATTGATTCAGGAAGTTTATTCCAAATAGGAATAACTCTATTTGTAAAGAAGAATTTCTTAATATCAGTCCTTGGAATATCTGTTTTTAACTTCCAATTGTGGTTGGATCGGGTCTGAGAATGTGTAGTGGTGCAAAAATCACTCAATCTTACGTCTACTTCATGGTTTATTATCTTATATAACAACCAAGTCATTCAAACGTCTTCTACTTTCAAGTGTCTCTAACTTTAATATAGTCAAACGATCAATATAAGAAACCTCAGGATAATTGAGAACCCTTTTTGTGAAGTATTTCTGTACTTTTTCAATGGCTCTGATGTTCTTAGTTGAGTGGGGTGACCAGATGGTAGTTGCATATTCCAGAATAGGTCTGACGTACGTTTTGTATGCATTAGTCAGTAAGAATTTATCTTTGCTTACAAATCGACGAAATATAAGATATGATCTGGAGTAAGCATTCTTTATAATATGGCCTATATGTTCATCAAATTTAAAATTTTTGGTTAAAAAAATACCAAGATCCTTAACATAATTATCAGTATCCTCAATTATTATATCGTTAACTTTGTATTTCTTCATTTTGTTATCAAATCCAAAATGCATTACCTTAGTTTTAGAAGTAGAAAGAGTTAGTTGATATCTTTCAGACCATCTGACAATAGATTCTAGAAATTTTTGAAGGTCCCCACTATTTTCAGTACAGCTAAAGATTTTTATATCTTCAGCGAACAAAAGCAGGCTTACTTCAGGTGATCGGGGTAGGTTATCTATATCATTGACATATAAAAGGAATAGTAAAGGACCCAAAACACTGCCCTGAGGGACACCACTTGTTACATTTTGAGAAGTAGACAAGGTATTCTTTAACTTAACTCTTGGTTGTCTATCATGAAGAAAATCAGTAATCCATGACAATAAATTTCCCTTGAGACCATATTTTTCCACTTTTGCAATAATCTTCGAATGTGGTACTGTGTCAAAAGCTTTAGAGAAATCCATATATATTACATCAACTGCCCTTTTTTTGTCAATGTTATCAATTAAGTATTTAGAGAACAGTAAGAGCTGGGTTTCACAGGATCTTTTCTTCACAAAACCAAACTGACGATCAGAAATACGATTATTAACAGTAAAGGCCCTGTCATACATCACCGCGCGGTACCGCGCGGCGCCGATTATTCTATTCATACTAAAAAGCGGCGCCGGCCGGCGCCGCGCGGTACCGCCTTTGAAGTATGAATAGGTTTTTGTAATTTTTGCGGCGCCGCGCGGCGCCCCATCAGGTTTCAACTAAACCAATACACATTTTTTGAGAAGAGAAAAATCCAAAAGTAAAAAAGCGGCGCCGTACGGTGCCGCGCGGTACCGCGCGGCGAAGTATGACAAGCCATCGCGCGGCGCCGCCTGTTAGTATGAATAGGACAACCGGCGCCGCGCGGCGCCGGCCGGTACCGCGCGGCGCCGCGCGGTGAAGTATGACAGGGCCTTGAGAAAGTTGGTCACTTGAGCTTTTATGAATTTTTCAAGAATCCTACAACAAACGCAAGTTAAAGATACAGGCCGATAGTTGGAACTTTCACCCGTGATCCCTTTCTTGAAAACTGGAGTCACATGAGCCATTTTCCAGATGCTCGAAAGGCGCCCAGTCAGTACTGAAATATTGAGAATTTTTTTTAATGGGTGGACTAAGTAATTGGCGAATTTTTTAAATATTAAGTTATAGTGTGAGGCCGAAAAAGGGCACTTGTGTAGTTCAGGGGGCAAGAATTTTTTTTCTAAACTTCCCAAAATTTACGTATTTCCGTCTAAAATGATGGTCTTGATTACGAATATGTCATTAGTTCTCTATAAAACATAATATTTTGACTAGAAACAGGGTCTCGTACGGTAAAATTTTGAAACCTTAATTTGCACATTTGTAATAATGGTTTCGGTAGATCAATTATGCTGATTACGAATATGTCGCTAGTATTTCATGCAGTCGAATATACTGACTATAAAACACTGACTAAGAGGTTTGCCTTTTTACGAACGTGCAGTTTATTGCGTAAAAAACAGCGCCGAAAAAAAATTTTGTATTCCGATTTTATGAACGCTGGAAAAATGAATTTTTATTTTCTAGTCTAATTTTTCACTGAACGCAGTGAATTTTCAGTCGGGCAAACTGAAATTCAACAGTTGGGCAAGCAATTAAGAATTTGAACTTTTCAATCAGCAAGAACTTCCGCCTTCGTCCTTTGCTGTACATTTTTTCGCAACTGAAAAAATTCTATCTTCACGGAAGTCAATTTCCAAATACAATAAGCAAATTTTGTTACAATAATTAGAAATAATCTTTATTTTCGTCAGGCTTGTCAAAAAAACAAGATCATACATTTACCTGTAATATGTCCATATTTAAAAGTTATAAAATAAGCTAGAACAACAGTCATGAATTAGGTTGTTGTGTGCGAAATTGCCCGTAGAAAAATGTGCTCAATCGACCTCACTTATGCTTCTTAACTTCAGAAAACAGTGATACCTAGCTACCTATCGCTTGGGATCTGTCTGCGGAAGGAGCAAAGTGCACCTTATGCACTAGAGGTCTGTCTGCGGAAGCGATAAAATGGAGCCTTACGCACTTGGAGTCTGTCTGTGGGGAGCAGAGCACCCCATGGGGGAAGGAAATGGGGGGTATTACCCCAGTCTTAGATTTGGAAATTCATTTACTACGCCGGCAAAAACAGCTCACTATTGCCAAAAATTTGGGTAGACCCCATCCTCAGTAGGGTATAGTAACTCGAGAAAAATTGCACAATGTATGCTAGAGAGGAATTACTTTCTGGTCTTTTTGATACATTTAATTAGCAGATGATTATGAATTAGTATGCAACTTCTGTGCCATTTAGCGATTTTTAGGATAGGATATCAGCTTATTTTACTACACTTTTAGTGTATCATTTTATGTATAATTTGGAGAACACACAATGAGTTATGTAAATATGTGATTTAGAAGACAAAAAAATAATCTCGAAAAATCGCGCCATGAGGAAGAAAAACATGTTCTTGAAATTCTTCCTCTTCATGCTCTCCTTTCCTTTTTCCCGCTTCTGCGTTGGGTCTTCTGTGCGTGTATTTCTCCACCCAAGTTCTGGCATATTTTCCTGCTTTGCGTTGGGACATCTGAGGTACGTTGACGCGGATGTACATGAGTGTAAGAACGGTATATTGTTTCAAACTTGTGATTCATATTCGAATGTGACTAATAATACTAATGCCACGTTCGGCATTAGCACTCCCAATGGGAAGCAGTAGTACAACTCTTATTAATGATGGAATGTGCTCGTACTCCTGATGATACTGGCCCAAAAAATGTTTCCAAAACATACCTGTAAGAGGTCCGACTAGTTGGGGGGGGGGGGGGGGAGGGTAAAACCAAAATTTTGGGGGTGGGGGTCGCAACTTTTCCAAAATTTTGGGAGGGGGTCGAAAAACCCCCGAAAAAATCGAAAAAATTTTCCCAAAAAAGGCCAAAAAGCCACTTTTTTCCTTGTTTTTTCCACTTTTTCGGAGTTTGGGGGGGGGGGGGTTGGATATAGGGTTGACCAAGTTGGGGGTGGGGATCCCGACATGTGGGTATAGCAACATATAAAAAAATCCTGGATACGCCTCAGTCTTCACCGTTTATTTTATCATCTTTTTGTGTTTAGTTATTTACGATCGGTGGAAACCTTCGGACGATGTAAGAAAACTGCGCGAACTGCGCGTTCAAATTCAAGCTTTGGCCGACGAATCTGCTCATGTCGTCAAGAAGAACGTCGTTCAGAATTATTCGCAATTTATTGAAACGGCGAAAGAAATTTCGCGTCAGTTTTTCCATTGACCATTAAATATTTCATTAAGTTATATTGTATAGCACGAGCACGGATAGAACATTTTTTTCAACTCGTTTTTCTGAATTCCACCTTATATTTTCAGATTTGGAATCTGAAACATACCAGCTAAGTCATTTGTTGGCTGAACAGAAAGGGTTAATCGATTCAATGATGGAATTAAGTTTAACCGGAATAAAAGGTATCAAGGAGTGACTTTCGTTCTTATTCTTCAAAGTATATTTTTCAGATAGGAATGATCACTCAATCAATCCAATGGCTAAGAGTTCACCGGTTAACGTAGCTCAGCAATTATTAGAAAGAGTGGAAAATTGTTCTGTGAGTCTATGAGTACGCATGGCGCGTTGGAAAAAGACTTTTTTTCCGCGCTCAAAATTTATTTCCGTTCCAAGTTGAAATCGTTTGAAAAATGTGTGGAATTGACGAAAATGGTAGATTACCAGGATAATCTTCAAATATAGTATCTGTTTTCCTTACGCAATAAAATTATCTTAGAATAATTGAGCAGTGACATAGTTACTGCTGGCACTTACGTGATTAGAGCTGAAGATTTATAGATATTCATTGATGCTTCATTCCGGCGCGTAGCGCCTGAAAAAAATTCTAGATTTTGATATTCTAGAACGCTGGCAAATAAGTCTTTTCAATTTTATCCCTAAAATGAACACTTTACATTTTCATTTCAAAATTATGTTTTCCTCAATAAAAAAATTTGTTTTCACAAAGTTCAGACGACTTGAAGCGAGAGAAAGATGCTATGAAGATAAATAAAATATTAATTTCCAACGAAATCCAAAAAGACTACTGAAATTATTTGAAAAATAAGATGAGGCACTTTAAATAGTAAACACCATGGAACGTCAACTTTTTCGGCGCTACGTGTCCAAGAACTTCTAGATTCTGTATTCTAGAGATAATACTTTCGCTTTAGCTTTCCAGCTGAAAAATGATGGTATTAAATAAGTGTATGAAAAAAGGTGAGAAAAGTCAACGAACTTATATTTATCGCAATCAATTTACACTATATTTTCCAAGAGAGTGTGAGTTTCACTCACTCTAATATGAGATGAGACGCATGGAAGCAATCAGAGGCATCCGAGAAACGAAAGTAGACTTATTTTTAACTTTCCAGCTTAATTGTAGTGAATATTGTACTTTATTCTCGTTGCCGTCTTTTTTCGATTTTGATATTCTAAATCGCACAAAATTTACTTTTTCATCAATTCCAGAAGTAGAAGTACCCTAAAAAATTTTCCGCTCAGCCGAAAAAATATGAAAAGAGTCTGCTTAGAAATCAATGAAAATGCACGAAGTGCTTCATTTTCGTGCTATACTTTTTAGCCATAAAATATTTTTCTAGAAACCACACATTTTGTTCAGCATTTACCCGAAAATCCCAATCGTGAAATTTTTTTGGAAAGCGATTTGACTGAGCTAAATTTCGACAGTTACGCTCCCATTTGTCAAGTTCGAGCTTTCCTGTTCAACGACGGTCTAATGTTAACAACCAATTTGCCCCGCAGGTTAGTGTCCAATGATCAGACAAACAAGGGCAAATTTGAGTATTGGAAACAAAAGTTTCCATTTATATTGAGATTCTCCGCATGATTTTTACATTCTAGCGGTTCTTCGAGCACATTATTTCGTTTCAAATTCGATTCGTTCTACCAACTGGAAAATTTAGCCATAATTAACGCTAAAGACGATTCTAATTCGTTATCATCGAATAATACGTTTAAATTGTTGGTATTTCCTGAACATAAATTATTCCAGTGTGGAAATTCGCGTGTGAAAGTAAAAATCGTATCGCGTTGTATTTTTCATCCGGTTTTTAATGCATTGACTTTTTTCAGAAGCAATGGATCGATACCGTAGAAAACGCCAAAAAGCGGATGATCAGGGAAGGGTCTTTAATGCGACAAGCTACGATTCGTCTTAAAAAAGAAAAAGATGTTACTAACAGCGGGTTACAAGCCACGTCTTTAGTCGAAAGTGAGAAAGTTTCTAATATTCATATTTTTCAGCGACCTAACTCTATCTATTTTCTCACAAAAATTGATGAAAATATTGGTTCCGAACCGTGCGATTCGTATTTGTGGCATTTTGAAAGTACTTTTTTATACTGTTTATTTTTAAAATTTTCATTTGAGAAAAATCAAGCATGAACGAAGAAGATCTTCAAGCTGAAATGGAATACTTACGGGAATTGCCCGACGAACTAGATGCTTGTATCGTCCAAAGAGACTTCAATAACGCTGTGGACATATTACAAGAAGGTTAGAATACAACCAAAAAGAAGTATTAAATCTACGTGTCTTTATTTTTGAAATGATTAGAAGTGGGTAGTCATTTTTTGGTAATATGCATAACAGAGTTGTAGCTAGGAATTTTTTATATGAGGAGGTTCACAGTCAGTAACTTGCAAAAATAGGAAAAAACGAAAAAAATTATAGTCAGGTCAGTCTCATTGTGTTGATGAACGACACTATACGTGTTCTGCAACGGTTGAAGCATATTAACGATATATTTCTCATGAATTCATCTACTACTAACATTTCTGTGATTCTGATCAGAGTTACTGAATTTCAATTATTTCTTATTCCGACGCAGAGTGTCAGAAAAATCTTCACGTTTTTACACTCTAAAAGGCTGAAAAATGAATCTTCGTAACAATAAAAAAATCGATTGAAATCAAACAGATAGGTTCTAATATCTGTCTTATTGCGGCGCATAGCGTGGGAAAAATTTTCGGATTCTTATGTTGAACGCTGAAAAGTGAATGTTCGCATTAATTATTTCTGGATAAAAGATCTAAATTTGCAGTCGTGGAATGGTGCTTTCATAGTTTTAAATGCTATAATTTACGTTACAAAAAAATGGAAAACTCCAAGCGAGACGAGAAAAAAATGTGAAAATTGATGAGAAATTTTAATTTTTGTCAAAATAATGATTTTCAACCAATAGAAGAACAGATGAGGTAATTCAATTGATAGAAAACTGTTGAAGCTTGATTAGTAAGTGGAAGTAGATGCTTGTAGGTCGCGAAAGCTTGCAAGAATACCCGGACGCATCTTTTGTTCGCGAAATTTCTGAGAAATTGGACAAGAAACAACAATACTTAATCGATGTTTTGTGCAAAGAGTTGAAAGTTGGCGGTTCCGGCGGTTTATCTGAAAAAAATTTACAAGGTGGTCCCAAAGCAGCCCGAAAAGCCATGACTCTTCTGACTAAACTAGGGAAATCGTCTCAAGTGATTTCGCATGCTAACTTTTTTCTTCTCTGAAATAATATTCATTTCTTGCAAGGCATGCGATCTTTATCTCAAAAATCGAACGGCGTATATCAAACATTCAATCCGAGAATTGAAAATTGTTGATAATCCAATCAATTATGCACAAGAATTGACGAAAATTGTGTTCAGAAATTTAATCGACGTCGGCAAAGAATTTAATAAATTTTTCGAACACAACAATGCGTGTTTTGCGGGCAAGTTACAAATTTTCCTGACGCTTTGGTTAAACTTAGATGCCTTTAATATAAAATCTGTCGAGTCCATTTAAATTTTTTGACAGAAATTTTTTATCTGAGCATCTTGGACTAATTAGAAATTCAGTATATCTGATTTATTTTGACCCCAATTTTCGCAGCATGTCTGAAAATTGCTACAATTCTTTATTTCAGTGTACACATTATGGGCTAGCGGCGAACTGAAGAATTACGTAAATTTGATTGTGAGGCACGTTTTTGATTCAACGCCCGCTATGCTTATCATAGGAAAATGCGTTCAAAACGCTTACGCTTCCATGGAAAATGTTTGTAGTATATTTTTTCGTTCCTCCTTTTTTAATTTGCATCGTTTAAGCTTGCAGCCGTCGGATTAGATTTGTCTTTCGAATTAGACACTCTATTCGAATACCATTTAGTGACGGCTATACAAGAGAACAAGAAGAATTTTCTTGAAGCCTTGAACCTGAGGATATCGGTAATTCAACATATTCTTTGTTTTTTTCTGGAAACTTGAAAGTTTTGAATTGAGCGGGGAAGTCAAGCGTTTTGGTTTATTTTCTAAAAGTTTTCTAATTCCATAGGATTTTCGATTTCGGCCAAGATAGCGTTAAATGAATTTTAGGGAATTTTTTAGGAGGATAGATGGCGACCTTCAAACTTGCAAAGCGAATCGAATATGACGAAATTCTTGGATGAAATGAAAGAAATTCGTTTGAAACTGGATAAATACGTCTGTAGTAAAATATTTGTTCTATGTATTTGCCCTCGAAAACAACGTCTTGGACTTTTTTATAGGTAATGTTTCCAATGCGATTTCATCTGAAGGTAATATTCAACAACTGTATCATTCGTATAATATATTACCAAGAAGGGTCAGCCAATTTTTCGGCTTATTCCGAAGACTTGATTTTATTACGGCGATGATACATTCAAATGATTTGGACTAGAATATGGATGAATCAGAAAACGTGTATTTTTCTTGATTTTTTATAATCTGCAATGAACCAGTCTCGAAAGCTATGAAAAGTTTCTGGACGAAGCTTGATCCAACAAATTTATTTTTTGAGTATGTTTAGCTATAGCATGAAAAGTGAGATAGTACTAAATAAACTGTAGGTGAATGATATTCAGTTGATCCATTTTTGCTTATGACAGTTTTTTATCGCAGAAAAATGTTTCCTATGGCTGACCAATCAAACCTGTCATTTTGCCAGGAGCGTTATTCCGTTTTGTGCGGCATTGGCCCTACTAAGAATCGGTCGACATTTATCCGTTTGCGATAACGCCGTCTTAGAGCTTTGGGATTTCGAAATGGGGCACGTGGTCGATTCAATTTCGAAATATAACAAAGTATGTAAAGCCCATTCAATCGTAATTTGTTTATCTCGAGTACCATGTTTCGAAATTTTGTTAAAACAATAACAAAAAGCTCATTATAGAATGAAAAGAAATTATAAAGTCAGTTCCAACTCGTTGACCAAATTTTTAATTAGAATCTGTTGCCTTTCTATGAATAAAACTTTCCATCACTTGCCGAAATAATCATCATTTGCAGACTGTCTGGTTGAGGTCCAACGTATGTGCTAATGTGCCGAAAACAATCACCGTAATTATTCCAATAAGCGGCGCGCCGTTTATTATTTTTTTGGCCGTTTATTAGAGGACGCCGTTTATCAAAATTTTGCGCTTCGTCAGGCCACATTTTAATTCAATCTTGTTTTTTATTCTTTCATGGAATCTCAAGAATAACGTTTCATCATCAAACAAATATCAAACCTCTCTACACCAAGGAAAGAAAAAGAAAGCAAACAAGAAGGAAAGAAGAGAAAACAAAAGTAATGAGAGGAAAAATGGATACAACTAATGAAATTAAAAGAAAAAGAATGGAAAATAAGACCCTGGATTCACTTATTTTGAGGCGACTAGCAACTGGACGGTTTCCTTCTTTTTTGCTGCTGCAATAGTTCTTACCTTGAAATCCAAACTGCGCTATTCTATTTTCATGACTTGTAATGGATTCATCTAAAGACTGCATTTCACAGAAACTTCGCAAAAAATCAATAGAAAGCACTGCAGTCAAAATGGACTTTAAAATAAGCAAGTTAAGCCCTTTTCCGAAGCGAAAAGTCCTAGGATTTTTGTCGGCGATCTTCTGAATTGGGCTTTATTCCTCTAATAAACAGCACATATCAAGTTTACATTAAGGATAGATATTTATGATTCTAATAAACGGCGCGCCGTTTGTTAGAGGGCACCTTTTATTCGAATAAATACGGTAAATTTAAAATGACGTTTCACATGACACACGTGCATACAGTGGTTCAATGTTCTTGGCTGATGTTCAAATTAACCCATATTGTCAAGATTTTATGGAAACTAGCCCATACTAACCAACAATGCTCGATTTACTTCGAAATGATGGATGCAGCTATCCATGGAAGTGGGTTCCACTTCCAACACAAACTTATTACTGTAATGAATAAAGAAAGTTTTCGTTTATGGGCGGCAGACAGAACAGCCGGAACATTCCTCCCATAACCCGTAACGGTTTAAATTTCTCAAGCAACGCTCAGGCGTCAAACACAGTCCTATCCAAAAGCGGATATAAGTATCGTCGTGATTCTACGACTCTGTCTTTCAGATTGTCATGGAGAAATTCAGCGTTTTTATACTTATAGTCTATTTTTTATAAAATGCTTCCAAATAGAAAAGTGACACAAATCAGTAATGTCGTCAAAATCGTTTACATAGAGCTCTTATTGTAAAATTTTTCACCCGAAACATTGTTGAAGGTTAGGCAAGTATGCTCACAAGTTTTCAGTCCTATATGGTATATTGTTCAGCAGCAAATCGTGAAAATCTGAAATACTACTTGCATTCCACTTTCATTAGTTGAGCATTTCAAGAAAAACAGACTATAGAGTTTTGAACTCCGTGAAAATTGCGTATGGATCTTGGTTATAGCTGCGTTATCATTTCAAAATAGACTATGAAGACAAAACTGGAAAGCGGGTACTACCATACCTAAACCATGTACATTTGTCATATTCATAGGACTGAAAATCTGTGGGCATGCTGAATGTTGAGGTGGGCTCAGGTGCACGTGTTCAGCTTCCGGCGTCGGTGCGCAGGCGGTTGGACGCGGCGAAAAGTGGCGAAAAGAAATGATAAATTTGCATAGGTTATTTCTGCCACTGTTTCGCGTTTTTGCTGTCTTTTTATTAGTGTTAAAAAGATTAGTTTTTATGGAGCGACGCCGCCATCGTCTTTCTACAATATTTTTGTTTATTATTTGTTATTGGCGTCGCCCTTCGTCACCCAATACAACTTGAACCCGTAAGTGTATTGTTCTGTGAGCGTAGGGGAAGGAGTCTATAAGGTCAGGATTGGAGACTTGGGTAGGAACTCCTGAGGTACGAGCCAAGGTGTTCTGCCTGAGGTTTAGTGAAAGTTCTGGCGAGTATCTGGTGAAACGTCTGGGAGAGTTTGGTGTTTGTTGTTGTTGTTAGCCTGTGGTTAGAACTGTTGCTTAATTGTGACCCCACAGCTAGCCTAACAAGTGGTGGACTCTTAACGCCTCTCACGACGGATAACCGGAGAACCACCAGAAAAATAACTAAACCTCCTGGGTTTTATTTGCAATCACATACCGGAAAAGTGAAAAAGATGAGTATTCCGGTAGGAAAATGTTGAGGACTCCTCCTAGGTCACATGAACCTAGTGTTTCGAATCTCGACTCTGCTGAAGAACACGCAGCGGTAGAAAAGGTTCAAGCACAGGCGCCTGAGACTGAAGGAAGGAGAGAGAGTGGAATTGCCGAAATGGCAAGAGTTGAAGAAGAGTTGAGGAAAAGTGGTTTTGAGATGGCTAGGAGAGCCGAGATTGAAACTACTGTAAGTGGTAGTGTCAGAGGTCAGCAGACCTTTGAGA
The DNA here is from genome assembly GCA_963922205.1 of Romanomermis culicivorax. NCBI lineage: Eukaryota > Metazoa > Nematoda > Enoplea > Mermithida > Mermithidae > Romanomermis > Romanomermis culicivorax. Next base: position 2,050,686 of record CAWUHX010000016.1, on the reverse strand, counting down.
AGGAGAGACCGACGTCGCCCTCGAAGTTGGTCCATCCGATGGCCGAGACGCTGGAGGAGATTAGACGGAAATCGAAACCGGCGTGGAGGTCAAACATGATGGACATGAATTACGACGAATATTACGAGGACGCGCCGGCCGATTTATACGACGACAAATATTCGAGGCGATACGACCCCGAAATTACGAATTTTATTCGGCGAGAGGATCCGAGGGATCGAGTCGATCCCAAGGACGTACGAATTAACGCGCTGGAGAAGAAGGTCGAGTTATTGATCAAAGTAATCGAAAGCGCGCAGGTCAAGGAAAAGGAGTCGGAGGATGATCAACGGAGGAAGATAGGTGAGTCTTCTTACCTTGAGAATAGAGTTGAGAGAGTTAGTGAACCTAAGAGAGAGGTTCATTCAGAAGTTTATGTAAGGTCTCAAGAGGACAGAGACAAATATTCGGCTAGAGATAGAGGTTGGACTGAGGAGCCGCAGAGTTCGAGGAATGCTGAACAAGCACAATCGAATGCCTACGGTTACTCAGAGAATAGGAGGTCGAGGGAAAGGAAGGTGACTATTTGCGACGAATCGTCCCAGGGAGAGGATAGGTTTTCTCGTCCTACTCCTTGGAGAGATACCGCAAATAGAGCTGACCTTAGCCCTGAGAGGAGGAGAAAGAGAAAGTCGAAGAGTCGAAAGAGGTCTCACAGATCAAGAGCTAGAAGTAGACATTACTCGGATAGTGATAATAGCAGTTCATCTACTTCGAATTCTAGCTCAAGTGTTGAAGTTGATGTGAGAGATGTGGTAAAGGCCTTGAAACATAGACCTTTGCATGATAGTATAAAGCCAACGGAGGCTTTGAAGTTTTTTACTGATCTGGAAAGTGAATTTCTGGAGAATACGGCTGATAAAGTGAAGAAAGAGTGTTTGAGAAGGTTGTCTCAGAACACGGCGAGGAGGATAGCGAGAACATCCTCAAGTTATACAGAAGCGCGGAGGAATATTTTAAAGTATCTCGCGCCGACTTATGATTTGACGATGCTCAAAAGAGAGTTGTTTAATATGAAACAGGAAGAAGGCGAGTCAGCCTTAGAGTTTTTAAAGAGATTGAGTAATCATGTGGATCTGGTCTATGCAGATCAGAGTGATCAAGTAAGGCAAGAGAATATTATTAATGCCTTCATTTATAAGAGTAGTCCGTTGTATCAGACGGAGTTGCAGGATGTATTGCCATCGATGAAAACTTGGCAAGACCTTGCATACGCCGTAACTCAGATTGATAAGAAATATAAGAATGTTTTTACTACTTTTGGAGCCAAAGATAAACCGATTGTAGTGAATCAAGTTGTAGCGGAGGAGATATGCCCGGAAATTGCTTTTGTCGGGAATGCTCCGTATGGAAGTACTAAAAAGTATAACCAGACGAAGTCAAGACCACAAAATCAGTTGCAAAAGGCAGTGGAAGAGGAGAGAAGTGAGGAGAATGCGGAAGAGATGATACATGGTCAGTCGCCTCGTGATGTCAAAAAGTCTAACGAGGAGCAGGCCAAGGAGTCTTTTCTAGCTATTCTCTCAAAAGAGTGGCTACAATTGGTTCAGAAAGTAGACAAATTACAAGTTACTCAGAGTGAAGCCTTAAAAGAGTTGACTACTGTGAAGGCTGCGTCTGCTGAAAAGCAGAAGCAGTTGAAGCAGCAGAGACCCTATTGCATTTATCATAAGAATAATACGCATGCTACGGAGGAGTGTAAGACATTAGCATACCGGCGTCAGCAACAGCAACGCGGTGGATTTAACCGTGGCATGTCTAATCAATATTATGGTGGTGATAGGAATGCTTCATATAGAGGAAGTTTTAGAGGTAGAGGTGGACCTCAATTTGGATTTAGAGGAAGAGGAAGAGGTGCCTATTATGTAGGATTCCCCGAAGAAGATCAAATGTACGGGTATGACCCAGAGTTTGAGAGATACAGGGAATTCTGCAGACTTAGGGAGCAAGGCATCCAGTTGCAGAGACAGCCTCAGTTGATGTTACCTGCACCAACTAGTCAACCTGCTATTCAGGGTGGTACCGTCCAGGATCAGTCTGGATCATTTGTTTCGAACCAGTCGCAACCTAGTTCGCATAACGTAATGGTGACAAGCCGTACGGATGTGAATGATGAAAGCGAAAAGAGTAGAAACAAATCTTCTAGTTTGGTTCTCGGAAGTATTATTCACCTGGATAAGGTGACACCTCTAGAGAAAGTGAAAGAAAGAGATTTGGCTCATGTGAAGTATGGGAGAAAAGCAACGGACGTAGAGAGAAGGTTGTTGGAAAATTATCCGAAAACGGTTCCGTTCTATATAAATGTGGTTATTAAAGAAACGGCTACCAGAGCTTTAATTGATACAGGAGCTCAGTGTACGGTCATGTCTTCTAAGCTCCTGAAAAGGGCATTAGACGTTGATTATACAGTGTACCCTCGTATCCTTAAAGTGACTGTAGCTGATGGAAAAGTTGTGCATGCCTATGGGTATGTACCAGTTTGTATGAAGACTGAATTCGGAAGTTTTCCAGTCAATGCTATAGTGTTGCCAGATGCAGGTGAGGACCTGATCTTGGGCACAGATTTTTTAGCACACCCAGATTTAGGTGTGGTGATTGATTTCAAAAGAAATGCCATGACGATACAAGGCATTGAGAGAAAGATTGACGTAGTTCAAGTTCCTTCTGTAACTACTGTGCAAACGGTAATGGAAGAAGTAACTAAAGTCAGTGTGGCGTCGACTGATTGCATAAATCAAATTGTTTATCCAAAAGTTTGTCTGCTAAAGACAACTGTTGCAATTGTTGCATGTAGTAAAACCTACATTCCATATGGAACAGATGTTTTGATGAAGGCAAAACTTTGGGATCAACATGGAGATGCCACGTTGAACGGAATTATTGTCGAATCAAAGGATTCTGAAAGGAAGTTCAGAATGGAAAAAGCGGTTGTAGACGGATCACAAGAGGAGTTTGTAGTACTAATCTCCAATACCACGGGTTCTGGTTGTCGGTTTGAGAGAGATCAAATCATTGGCTATACAGAATCTATGCTTATTGAAGATGATGATACGTACAAAAAAGTGAAAGAAATGAAGAAGATAAAAGAGGAAAAGGAATATCAGACCTGCATGGTAAAGGAAGGAATGCCTGCATTATCAAAAGCTGATTCTGTAGAGTTCTATACTTCACTATGCAAGATGATATCGAAGGCAAAAATATCGGAAGAAAAGAAAACGGAAGCTATAGAGTCTTTGTTGAAGTACAGAGATGTCTTTAGTTTGCCTGGTGATCCAGCTACTACAACCCCAGCTCTGACGTGTAAGATAGATACAGGAGATGCAAGACCTGTAGCAAAGAGATATTACAGAGCTTCAATTAATAGTCGGCCAGGAGTAAGGCGACACATAAAGGAGATGTTGGATCAAGGAGTGATCGAGCCCTCGAAGTCACCGTGGGCTGCACCCTTGTTCCTGGTGGGAAAGAAAGATGGAACTACGAGACCAGTAGTTGATTTTAGAGGTATAAACGAAGTGACCAAGGATGATAAATATCCCATCCCGAGAATGGATGACTATTTAGATTGCCTTGGAAGAGCGAAGTTTTATACGACTCTAGATTTGAAGTCGGGATATTGGCAGGTCCCGATGGAGGAGGAAAGCAAGGAGAAAACGGCTTTTATATGCCAAGAGGGCTTATTTCAGTTTAAAGTGATGCCGTTTGGGTTGAAGAATGCACCTGCTGAATTCCAAAGGATGATGGAGAGAATCCTTGGGGATTTGGTATGGAAAATTTGCCTAGTGTACATAGATGATATTATCATCTTCTCGAATACGTTCGAGGAACACTTAGAGAATTTGAACTTGGTGCTAGAAGCGTTGAGGAAGGCGAAGTTGACTCTTAAGCCAGAGAAATGTGAATTTCTTCCCGAGAAGGTGCACTTTTTAGGACACATCTTGGATGCGAATGGAATTTCTCCGGATCCTAAAAAGGTCAAGGCGATAACGGAATTTCCATTCCCGGATTCTGTTAAGAAAATGCAAAGATTCCTAGGTATGCTACAATGGTGTAAGAAATTTATACCAGACCTAGCAGCACTAGCTGAACCCTTGTACAAATTAACAGGCAAGAAGGGAATATGGAATGTAACGGAGTTACATTACACAACTTTTGAGAAGCTCAAAGTAGCATTGACCTCAGTACCTTTCTTAAGACATCCAATTCTAGATGGATCTGCACGATTCATTCTTCAAACGGATGCCAGTGGAATTGCATTGGGAGCAGTGTTATGTCAAGAGACTGACTCGGAACGTTGGGTAGTTGCCTACAATAGTCGGATATTGCGGGCAGAAGAAAGGAAATGGTGCGCCACCGAAAGAGAATGCTTAGCTGTGGTTTACGGCCTTAAAATTTATAAACATTATCTTTTGGGCCAAAAGGTCAGGATTCAAACTGACCATAAACCATTATTATCAATGAGGGTGAATACACAGACTAATGACAAACTCAAGAGGTGGTACGCATTCATTTGCCAGTTTAATCACAAGTTGGAGTACGTGCCTGGCAGACAGAATGCCATGGCTGATTTCCTCTCCAGGAAGGAGGAACCGGATGAGCAGAAAGAGAAGTTGCCACCAAAATGGGAACTTATCTTTCAGAAAGAAGATGTGAAATCTCTTGCTGAAGACGAAGTCCTTAACCAAAACCACAAAGTTTTAGTGAAACAACTTCGGGAACTCAGAGGAGATGAAGTGGATGAGGCTGTAGGAGTCTTCACTCCGGTGAAGATGGCCACAGCTTCAGTGGCTTCAAAGTATAGTGTTAGTGATGAAACTCAACTTAATATTTCTCCAGAATTTGATAATTATCGAACCCCTGAGAAATATGAAATTGAGGCGGTAGTCACTAGACAAATGTCAAAAAACTTGCAGCAGGAGGAGAAAGGACATCCTCCTGGGCAAGCAAAATCTAAAGAAGAGGTGAAAAGAATTTTTGAACCGAAGGAGAAGGAGTTTGAAGAAGCCCCAGAGATTGAAGATGGTAGACCAAAAGGGCTTATCTCAAACGCCTTGATGTCAAAGTTGCAAGGAAAGGATAAAGATTTAAAGGTGATCTTCGAGAAACTAAGTGCTTTTAGTAGCACTAAGTCTCAAAGTAACTTTTATATCGATCAAGGGATACTATATAGAGAGACTTTTGGCGAGGCAGAGGATCAAGTTGTTGTCCCCTCTGTTCTCAAAAAAGTTGTCCTGCATCAGTATCATGGAGCAGTGATGATGACGCATCAAGGGTTTAAGAGAACCCTTGCTATTATTAAGAAGCGGTTCTGGTGGCCGAGCATCGAGAAGGATGTTCGGAGCTGGATCAGCTTTTGTCCGATATGTCAAATTGCGACTCCAGGAAAGGCTACGATTCCGCCATTGAATCCAATCATTCCTAGAGGACCATTTGACATAGTCTCTGTAGATATTGTGGGAATATCTCCCATGAGCGAGAAAAGACCGTATGTGATAGTATTTCAAGATTACTTTACAAAATGGGTGGAAGCAGAAATGATTCCGGATCAATCTGCTGTAACCATTGTGGACAGTTTTCTTCGAAATATTGTGTTCAGGCATGGAACCCCGGTGAAATTGTTGAGTGATAACGGTTCATGCTTTACAGCTGATTTGATGACCTCAGTCTGTAAATTGTTGGAGTGTCAGAAGATTTTCACAACTGCCTACCATCCACAAGGAAATGGAATGGTTGAAAGGTTTAACCAAACCTTGATCAAGCAGTTGCGAAAGGTTGCTATAGAGGATTCAGATAAGTGGGACAGATATTTGCAATCTGTCGTTTTTGCATATAATGCCACACCTCATACCTCAACGAGATGTTCTCCATTTGCCTTATTGAGAGGTCATGAGGCAAATTTCGGCATTAGTATTGGTGTTGCTAGAAACATAGTTCTGCCAATGAACTATGAGGCTTATAAGCATATACTAACCGAAAGCTTAGTAGAAACTTATGAAGTCATTTCAGAGAATATCAGGAAGGCTGCGGAGAGCAGTAAAAAGTTTTTTGACCGTAAAGCAAAGGCTCATGATTATTCCGTCAATGATTGGGTTTTGCTGAAAGTCGATAAACAGAAAAAACTGGGTCTTCCGTGGCAAGGACCGTATGTTGTTACTGATAATAGGAGATTATCAGAGAATGTGCTTGAAATCGCTCACTGGAGAGAGCCGCTGAAAAAGCAGGTGGTATCCGTGAGCAGGTTAAAGCACTTTCGCTACGAGACCGGCAGATGGCTGCAGTCTAACGACGTGTCATCTAAGGACACGCAGTTTACTGTAGATTCGAAAATTGACAATTATAAACTGCCGTAGCGCGTAGCGCTGATTTTTCGCGTGTGTGTGTGTGCGTATGAATACCCCCCATATTTTTTCGTCCCCAATTCTGTATTTAAGTACAAATTGTATTTAATTGTAATTATTTATGTATTTATCGCGTATTTATTGCGTATTTTTATATTTTTCTCGCGTAAATCTTTAAATTTTCAAAAATTTTTGGTAAAAAACCACTCTTCGCAAAAACCTAAAATTTTAAAAACTTTTTTCGCGGCCAAAAATTTTAAACTTTCCCGAGTCCGATTAATTTCGGAGGAAATAGTTAGTTGTTGCCCCCCAATTCTGTGAATATTGGAAGAATTGGGAAAACCGCTGAAGTTTTTAGAGTGAAAATAGACAAAAAGTAGCGAAAGCGGAAAATTTGTCCATTTTTCAGCTCATATCAAAAAATTTAAAAAATTTTGCAAAAATTGATAGCGCCGAATTATTAGAATTCGAAAAAGAAGCGGAAGGAATGTCCAGGCCCCCCAATGGACGCCGGACGAAACAGTATTTGGTCACGGACCCCCACGTGACCTACGGACAGCCGCAGGTGCGGCAAAACAATCGGTATTTTTTAGTCGATGGTAAGCGACCTAAGTTTTTAAACTTAGTTAATTTAAAAATTATTTGGGCAAAGCAGGATGTTATAGCCCACGGGTGTCTAGACAAAGGCCTAGACAATTGTAAAAGTTTAGTGGGAACAAATTTGTTCTGTCAACTTGAAAAAGTGTGGCAAAGCTGCCCGTAGCGCGAAATTTGGACTTTTTGCGAAACTACATTATTCCTCTACACACATAGCGAGTTGAATAAATTCGTCTATGTGATGGGGAAGAAGTGGAGTGTAGCAACTAGTCGACTAGGGGTAGATAATTTCAAAACTATTTAAATTTTCAAATTCCATCTTAACTTAATTTTCTACGAATTTCCACATTTTGGGTAAATTAGTAAATATATTTTTAAATTTCTTCTTGGAAATTCTTAATTTATTGATTGGATAGGCCGTTTTGGGCGTTGGATTGAGACGGCATGCAGTCGATTGATGGAAGACGCAGGTGGTCTGTGCGTGTACTCCCGTATAAGGTAGAAGTCGGGGCCGCACTTGTGTTTAACTATCTGCCAACACTAACCCAATATATGTGTGGTACCTTATTTTCCCCTGCTTGCAATTTTCTTTTCTTCTTTCCTAATTGTGCTTACTATCTGTGGTGAAGGTAGAGATTAACCGATGTTTGTCCGCTTTGGGAAAAATTTTCATTAAAAAGTTATAAACATTTCGCCTGAATTTTTTAGACTACAATGTTAAACGCATTGTTAGAGTCGGCGAATTGGAACGATGGTTCGCAACGACGTTCGGAAGATTTCCGTTGGAACTAACAGAACCGAAATTGGTCGAAATAGGTAAGGTGGCTGAGATGATCGAAACTCTGAAGGTGAGCAGGTTTCGAGGACAGCCAGTTATCGGTTTTGATACCGAGAAAGTTACTCAAGAGTACGTGAGTAAGGTTTTCGCGACTTCTGGGGTTGATAACCCAAAAGGGAAGGAGTTCGCGAGAGTCATTAGCTTCTCGACGGTGACTGGAGACACTTTTGTTGTAGATACTACGACAATCATGCCGAAGGAATGGACGCTCATTCATGAGCTCTTAGATTCGGACATGCTTCTCGTTGGATACAACTTGGTTACAGATCTGGTTGCCGTCTGGAATGTTAATGGCGCAGGCAGAAATCACCAGGATGTTGATCTGACAGCAGAGATCAAGTATAGAATTACATCTTCGTATGGCCGTTATTATGACGTAGCTAAGGTAGGAGATCAATTGAACGGAAGATTTTTGGCAATGTCCAGGAAGTTGGGACTTTGCCCGGAAACTTTTAAGCTGAAAGGATTGTTCACGGAGCTGTATCTGGCGGACGTTGGTTATTTCCAAATCGATTTCCGTCAGAGAGCGCAACGTGAACGATTCTGTAGGCACACGTTGACGCAGTTTGAAATCAGGTATTCAGCACTGGACGCCTACTACTCATTGTTGGTTTTCTTAGCGTTTTTCCACTATGAGTTAGCTATGGAAGTCGAGGTCGGATTCCAGTATTTTCCGCATGATTTGATGAAAGTGGATCAAATCCAGATAATGTCGTACAGGTTGTACAGGTTTTTTAATATCATACATGGAGAGAATTTTCCGCAGACTTTTTGTGGAAGTCCGGAAGTAGAGGAGCCGCAGTCATCGGCTATTTACCACGTAATGAGACAGGAAGCGTATGCCCGTATGGCTGCCCAAATGGACACCTCATTTGGAGGCTATGTGGAGTACAGCTTCCCTCATTATGAGGCAAATCCGAAGAGAGGAAGAGACGTGAGTATACCTAAGGGTATCCATCCTGATTATACCGTTAAAGAAAAAAGTAAGAATGTAGACGGTAACGATACGGTAAGTGAGGATGAAGAGTTCGAAGAAGCTTTGTCCGAAAAGCAGATTAGAACTCGAATAATGAACAAGGTGGTAGATATGGTTAATCGAGGGAAGAGTTTCAGTAGACTCGATGAACCAGTATCTATGGTTTTATACGAGAATTACCTAAGGTATAGAAAAGAAACGAAGCAGTTATTGGAGATACCATGTCTGGAAGTTGATTACCACGAGTATGAACCGGTCAAAATTTCGAACGGTAAAGACTCGTATGTAAGACAACACTGGAGTATGGATATCGCTCCTTATTCTGAAATATTGATCGAGGACAATTTTAAGAATTTGGAGTCAGTGTGTAATAAAGTTCCGCTTACGTTTCATTTGTTTTGGCCAGCGTGTAGAGAGGAGGCGGAGGAGTAACTTACCTCTCTCCTTGACCACAACTATTTGAGATCCTTTAGCCCTGAGGGAAAGGAACAACTCTTGAAGATGTTGTGGAGGGGAGATAGGTACGGTCAGTACTTATCATTTTTGAATAGTCTTCCAGTAACAGAGGTACATACGCCAACCAAGGGCGATTCTATTACATGTTGGGGAAATCGTTTCGGATTTCTGCCGATCCGATTTTGGCCTAAGACAAAGTCATGGGAGCAAAGACCGGAAGATAAAAGGAAGCATTTGGCGGAGTGTCCGCAGTACAAAGATAATCCGTACTGCTATCAGAGGTTTTACTTCCGCCAGATAGCTGTTAGAGTTCCAGGTTTGCGATACCCAATAGATATGAGTGAGGACGCAACGAAGGAGAACCAGAAAAAGAGCGTCTTAGCCTATCAACCGGAATACGTTCCAGGTTACGAGCCGCCATTTTTTGAGCCGATATTGCCGTCCGATGCTCCAGGTTTTACGATTACGCATATTGGCGATAAGGTTGTAGTGACGCCGATAGGTAAGCAGCCAGCAGTGCCGGTTACAGGCACTGAGGTAAGCACAACGGTGAGTCAACAATCTGGAGTTGATATGAGTAGTTTGGATCAGGTGCAGGGGATGCAGGCTGAGCCTGTTGCGGCGAAAGCACAGCTACAGGTGATACCTGCAGACCTCAACACCCCCATAGACTTGAATCAGGTAGGAGACGATTTAGAAGTGGACAATGAGGTCACTGTTGAATCGTTGATACAGCCTGATCAAGAAACACAGGTAACTTCATTACTAGATCAGACAGAGAGTTTACTTTCTGGAATGGATGTCAGGGCAGAGCCGATGTTGGATGAAAGCAATCTGATAACGATTGCTGCAAGTCCAGCAATAGAGGAAATTGAAGCAAGGCTCAGGGAGCAAGCTGAAAAGGAAATCGAGAGACAGAAAGAGATTTTTACTAAGCAGCTTGCGGAGCAGAAAGCGAGATTAGATCAGCAGCAGAAGCAGCTGGAACTAGTATTGGCTGGTTTTACGGCGCAGCCGACGCCTCTGGCAGCGCCTACAGTCGTGCAAACTCCAGCCAAGCCGCCTACTGCTTATCATATCCCGAAATTGCAGGCGCAACCTTCTAGTACGCAGGTCATCCAGCCTGCGGTCAGCAAGGTTACGCCGACAGTTCAAGTAGCGCCCAGAGATCCAAGTATGGACGGTGGTATACCAGGTATGTATACTGCCGAAGAGGTCAGAAAGTTCAGAGTAGAAGGTCGTACAGACGAACAAATTAAAAGGCTAGGAAGACGAAAGTTAGCCCGAAGGGCCAATAGGGCTAAAAAGAGAGATGAAGAGGATGTTATTGAAATCAGTGATGGTGAAGGAGAACAGACAGGGAGTTCTACGTCTGTGGATTTGAAGTTTGCAGGGTCTACAACTTTATTGACGGATTCAACCAAATCCAAGACGGGAACTACGCCGACAAGCCTGATGCCTGGAACCAAAAGTTCTACGAGTCAGGTGCAGTGGACGGTTGCTTCGGCTAAAGTACCTAGTAAATCGTCTGCATCTCAGGTAAGTGCAACGACGAAAAGTACTTTGGCTAAGCCCGTGTCTAAGGTCGATAAGACTTCTCAGCAGGACCAGAGCAGCGCTTCAGGGAAAAAAGTTGTTTCTAAACCCTCTACGTCGGAACTGACTAAATCGGTCAAGAGAAGTAGAGATAAGGAAGTAACTTTGGAGTACCTAAGTTCTGTTTTGAGAGACTACTGGGATGTCCATAAAAAGTTTCCCTTGGTGAAGGGAAGGATAGATTTTTCGACACCGGAGGTGATCGAATTCTTTGCTCAGGATATGCCAGATGATAATAGGAACCAAATCATCTGGGCATTAGTGAATAATGGAGTAGAGGAGCTTTACGAGAACTACGGGGATCACTTTGATGTTCAAGGTGGTTTCCTGTATGATCATGTAAACGTTCCTGAGCCCATTTGGGAATATATTTGGCTCAAGTTCATGCCAAATTGGTTTCATCATTTTGATGCGGAAATAGTGATGGCAGCCGTGAGATACTTATGTACCATGGTGTTGCTAAAATTAGAACAACAGTAGTTGGGCCCGAGACATATTGGTGCAATTGATGCACGGGCCAAATCATTTGTTACGGAAAGGTATTATTCTATCTACCTGCGGGGAGAAGGTAGTACTGCATTCAGGGAAGCATATGCCAACCGAATGCAGGAACAGCAACAAACTGCAGTAGATATGGCAGCGAAAAGAAGGTTGTCTGACATGGTTCAGAGATTTTCTGGTAAATTCCAGAAAGCAGAGGATGAGGAGGGGCAACCCTTCAAGATTCCAATGTTAACGGAAAGACAACCTAGGGATGCATCCAGGACTAGGAGCCAGCACTCGCGACAATCGTCTCACTCGCAGGGTCGGCACCAGCCTGGAGTATTCAGATTACCGTATGCGAATCAACAAAGTCAAGGTAGGTCCACTACCTCAGCTTCAGGAGTATCTTCCGTAAGTTCCACTCAGGGCTCGTACCAGAGGGGAACTGGAGGGGGATATGGCCGGGGCTGGGGTCAGGGACAGGGTCAAGGTAGACCCTTTAAGATGGTTAATCCGCAACCGTATAGAGGACAGGCGATGGGCGGACCCCCTCGTGCGGCCCAACCTCGAGGAGTTTTTGGGGGATTCCTCAGGGGTCGTGGAGCTCGAGGTGGTCCCTACCCTCGCCGTGGTAGCTTCCAATACGGCGGTTATGGTGGCGGCGGGCAACAATAATTTCATATAGCCGCATACTTTTTGGACCAAAATTCGTTATTTCGTACAAATTTTATTTCAAAAATACAAAAATACAAAAACATAAATAAAATACAAAATACAAAAAAATATATATTATCTCGTTTTATTGTTGCTTTAAATTTTAAATTTTTCTCGTTTCCGGTGCCCAAAAGTTGCCCGGCAAAATTCGTTATTTCCGTCCATCTTATTTCGGGCGTGTACAGCCCTCGTATTTTTCTCGTTTAATTTCAGGGCCTGAAAAAGATGAAGACGTGAAATTTTATTTTGCATTTATAAAATTATTTCGTAAATTTGAAGTATTTTATAGAAAATATTTTTTACTGAGTAGATTTGTATTGGACGGAGCGATGTGGCGAGCGGCCGACCGGGGAGGAAGCGCACCTGGGGCACCTCATCACCGAGGTTGTAAAAATCAGGAAATGGGAGAAGAGGAACGGCGACGCCCCGGATCTAGGCACAGATCGACGTCAAAGTCCAGGCCGAACTACGTTCGTGATCGTTTCCGGTAGCCCGAAAGGGAGTGCCCTGCCGAATGGATTGGTCAAGGTCGCCGTCACCTGAAGGACCTGGTAGGGGCTGGATCACATCTTGGAGGGGGTAGCCCCAAAAATTTGTTTTCCGAGGGGAAAACTGTTATGCAGTCGGGGCCTCAGTATGAGACTCAGGCTGCAGAAAGGTTTTCACCTCCCGTTGGTCGGTTTTGAGGGCCGAGGGATGTTGAGGTGGGCTCAGGTGCACGTGTTCAGCTTCCGGCGTCGGTGCGCAGGCGGTTGGACGCGGCGAAAAGTGGCGAAAAGAAATGATAAATTTGCATAGGTTATTTCTGCCACTGTTTCGCGTTTTTGCTGTCTTTTTATTAGTGTTAAAAAGATTAGTTTTTATGGAGCGACGCCGCCATCGTCTTTCTACAATATTTTTGTTTATTATTGTTATTTCGGCATCGCCACTAGCTACCCAATACAACTTGAACCCGTAAGTGTATTGTTCTGTGAGCGTAGGGGAAGGAGTCTATAAGGTCAGGAGTGGAGACTTGGGTAGGAACTCCTGAGGTACGAGCCAAGGTGTTCTGCCTGAGGTTTAGTGAAAGTTCTGGTGTATATCTGGTGAAACGTCTGGGAGAGTTTGGTGTTTGTTGTTGTTGTTGTTAGCCTGTGGTTAGAACTGTTGCTTAATTGTGACCCCACAGCAGCCTAACAACCACAGGCCTGGGTGCCCACATTATGAACGTTTTCAAAAATGTGTGGAAAGTTTTTGGAAAACGAGGAAAAAATTGTTTGGTTCGGTTCTCATGAGAAAAAAATCTAGGAAAAAACAGTGCACCCAATTAGACTTACGCAAGTACTCCTTTTGATTTCTGAAATTTAAAATGTCAGCTACTTCAATTTTACCTGTTTAGCTCTTTTCACAACATCATTTATTCGTCTAACATTGACCGTTCGCGGTAGCGATCTGATATCTTCGAAAAGGGCAGTAGTGTCATTTTGGAAAAGTTCTCTATATTGCGGATATTTCAAAGGTTGGTCCCAAAATGAACCGACGTAGACCTTGGGTACCTCCGGGCATTTTAGAACTTTTCCTAACGACCACATAAGTGCACCGTTCACTCGTTGTAAAGCCGCAGGTTCCAGAGAATCAACTTTGTTGAGTACAATCTAAAAAATCAAATGAAAAAATAAAAGAAACAAAAACAAAGAACATATATCAATCTACGCGAATTTTCTCTTCATTGCCTGTCGTGGCTAAAATCGTTCGTTTTAATTCGTCGGAAATGTCCAATTTATGAGCGTCGAAAAGTAACAAAATGCGGTCGACCTTTTCGGCCAAAAAACTGACCACTTGTTCAAAATTGTAGCCTCGAGTGACGCGTTGCTTTTCGCCGGATAGGATGCCCGGCGTATCGATGAAATTCACGTGTTTCAATAATGGACTGGGACAAGTTGCCGCGTTGCATTTGCTCAAAAAACTAGCGCCAAATTTTGACAAGCCTGAAGAAAGATTCGAATGAAAAAATAACTCTCTAGAAAAGAAAAAAATGTGAGCGAGCTACGAAACAAAAAAACGAAAGCATAATAACGTTGGAAAGACGTCAACTGAAGTAAAAGCTTTCCCAATACGAAGAAATCATGCAAAACAAGACAAGACAAAAAAATACAAAAACTGCCAAAAATAACGAAAACGCGATAGAAACGAAGCGATGTGGAAGAAAATCAAACTTGATATTTTAAAAAATCATCTACTGTCGCAAAAAATGACTTTTCACAGAAAGAGTTACTTAGTTAAATTTCGGTTAGATTTATAAGTTAACGTCCAACTGTTGATGCTCTCTATGGTAGGGAATATACATATCAATCAGGTAATGTAAAATTAATGTCTTTAAATTATGTTGAAATGTTACATTTACAGCGTTATTGCCAATAACCGATAAATCAATAAGATCCATCGTTCATCAAAAGGTGTAAACTGACATTTTTGACGTAGATTATGGCAGAGAATTTCAAATTGGAGGGCCAAAAGTTCATTTTCGCATTCGGTTATACATTCTTGTCGAATGTTTCTATGGGCTATAGAATGCGGTATAAAATGAACCATTCTTTACTGTAAATAAATCGGGTGGAGCCCATCAATTACGGTAACCATATTAGTTTAAACTTTTTAGTATTTTAGTGGATATTTTCCAAGTTATGGCTCCTACGAGTCACGACCCATGAATTTTCTCAAGTTTTTAAACGTAAAAAGTACAAGCATGTAAAGTCTGTTTTTCTCGAAATGCTTCCAAATAATGAAAGTGGAAAGCAAGTAGTATTTCACATTTTTGTGATTTCCCGATAAACAGTATATCCTGATGGACTGGAAATTTGTGAGCTTACTGACCTAACCTTCACCAATTTTTCGAGTGAAAAATTTTACACTAGGAACTTTATGTAAACGATTTTGACGACAGTAATGATTTGTGTCACTTTTCTATTTGGAAGCATTTTATGAAAAACAGACTATAGGTTTAAGCGACGTAGGCTAGTTTAGCGTACAGAGTATATACAACGTGTAAGTATAAGCAACGGACACTATTTTTAATGTGTAATGTACAACGTGTGAATATAGGCAACATACTGAGACATGCCGACGAATTTCGCTCAGCATCACGTGATCCACATCATATTTTTCCGATACGTTTTTCGTCACGTTTTGTTTTACAGTAACTTGCATTAATTTTGCGTTCTGTTTTTATAATTTCTACATGCAATTTCTGTGTGTACTTTTTACGTTTCATTTCTGTTTCATTTTCGCACTTTTATTTTCATTTCGATTTATTATTTTCCGTTGCGCACGTAGACTACAGTATGTAACCCGCTAGTCAGAATTTCCATTAAAGATAGCTTATCGCTGTAATTGGAGCACAACGTGCACCTCTTATCAGTAAAAACTAGCGACATTTCGCAACAACGTGAAATGCCTAGTTGGAAATTCTCACTAGATTATGTTCCTATACTAAGCATGGAGAGTGAAAACTCGCCCCAATGCTCAACATAGTGAACTGGAAAATGTCTATGTGATCCTAGGCATCTTCTGCAGCATTTTCCGCTGCAGAAGTTAGCTTGGGTGTGTCTTAGCTCCGCCCAAGGCATACTGTAGATTACAGGCACCTTCAAAAGGGATTGTTTCGTTAATTTTGCACTCATTTTTGGGCCTAATCATCTTGTTGCATTTTACAGCCTTCGTTCCCGCGTTTGCCTGCATCGTCTTATTATAATTTGCATATTGTACCTGCATCCACCACCTATTCAATAAATTACATATTCGCCTTCGGTCTCCCTTGCGTTGCCAGTTACCGTAACCCAACCGTAGGAGTTTACCCCGTCGCCATTGATCGAGAACCCTGTCGCCTCCCTGAGGAAACGCTTTGACACCATTGCCCGCCGACCCGCATCCGCATACCCTCCACCCCAAATCGCTTTGGATTACCGTACTCGCTTCCCCGCCATCCGTAGGACCCACGCTTTGACCCTTGAACCTGTCGCCCAGCGCTGAGTACTTTGAGAAGAGGATTTAGTGAGTCTTCTTAGGGGTTATTATTGTTGAGGGTATATTTGTGGGAATCCTCCTTAAGCTAGTTTCCCCTTGAGAGTACCCTCATTTAAGAAAGCCCTTGGACCCTTAAGGTCAGGGCCAATTAGGGGATTTAGGTTAACAATCGGGTCCCCTACAGTAAGCCATTCTACGAGTGGCACCTTTCCTCATTCTCAGTGAATGAGGACTAGGGATTGCCACCCCTGACCCGGCTGCATTGTCCATTATTCTACAGCTGAACCCTAGGACAAGGCCGAGGTACACCATAGATTTTCCTGTGGTAGTACCAGCTGGGTTAGGTTCCTGAAACGAAAGCATTAAGGGAGCCACCCAACAGGGTCACTGCATGTCACCTACAGTGTCATGGCTGTATTTCCTATGGGATATGGTAGGGGTTTTCCCATCAATGTGACTGATCACTAATTCAGTTAATGTGACATGGCTCCTATTTCGTTTAATGTGACAATACCATACATGCAAGAGATGAAACCAGTTGGGTACACCGTAAAAGTCACTTTTGAGGGGAGGGAGTAGCCAAGTTCCTAAAGTTTTGGTGGAGTATCAATGAAATTCACATGTTTCAAGCAGGTCTAACCAGTTAGGGGGTGAACACCGAATTTGTGGGGTGAGGGTACCCAGTTTCCCTAAATTTTAAGAGGAATCCCCAAAAACCATGCATGTGATGCAAATTTGGTCATACATCACTTTTTCTCACTGGTAAGGGGAGGGTCCCTTAACTTTTCTGAAGTTTGAGGCAAAGAGTAAAAAAGTTTTAAGCTGAATATTTCTGTGATAAAAAGTCTGGAGCAAAGAAAAGTCATTTTTTACCTTTCTCAGCTCAATAAGATATATTTACCTTACGTTACAATTATCAGGATCTGCATTTTGTACTGTGTCTGCTTTGATCTGGTCGTGTATGAAACGCAATTTTTCTTTTCAGATTCAGTTTCTTTCTCTTTTAGTAATAGAACAGTTCAAGCGTTGAATTTGCCTACATTGAACACCTCGCAAATGTAAGATTTTTGTATGGTGTTTGTGTTACATAGGTTACAGGTTACTGTAGCAGGCTAGCGCAATCAGATTTTCGTATATAAAAAATGACTATTTCCTTTTTTTATCAATATCTTTTTCATCAGTCTAACCACAGGATATACTTTGAAATTTATAAATTAATTTTCATAGCATCGCATGGGCCCCAAAGTAAAATACAAGGCGCTAAGTTACAACGGGCACCAAGTTGTGGTACAATCGACTAGACGTACCAAACACGGGCACAAATTTGTCTTATTTACACTTGCAGCTTTTTTGAGCTTTTTTCGCAAATGTGGAAGAAGTCAGCCATCAAGAACAAAAAAGGTGTCTTCTAGTGAGCTTTAGAAAGTCAAAATCTTGAAATTTTACAGGGCTGTGGGCTGGTTTTAGGCACAATTGTCATTACTTTGAATTTGACTTGAGTGCGGCTCTCAGGAAGTCCAGTACCGTTTCTCAATCACTAATACAATCCCAATCGATAATGTTCACTAACTATTGATATTAAACATTCAGTTTTTGATTCTAACTTTTCTGATCGTTGTATTCTTATTTTTTTCTCACTCGATGATTTTTAAGATAAGGCAATTTGAAATACAAAAATTTTTTCTATGATCACTGATGACATCAAAAAACATTTTAGAAGCTTAGTTTTCATAAAATTTAAAAACAGTTAACAGAAGTCAATTTTGTCACAAATACATGACCAGATATCCGGATATTTCGATCTCTTCAAAAATGCGGATGTCAAAAAATATCCTAGGAACATCACTAGTGCAGACTAGGAAAAGAAGCAAAGCAATCGAGTTTTAGCAGGCTTACAGGTTATGAAAGAGAAATAAAAACTCAGGTGAGGTGAGTAAGACACCCACCTAAGACTCAAGCTAAACTGAACCTAACATTATATTACCAATCACAACATACAAACATGCACAGTAACACACTAATTCATAAAATAATGTACTTGTTAAAGCCGTAGGAAATTTGGATTTCTTTTGGAAATTAAAGTCTGTCGGATTCAATTAGATTTGATTTTATATTTTATATCTTAATATTATGGTAGCTTTGTAAAAATCAGTCATAGCATGCACAGAATCTTACCTTACTTAATCTTCTTCGCTTCAAGAAAAAGTGACAGCTAGATATCACTTTGGGCCTGCCTGCACAGGGGTATAAAGTGCAACCTCATGCACTTGAGGCCCGTCTGCAAGGTGCATAGTGTGCATAGAGTGATATACCCAAGCCTACAGCCAGGATTTTTTTCGGGGGCACACATTTTTTCCACTCAATTTACCGTAAAATTGGCATTTGTGACTCTTTGCTTTTTCTTGAAGAAAAAAACTAAAAATCTTTGCTTTTTTAACACTCGAAACATTTTAGGGAGAGGGGCATGGCCTTCCCCAACCCCCTGCTCACAGGCCTGGAAATATCATTACATGTATGTCAATAGTAAGGATGTACCATGCACCGGCATCTGCTCCGGTACCATGGTATCTGGCACCAGCCGGTGCCTGAGGTTTTTTCAGATACTTGAATTTTGGTGGAACGTGTTTGAATAGCTCCATAAAACCTCATTTTCTGCAGGTGATACAGGCTGTTGATCAAAGAAAATAAATAAACTTCACGATTTTTTGAACTAAAATTTCTGAACTATCATGGTCAAGTTATGTATTTTTATGTTTTTTTTATATATCGTTCGATTGCCACTAATTGTATTTTTTTCCTATTTAAACCTTAATTTTTACCTTTTCAGGCAAAATATTTTGCATTAACCTGTGGATACATAGGTCGCCTGCCAAGTGCTTCTTGAAGCTGCTGCGCCCAAGACCTTGTTTATCTTGACCACCTCACATAGGCCTCCAATGTCAGATTTTCTAGGTAGGGGTGAAGTTGAAAATTTGCGAGGGTAGTGTAGCTGAATGTCCACTAAACACTGCATTTTGTCTCAAAATAAGACACCCAGTGACCAATTTTTAGGACTTTAGGTAGGGGTAATCCCCTCCTCATACCCCTCCCTATGGGGTTGTCTGCCACCTCCGCTAATTTCTCTAGTGCAACAGTTGTATATTGCACTTGGCGGAAATTTTTATACTAAAAATGAAAAAATAAGAATGGGAAAGGCCGATATCACTGGAAAACATCTGTTAGGCTACTGTAGTCTTAGAGGGTGATGTAACTGACCTTTGGATTTATACAAAGGAAGTTGCAACAGTTCTGACCACAGGCTAACACAAACACATCAAAATTTCTCCACACAGATTCTCAGATACCTTCACCAGTGCTTCACCAAACCTCAGGATGAACACCTTGGCACATACCTCAGGAGCTCCTACCCAAGTCTCCACTCCTATTACTAAAATGCCTTCCTCTATGCTCACAAAACAATACAATTTACCATTCAAACTTTGTATTGGGAAAACAAGGCAATGTCGTCAATGCAAATATCAAAAATAAATACAAGAAAGATAATAGGTGGCGATGCTAACATTTTCCAAACTAATAACAAGAATGAAAAATAGACCAAAAACACGTGAAACAGTGGCATCACAAATCTATGTAAATTTGTCTTCTTTTCTTGCCACTTATCACCGCGTCCACTACTTGCGTGCCGACACCAGAAGTTGAACACATGCACCCACAGTAACCCTGACACATCATGCTTATTCGCTTTCGATTTGTACAGAACTGCATTGTACCTGAGTTCTATTTGAGGAATTTATTGAAGGATTGAAGGAAATTTTTGGCTGTTCTGTTTGCTGCTTACTGACCTCTTCATTGATTACAGTAACAAGCTCCATTAGCTTTTTCATAATTGAACTTACTTTCATGAGATTACTGCATCGATCATCTCAAAATTGATGGAGTGTTGTGCAGGTCTTTTCTTAGGAGTTTAAGAAAAGATTGAGGCTTCTGGTCTGAACTGACCTGTTATAACTACTCCCTTGGCTAAGCCTTGGTGATAGTGCAACAGTCCGGTTCCCCAGACCTACAACAACAAAGATTAACTTTACTTTAAATGTGGGTCGTCACCAGAGAGCTCTGCAGTCTCCTAGATGAGACAAGGAATCCCCTCAGGGATAGACTTACTTGGTTGGATCCCCTAATGGGTTTTCCAGTGCTTGCTGACTGCAAGCTGGCGCCTGGGCCTTTGGCCCTTCGCTGTCGTCGAGTTATCGGATCTAAATAGTAAACAAATATGTGAAACAATAAATCCGACGAATTATAAAAAAGATGTGGAATGGCCACTAATATTTTTATGCAAATAATAGACGTTGTTGCTGGGAATATTTTACTGGAGGCCAGCAATATATTATCAAGAATATAATAAAAAACAATATTAGTGAAAGAATGATTTCACTATCACTTTTTTCGTCTTTCTGTGGCACTCCATTTCTATGCAAATGTTTGCGCCACTGGTCATCCATTTTGTCGATTTGCATGGCGATTTCCCAATGCGGCTTGCCATCAACAGGGTGCCCAACAGGAGTATATGTATAAGTAGTCATTCTCCAGACTTTATTTTTCAACTTAATTAGAGAATGTAATCTGTGAAATACAAAACAGTAAGTAATGCATACTAAACCCATTTGTAGAAAGATAACTAATGATGACAAAAGGAAACAAAATTTATATGTAAGGCACTGGCTAAAAAGGTGGCACCAGAACATCCCTATTCAATACACCAAAAAAGTCGAAAATTTCAAAAACTTTCCCAAAAAAGGCAAAACCAAAAAATGGACAAAACCCACCTGTGGTCAATGAACTGTCACTTTGAAAGTGCTACTGAGCACTATTTCAACGCCAAGCAGCAAAAATGGGGCGGAATACTTTTCAGCAACGAAGTCCAAAACTCAACAAAATGTATATTTTTTGACAGCTTATCACCTGCAATGATCAACTGAGATTTAAAAAAGTCAGCCGAAAGCAAGTTCATGCAAAATTATGCATGTTTTTAGTGAACAAAAATACGCAAATTGTAGTACTTATGCTCTTTAGAATACCCCTGCATTTTTTTCAAGTTTTTAATGCTTAAGGTTATGTAAAGTGTGCATGTATAGGCAGCATACGCTACCTGATTTTTCAAGGTGTAAGGAACACGCGCAAGCTTACCCACCTCCGTCAATCAGACAGCCACCCTAACAAGTCTTTTGGGCAATGGGCACTGTATGTATCAAAGTGTAAACTTGGATGTGTAAGCCAGTAAATGCAGAAAAAACCCATCCTTATACACCCGGTGCACGTCTGTGACACATGCGTGTCAGCTGTCAGAATGGATTTTATTTTGAAGATGCCCCTACTAAAAATTAAATATGTAAATGATAGACAATACACCGCAGTTCACGTTACTTTGGAGCAGATAGTCATCTTTACACTAACATCAGTTTATACTACTTAGTTCTTAGGCTTAGACTTGTTCATGTATGTTAATTTTATTACAAAGTAACGTACACTTCTTGTGTTGAAATCGGTCAATCTTCAGCAGCATCCCACGCCTTCAGGAATCGTTTTGACTAATTCAGCATAGATGAAAACTAGATGAAAAAAGAACAAGATGAAAGACAATATTATTTTGTCGGCACTTGATGAAACAATGATTTAGCGTTTCGTATTTTGATCGATTTTTGCACCAAAAGTCATTTTTGACCACAAAAATAGTTTTTTGTCCATCTCAGGCCGGCTGAAGGGGATAGCTATCGACAACTGAAATTTGAAGGAGAGGGTCGTCGACAACTGCAATTGAGAGGGACCATTCTCCCTATCTACAGGAATGCAACACATGCGAAGCACAAGAGAAAAAAAAGGCATATACGCGTCATATACGTCTTTTTGAGCAAGCCATGACCATCGAATATAGTTTCATGAGCATGGTTCTAAATCACACATATTTTCATGTGCTATTACGGTACCTTTATAAGGAAACGTTGCTTCGGCCATCAAAGACGTGCCCGGTATAATGCGACTACTTTCATTATACATAACAAACGTGAATGTATCGGTCGTCGGTTCAGGTCCGATCCTGGATCCGGGTATATCTTCGCCCACTAAATAACGTATCAAGGTCGTTTTCCCAACCGAATATTGGCCGATGGCTAAGACCGACGGTTTGGCCGTAAACTCTGCGTCCTCCAAATAAGGACCGTCGAAAAATTCGTAATCTTGATGTTTTTCTAACGGTAGAATTTTCGCCTAAGAAATAAAAGGATGAACAACTGTGAAAACTAGAACGTGAAACTGAAATTCAGAATTATAGTCTGTTTTTTGTGAGAAGCTTCTAAATAATGAAAGTGGAAAGCAAGTATTATTTCAGTTTTCCACGATTTTCTGGTAAACAATATATCATCTAGGACTGGAGATTTGTGGGCATACTTATCAAACCTTTAACAATTTTTAGAGTGAAAAATTTCATAGCAAGAGCCCTATGTAAGCGATTTTGACGACAGTACTGATTTGTGCCACTTTTCTATTTGGAAGCATTTTATAGAAAACAGGCTATAAATGAATGTATACTTTGGACATAGATTCATATAACTATACTTTGAAAAGAACTTTTTGTCAAAATACGTTGACCCTTTTGAAAAATAAAAATTTAACTCCGATAATAATGTGATCACCTTGTATAAAGCACATAGAGCCGGCATGACGCCATGGGCAGGGTCGGGCAGCGGAGGACCTTCGTTGCCACCGCACATTTTAGGTTACAGAATGTACAGACAGCCGGAGAGTCAGACTGAGTGTAAAGCAAAATTGATGTTAGTAAACCATTAAATTTTAAACAAAGTCAAAAAATCCTTATGGACACAAATAAAAAAGCTTACGGTAGTCGTTATCACAAGGGACGATACACATACGACAATTACATTGGCAGCAATAAAATTTATGGGTCTGAAAGAAATGAAACATTTCTACAATGTAATAACGAGGAAAATCATATTTACAAAAATAAATATTACAATTAGAAAACATACAATGAACGAAGCGAAAATATAGGATAAGATACTTGATGCATGTGTTCATAAAATAGCATCACGTGTTCTCTATGACCAGACCACGTGTTGCATAACAATATCCAATTTTTTCAAAATGAATCCGGGAAGAATTCTTCGTAATGCGTCAGTTTCAAAAAAAACTCAAAATCACCCTTGAATTTTAAGCGGGATATTGGACTTGACAAAAATCGTTTTACACTAATAATCATCAGGAATGATAAAAAAGCACTAGATCATCTGCGATTTCTTGATGCGACCTTGTCGATTGTTCTGTAAGGCGATTGTCGCAGATTTGAGCCATTAACCTATCAACAGATGGATGAGCAAAAAATTATTTGAACCGGAATGACTTTGACTCCTAAATTTTTGGGTATCAAAATGCATGACCGAAGTAAAGCCGTTCAATTGACTATCTAGAATTAAATTTTAAATTTTCGTCAAAGCTGCTCGGGAGAGATATTAACAGTCAGAATTATCAGGAATCTAAGCCTACACTGGATCTGGTGAAAATTAAATCTGACAAATCGGCTCAGCATTTTCATTAAAAAATTAAATTCCTGTATGAAAATTAGGCGCAAATAGACTCACGTTTTCTTTACGACTGCTCAACGAGTCATCCGAATTATCGCTCGCATTGTTCGTATTAAAAAAATGATTCGTCGTTTTATGAATCGAAGCTTGACCTAGCTCAACACCTTTGACTCTCGAAGCAAAATTCAAGCTACATAAAGTTTCGCAAATCGATGAAGAATTTGGTGCTAATTGAACGACCATAATAGTTTTACTGTCGCCGGCTGAAGAGAACATATTTTGAATCTATAGGAAAATACGCAAATAAACAGAATATAAAATTAAAGTTGTTGTGCAGCATTCAGAAAATATTTGATGAATAGAACAATAACCGGTTTATATATTTTTTTTAAATTTACGCTTCAAATCGGACTTCTTTTTTTAAAAATAAATATCTCACATAGACAATCTTGCAATAAATAAGTTAGTTTAGAATTTCGAAAAGGCACGTGTTGTCTTCGATTTCTGAGCGCGCAAATGACGTCGCCTAAAGCGGACAACGATTTATTGATACACTGCGTTTCTTTAAGTCGATCACTCGACGAAACGCCCGATTTTTCCAAACGTTCCGATCCAGCTAAGTCGACTAAATTTAAATATGAATTTATCGACGACTGACTTATTTCGTTTTCGCCCTTTAAATGAACGATCAGAATGGCGTGTGATCGACTAGAAACATCATTTAGTTTAGTAGAAGCGGTTACGCGATTTTGTCGACCGATTTTCAAAATCTAGAAAATGCAAAGTTGTCGAATAGGGGGGCAGAAGGAAGTTGTATAATTCATTTAATTTTTCATTTTAATTCAATAACTTTTATTCTTCGACTGATGCACAGCTGAAACTTCAAAGAATTTCAGATTTTAAGTCATTTTTTCTTCTCACAATGATTAGCTTACGTATAGCAACATCCGAGTATTATATATACATAATTCAACAAATGTTTCAAACTGCACTATGTACATATGTATACAAATGTCAATTTCAATTCCAGATGCAAAAAGTAAATCATAATTTAATAACCTCATTTATTTGGTCCAAACGAGTAACTTCCATTTTTGTTAATCCGGGAACGTGTATTTTTGAATCGGTTGATAATTTAATGTCTAATTTTGCTCGTCCGGACAGAAGATCCCTGAGAAATGAAAACAACTAACATCAATTCCATAATGAAAAAACAGGCCTAACCAACTTACCTTATGGAATCATTATAAATCTCGAGCATAGACACTGAAATTTCGAATTTCCAATCTGGTCGACGAGATTCGGTTTCTTCAAAGAGTGCAGTCAAAGCTCGAGGATTTATTCCAGGATCATGAATGGGGCCCTAAAATATGAGTCACAAGAACTCTGAAAAATTATTTTTGTTCAATAGGAATGCAACGAGTATTAATTTTCATTCTCATTAGCGTAGCCGAAATTTGACTTTTCCAGTACGGGTTCCGTCCCAGTTGAGTATATAATTCATTAAAACGGAAGTGCACCATTGCATCTAACTGGCCAAGGACTTAATTCCCTTGATTGACTATTTTTGGGAAAGAAAACACAGAGTTTTCTCAGGGCTTTGCGCCAAAATAATTAAGTAGTCATTTGGCCAGTCAATATTTGTAATACTTGCTGCAGAAATTATTCAAAAATTGTCACTGACGGAGTTTCAAACTTCTCTGTTCAATAATCCGGTGTGGTAACTTAGCTTTATGCGGCGAGAAAGTTTAGGCATTTTTAGTGAGTCTTTAACGAAAAAACCTTTGGTGCCATTGGCACACTCTTTCAACTTTTTGTGACAAGTATAGCACAGATGTCCGAGCACAAAAAATTGTTTTAGAACGCCAAAATAAAACATGAAGCGCCGGAACTGTTCAATCTAATTGAAAGAATTAAGTACATATAACAGCATTACAACGCCATTTATAAACTAAGGGTTCAAATGAGTTCGAAGTGTTTAGATCAGAGGGCTATTGTCAGAACAGCTGCCTGAATTTTTTTCATTAACGGCGGAAAAACTTCTATCTGTGGGACATAATCTGGTCAAATGTTTTGAATATTGAATTTGAGAAGCAAAGAGAACTTTTGAGCTTATGTGATGATTTTTAATGTCTGTTAATACCTCCAAAAATTCGAAAAAGCAGAACGATTTTCTTTTGAGTTTTTGATTATCAATTTTTCGAGTTCAAAAGGTTCGAAAATTTTATTCGAAATTGAGTACATACTCGTTGCATTGCTCCCCTATCGTTAAAAATGAACTCACATCCATAGTATGCGTTTTGCCAGAACCAGTCTGGCCGTACGCAAAAATGCAAACGTTATAGCCATCGACGCAGCTGGTAAGCAATGGCCGGATATTTGAGAAAATCTGAAAAAACAATTCGACAGAAATTCGACTAAAATTTTCAAATCGTAATATTATCATTACTTCAGCTTGAGATTTATCGGCGCCGAAAACGTTGTCCAATTCGAATTTGTGCCTTTTGGTTTCGGTTTTGGCATGAACTATCCTATCGTCTACTGAGTCACCAACGACACAAATTGTAGTATCGTTGTCGTATGAAACTGGAGGCCGAATCCGCGCGAAAACCCTGATGTTACCTGATTTGAGTGAAATCACACATTATTGCGGAATGTACTTACATCAAAAGGATCTACAAGTTCAAGAAAGATTAAAAATTTACTCGACAATCCAAGTTTTAAATAAAAATACAGAATTAAACTTTTACCTTTAATTTCCATCAGCTCATTATGATATTGTTTCCTCAAACGAGTTTCGTGATTATATTTGGTCATTAGTTGGAATAATGAATCGCTGATACTGCGGCACACCTATACGTACGATAAAATAATTTTTAAATTAGAACGCTAGAAATTCGTTCATAAGAGTACTCGAAAAAAATAGAGCTGCATGACAAAATTCTTCAAATGTAAAGTTTGAGATATATTATGGGTGAAGAAGATTTTTTCATGAAATTTATAATTCACCAATTGACTGAGAAAATAAAATTCAGTCAAATTTTCAATCATCAGGTAGAAAGTTACGATTGCCCTTCAAACAAATTTTCACGAATTTACGTTCACTAAAACTCTGGATGTATCATGTCTTACCTTTTGTCGAACAGCAACAAACGATTCTTGCATCTGGGCTGCCAAAGACGTCGCTGTATTGACTAAATCGAGCTGGAAATTGTTGTGTTGAGAAAATAATCGATACATAGATACTATTCAAAATTACTTGTTCATCTTTAATGCATTTTAAAGAGGCTCGAAAACAATCTAGAGATATAACAATGTCCGCCTGTCTTTGCATATAATCTTGACTTTCTCGCTTGAATTTGTGGAGCGAATACTCTACTTTTGCAAATCTTTTCTCTGCATTCAGCAAAGCTTCTTCGTACTTCCGTTCTTGATTCTCCATCTTAACCACAAACAAAAAAACGTAAAATTACGTGAGTCAGAAAAAACTTTTTGGTATAATCAATACGCAACCTTCTTAGAAATGTCCTTGCATATTATTAGTCCGAATCCGTCAATTTATTGCGATACATACTAAAGCTATTAACCAGATAGTGAGGAATAAAAGTCAGTTCTACCTAGTCAGTGTTAGATGAGGATGAAAAAATTTCACTTCAATTTCCAATTGCTGAACCGCCAAACGCCATTTTTTCGTTTCTTCGACTTGCTTAGCGTAATTCTCTTCTGATCTACGTAACATTTCTTCACAACTTTTCCTTTTTTCTGCTTCTAATATTAGTTGCGATTGTAACGAATGCATCACTTCTTGCTGAAATGTCTCCTGAAACGTAGACAGAACGGTATGCTGATGCAGCCACTGACAATTTAGACTGCTCAAACTTTACGTTTCTGTGCGTGAAAAGCACTTCTAAACGTTTAGTATTGTTTTCTAATTCGTTTTTCCATTTTGTTCGTTCATCTGACAACATTTTCCGCAAATCGGCTTCGTTGTGTTCTGCTTTCAATAACTTCTCGCAATTTTCAATGTCCAACCTTTCGTAATCGAGTTTCAATCGCTTATATGATAACTGCGAAAAATAAATAAAAGAATAGAAACGTATTCAATAATTGACACATAGTATCTCAGATTTAGACCTGAGATAAATATAATTCAAGGAAAATTATTCTCAATTTTGAACTTATCCTACACAAAAAATACAGCTTTACCTCTAATTTGTCCAATTGTGCAGCAACAAGTGAAAGGTTGTCTCTAAGGTTATTTCTCTCATCCTCCAGTGATCTGAGCTGATTTTCATAATCTTGCACCAGCTAAAAATAGTGACTGATGCAGCGTTAAAATCTATAGTGATAAATTTATTTTCGTACATACATCTCCGTTGATAGTCGAATCGGCAAGATTACTAGAATTAGCCAGAGAAGTTTTGCACGTATCTTCGAAAGTTTCAATAATATGTCTTTGCTGGTCGAGTTGTTGCATCAATAGCCTATTTTTTCCGGCCAAATCGTCGACTAAGGCCCTTAATTGCCTAACACCGTGTCCTCGTTTCTGTTTGGCGTCGCAGGGTGTTACCATATCGATCAAACCTAAAGATAAAATTTGATGAACAATAAACATCTAGCAATAAATTATGTGACTGACGAAAACAAAATTCAGATTCTGAATTGAACAACAAACTTTTAGTTTTTAGGGATGTTTTTCACAGTTTTTGTTGTTCTCCTTTATAACTGATGTAATTTTTCAGACTTGATTCGGCATACAAGTGAAAACTGAAAATCAACAATAAACGAAGAGAACAGACATTCGGAAGAAAATCAATTCAAGTTTAATTTCATCCGAGAATATCAAATTGTTTGATAAACGGACGATGCCAATCGACTGAGAAATCATAATAAAATAAAATTGAATGATGCGGAAAATCATCAAAGAATTCCTGAAATCGAAACCAAAAAAATAGAATTCACATAATTCTGAGAAAAACCTTGGGGCTAGTCATATTGTTAAACATTCCAGCGTGACATCTACATCCATCGACAGGAGGATTGTATTGAAAATGTTCAGTTTCTGCTCGAGAATAGCTATTTTCAAAACGGAAATTATCAATCAATTTTCTTGAGCTAATTTTCGCATTTTTCTCCAGTAGTACTCAGCTAAGAACGATCAGCGAATCCTTTCTCTGAAGGACTCCATATTTATTCTGTAATGTAAACCAATACACTGACTAATTGGCTGAGCGTTTCCTATGTAGTATGTTGCTGATTATGAAGAGTACTGTATGAAGCTCCAGTAAACTTAACCCTGATCGGATTATATGCAATCTTAAAAAATTTTATGGCTGAATATTATTCTCAATTACATATGAGTAACATATAACACGAGGAGCGGAGGATACACACCACGGCACTACTAGGGGTTCAACTACTACATACATTAACATAGGGGTAAGAGGTGTATTACCCCTATCTTGAGTCTTGAGAATAGTTCACCGGGGGTAACTCATTTAAGCGAAATGACTAATTTTGTTTCCGGTAAATGTAGGCATCCATTTGGTCAAACCATAGCGAAGGTGAACAAGGGCTCATTAAAAACATTAAAATTTTTTTGTATCCCAATCTCGACCGAGTAATTAGGATCACAAAAAAAATCTTTCACAAAAAAATCGATTTTATCTCTACGGCTATTGGCTATCCGACCTTGTTAATGTATGTTCTCCTAATCTTAAAAGAAATGTATTCACTTACGCGCTTTCTCTTACCCTCGAGATGTCATCAAAAGTGGGTTTCCAATCATATTTATAAAATTGTGATCCTATCATCGATACCTCTCCACGAGGATTTGGTACCCAACAGTATATACAGTATATTGCGAATTTGGGGCCGGTTTAATCAAAGAGACTTAAGCTTCAGCTGAGCTGTAGCTTAACTCTATATGTTTTAACATTGCCGCTAGGGCGCAGCTCAGCTGCAACTTAAATCATATGCACAAAACATAGGAAAAGTTAGGCTCTATTGCCGTTTAGGTGCAGCTCGGCTGTAGCTTGACTCATACGAACAAGACATTATCGAGAAAGTTATGCTGCTGCTTGCTTAACTCTGTATGTTATAGCATTGCCGTCAAGGTGCAGCCTAGCAGCAGCTCAACTTACTCGATACGTTTTGTGCGTATGAGTTGAGCTAAAGCTGAGCTGCACTTTAACGGCAATAGTATGACATATAGAGTTAAGCTACAGCTTAAGTTGCAGCTCAGCTGGAGGTTAAGTCTCTTTGGTGAAACCGATCCTTACTCTCTGAACATCCACTTCTGGTGAAACTAGAAGAATGTTCTTCACACTTTTTATTTGAGAATTTAATTCTGCGTTCAACGATTCAATGCAGATCACCTCACCATACCTGAAATTGGGGGTAGAACTAGTGATGGATCGATGGCCTAAAATTCGCCATCGGCCGATGCCGATGCATCGGCCAGGGTCACCGATGGCATCGGCCGATGGCCGATTGCCGATGCATCGGCTGTAACATGTACAAAATGCAACCTGAAATTGCTACACTGTAATAAATTTAAAATTATTATGTATTATTCACCAAGTTCTACTGATATTTTCAACATTCAATAATTAACAACATTTCATTCATCCAATTTGTCATCAACAAAGGCATCTGTTGTACTACCTTCACTTTGATTGCTGAGTTCACTAGAAGCTTCTTCAACTTCAGCTTGTTTTACCAGTTTGCACTATTGAATCCAATCTCAGCAATAAACTTGATCTTTTCCCACTTCTAACATCATTTGCTTTTTAAAATGATCATTCACTAGTAGAGCTTCACACCAGGTATACCCGGGTAATTTGGGGGTACCCGTTTTGTATCACGTATAACATCTACAATACACGTCTAATACTGAAAATGATGACGATAGCGATATCATTGACGAAATACAATCGACACAGTAGATGATATCGATTCCGAGTGATACATTTTTGTGAATGCTATTGATTGAAAAATAGATTTATCAATAAATTTTATGAACATTTGTTTTATGTCTCGAATTCACAGTGTATCTGTCTAATATTATATATGTACATTAACATTACAACTCATTTTAACATGTACCCGGGTATACCCGGGTAATTTGGGCACCCGGGTACTCGGGTACGAAATTTTTGTCGTGTGAAGCTCTATTCACTAGCTACTGACCCGATTGGAGCTGATAAAAATTTCTAGGCAAGCTAATCAAATTTTTTTCATAATGAAACTTATTTTCAATTGCACACTATTTTGACTCACATTAGCAAATTCTGGTTTTGTTGCAGCATTGTTCTTCCATTATTCTAGTAATCTATAACAAAACAATGGCTTTTGCTTGCTCAAATGTTGACGTTGCATATTTTTCGGCCTACAGCTCATATTCAGATGAACTTGCAATGGCCAAATAGTGCCTGAAATTGGTCAGTTTTGTGTAAATGCTTGAATTATTTACATTAGTATTAATTGTGGCTTACTGAGAAAGTTTGGAAAATGAGTTTGAAGATTCATTCAAATTTTTGAACCATATTTTCAGAAAAGCGTGACATCTACATCCATCGACAGGAGGATTGTATTGAAAATGTTCAGTTTCTGCTCGAGAATAGCTATTTTCAAAACGGAAATTATCAATCAATTTTCTTGAGCTAATTTTCGCATTTTTCTCCAGTAGTACTCAGCTAAGAACGATCAGCGAATCCTTTCTCTGAAGGACTCCATATTTATTCTGTAATGTAAACCAATACACTGACTAATTGGCTGAGCGTTTCCTATGTAGTATGTTGCTGATTATGAAGAGTACTGTATGAAGCTCCAGTAAACTTAACCCTGATCGGATTATATGCAATCTTAAAAAATTTTATGGCTGAATATTATTCTCAATTACATATGAGTAACATATAACACGAGGAGCGGAGGATACACACCACGGCACTACTAGGGGTTCAACTACTACATACATTAACATAGGGGTAAGAGGTGTATTACCCCTATCTTGAGTCTTGAGAATAGTTCACCGGGGGTAACTCATTTAAGCGAAATGACTAATTTTGTTTCCGGTAAATGTAGGCATCCATTTGGTCAAACCATAGCGAAGGTGAACAAGGGCTCATTAAAAACATTAAAATTTTTTTGTATCCCAATCTCGACCGAGTAATTAGGATCACAAAAAAAATCTTTCACAAAAAAATCGATTTTATCTCTACGGCTATTGGCTATCCGACCTTGTTAATGTATGTTCTCCTAATCTTAAAAGAAATGTATTCACTTACGCGCTTTCTCTTACCCTCGAGATGTCATCAAAAGTGGGTTTCCAATCATATTTATAAAATTGTGATCCTATCATCGATACCTCTCCACGAGGATTTGGTACCCAACAGTATATACAGTATATTGCGAATTTGGGGCCGGTTTAATCAAAGAGACTTAAGCTTCAGCTGAGCTGTAGCTTAACTCTATATGTTTTAACATTGCCGCTAGGGCGCAGCTCAGCTGCAACTTAAATCATATGCACAAAACATAGGAAAAGTTAGGCTCTATTGCCGTTTAGGTGCAGCTCGGCTGTAGCTTGACTCATACGAACAAGACATTATCGAGAAAGTTATGCTGCTGCTTGCTTAACTCTGTATGTTATAGCATTGCCGTCAAGGTGCAGCCTAGCAGCAGCTCAACTTACTCGATACGTTTTGTGCGTATGAGTTGAGCTAAAGCTGAGCTGCACTTTAACGGCAATAGTATGACATATAGAGTTAAGCTACAGCTTAAGTTGCAGCTCAGCTGGAGGTTAAGTCTCTTTGGTGAAACCGATCCTTACTCTCTGAACATCCACTTCTGGTGAAACTAGAAGAATGTTCTTCACACTTTTTATTTGAGAATTTAATTCTGCGTTCAACGATTCAATGCAGATCACCTCACCATACCTGAAATTGGGGGTAGAACTAGTGATGGATCGATGGCCTAAAATTCGCCATCGGCCGATGCCGATGCATCGGCCAGGGTCACCGATGGCATCGGCCGATGGCCGATTGCCGATGCATCGGCTGTAACATGTACAAAATGCAACCTGAAATTGCTACACTGTAATAAATTTAAAATTATTATGTATTATTCACCAAGTTCTACTGATATTTTCAACATTCAATAATTAACAACATTTCATTCATCCAATTTGTCATCAACAAAGGCATCTGTTGTACTACCTTCACTTTGATTGCTGAGTTCACTAGAAGCTTCTTCAACTTCAGCTTGTTTTACCAGTTTGCACTATTGAATCCAATCTCAGCAATAAACTTGATCTTTTCCCACTTCTAACATCATTTGCTTTTTAAAATGATCATTCACTAGTAGAGCTTCACACCAGGTATACCCGGGTAATTTGGGGGTACCCGTTTTGTATCACGTATAACATCTACAATACACGTCTAATACTGAAAATGATGACGATAGCGATATCATTGACGAAATACAATCGACACAGTAGATGATATCGATTCCGAGTGATACATTTTTGTGAATGCTATTGATTGAAAAATAGATTTATCAATAAATTTTATGAACATTTGTTTTATGTCTCGAATTCACAGTGTATCTGTCTAATATTATATATGTACATTAACATTACAACTCATTTTAACATGTACCCGGGTATACCCGGGTAATTTGGGCACCCGGGTACTCGGGTACGAAATTTTTGTCGTGTGAAGCTCTATTCACTAGCTACTGACCCGATTGGAGCTGATAAAAATTTCTAGGCAAGCTAATCAAATTTTTTTCATAATGAAACTTATTTTCAATTGCACACTATTTTGACTCACATTAGCAAATTCTGGTTTTGTTGCAGCATTGTTCTTCCATTATTCTAGTAATCTATAACAAAACAATGGCTTTTGCTTGCTCAAATGTTGACGTTGCATATTTTTCGGCCTACAGCTCATATTCAGATGAACTTGCAATGGCCAAATAGTGCCTGAAATTGGTCAGTTTTGTGTAAATGCTTGAATTATTTACATTAGTATTAATTGTGGCTTACTGAGAAAGTTTGGAAAATGAGTTTGAAGATTCATTCAAATTTTTGAACCATATTTTCAGAAAAGCGTTGATTTTGTTGTTTTTGATCGACAACCATTCTAACCAAAGCTAGTTCAGCTTTGTCTTCTGCTTGAGGATCACAGAAAGCCTAAATTATTTAATTTTGATTTGTATGATCAATACGTGTTATATTCCAAATTTTAATCCATCCTTTTTAAATCGAGGATCTAGTAAAGATGCCAAAGCATGAAGTCTATTGTCTCCAATGGGTTTAAAGTGGGCTCGATTATCATTTCTATAAAAATACTGATTCCTTTTTTCCCGACAATTCCTCTTTTAATGAACCCAATCCAGGAAAGTTGAAATATGGATTGAGTGGCGTAAAATTCTTAATCTACGATTTTTTAATTTACGTTTTTCAAAAAAATTTAGCCGCAAAATCTAGCTTACTTCTCTTCAGCTATTTTTTCCGAAATACATGCGTTTTTAGATTCATAGATTTTTACGGTTTCAGCAAAAGATTTTAACAAATTTAGAAGCTGCCAAAACATAATTATCCAAGGTGTGGATACATTATACATGTATTAAAGTATATTCTTACCACCGTAGCTAAAATATTCCATTCATAGCTTGTCAAATTCTTGTTATTTAGTTCATCGATGGCAACACAGGGCAAATATGCCAGACATTAAAACAACCATTTTCACAAAAAAATAATGTATTTACTAAAGTAAGTGTAAAATATATATGTGAACAATATGTTTTTTAAGCATAAGCACCTGCATTAATTATAACAAAAAGTTGACAAACTATCGGCCAACGGCCGATTTTTTGGCAAAACATCGGCCGATGGCAGAAAAACGCAACAATCGGCCATGCCGATACATCGGTCCATCACTAGGTAGAATCCCCTATCCGTCCGACCTAGTACCCAAATGTTTTAATCCCCAACTTCTGGTAGCTCCCTCAATCGCCCTTAACTCCAAAAAAATCAGACAAAAAGAGCCTTTTTTGGCTTTTAATGGGAAAAATTTTCGGCATTTTTCGACTTATGGGGTCAAATAGTGCGCGAAAAAAGTTTTGAGTCATTTCAGCACAGTGAGGACGGAGTGCGGAAAAAACGTGCTTTGAAGAAGTTCTATGCCTGATCATAGGCTTACAAGCAGCCGGCTATTTTATACAATATGAATTAGAATCCTGTAGCTTGTCCCGCAAAGGGATCGATCGACTGAATTTATTGCACCCTGCCAGTTGCCTAATCATCATAATGCTTTAATATTTTGTCCGGAAGAGCTCCTTAGGTACATGCAAAGGAAACGAATTTTGAATAAAATGAAGCTTCTTGGCATTATACTTGTTTGATTATAATCTTCAAAATTGAACACGACTTTTTCAGTTGGATGAAGATAACAGTTATCAAAATTTTCAAAAATAAACAAAAGTAGAATTATGCTATATGTGTCCACTTTAGTCTCAAAACTTTTTCACTTAATTTTATACGTATTTTCAATATTATTTGTATTTCAATAATTTTTCAGTTCGCGAAGAACGATTTTTGAAGTTCCTACGTAGAAAAAAATGCCCGAAGGAGCCGGAACTACGTTATTCCCCTATTTGTGGATCTTAGATTTGACCGAATGGTAAATAAAATCTTTCTCGTATGTTTAGCCATAGAAGCTTCCTGCAATACCTGCATTTTGGCTTTCTAATTCGAAAATTTTCGATTCTTGCTCGTCTATAATATCTTCGAGGTTTCGTACTAAAGCGTTTTTGATTTCAATTTGCGTCTCATGAGTTTGCTTCAAAAAATTGACGTGTTGCGTTCGTATCGATTCTTCCCTTTTCAAAGCATCCTTGGCCATGCTATGACGTTCGGTTAATTTCTGTATTTTAGTGAAAAATTATACAGGGTACTCAGAAAAATGTTTCCTGTCGAAGAAAAATAGAAAAAAACGGAAAATGAGTTTGGACAAGAATGACTAACAGGTGCGCCAAATTCTGTGAAGCGTCATAACTAGTTAATTAGAGAAAAATGACCAGGTCGTGGCAGTCTATCATCTTTAAAAAGTGGATGATTTAGTTTCGAAAAAATCAGTTCAGGTGTCTGAATATGATAAGGTCCATTCCGAACAGTTTCATAACTTGACTGTACAGTTCATTTCAGAAAATATGAAAGTTGATTTGTATATAAAGAATATAGAATATAATTATTTGGAGAATATATAAATGATTGATATTTGAGACAATGAATAAGAACTAAGATTAAGACAAAAAATTTGTCAGTTGCGCAGTGACTTCTGCAACCTGTAGCGTACTTCCTTGCACTGAATCTGTGCATCTCAGGTCAGCTGCCGCGAGCCCCTCTCTCCAAACGATTGTGCATCACTGTAGCCACCGTTACGCTAGAGCCGCCGTCTCACTATAGCCACCATATCACCACAGCCACCATCTCACTGTAGCTAATGTATCAGAATATCCACTAAAATCTCAATAGAGCCACCACGACGCATAATAATGATCTCGCTAAGGCCACCAGTGTCGCATATTTAAAGGTACCATTACAGCCAACGTCTCAATACAGCCAATAGGGACAACTTGTAAAATGAAATGTTATAAACAACTTGCACGTGATACGTGTATTGGCATTACATAATGAGCTTTCAAGTACGAGTATACGGCAATGAGTACAGATGCAGCACATTTCATGTCATTTAAAAAAATATTATTGTTGCATGGGTGAGAGCCTCATCACTTCATTTGCATAAGCTTTGTGCTAAAAATAAAGATGTCATGTTAACTACTAAGCGTTGAATAAAAACTCAAAAGACCACAAAATTTTGTACAAGCATTGCAAAGACCAAAATGGATTTTGGTGTGGCTGTTTTTGTATTAACTCGGTTCATGGAACCAAAAATGTTAGTTTGTTCCACAAATGATGAAGGTGACTTGCAAATAGACGGTTAATTAAAATATACGATGCATAAAATATTTATTGTGCGGAAAAACAAGTAATTCTCTGCATTATCTGTTGAGTGGCTCTTCCGAGATATTGGCTGTAGTGACACTTTTGGTATATGACACTGGTGGCTGTAGCGAGATCATTATTATGCGTCATGGTGGCTCTAGTGAGATTTTGGTGGCTATTCTGATACATTAGCTGTAGTGAGATGCTGGCTGTAGTGAGATGCTGGCTGTAGTGATATGATGGCTATAGTGATACAGTGGCTATAGTGTGATCGTGGCTCTAGTGAGACGGCCCCTCCAAACGCCTGTGAGCAAATAAGGCCACGGGTTACTCCCACGAAATTCTCAGATTTTATCCCTAGCTGTATTTCCTTCGGCTATGGCGTCCTTTAATATTCAACATGAATGAAGCTCATCAGAAATCGCATAAAAATGAGAATTATACAAAACTTACGCGAATATTGTTCAACATTTCTTCACGCTCTAGATTTCTACATTCCACACTTTCTCTCATGTTTATTCCTAAAAATGGAACGATTATATCCTTCAGCTGGCCAATCAAAATATGAAAAGTGAAGAACAGAATCATATTTTTAAATCGCTTCCAGCAGACGAAAAGAAATCTTTAAAAACAAAACAAATAAGAGATCCACAGGGGACGCAAGTAATTTTTTGACCTTTGAATCGAAGACCTTAGGGGATACTAAGCCCCTGTGACTGAAGACAGAATTAACACGTCTTCTTGAAATTAATTCAGAGGAATGCGATCTAAAGGTATAAGACTAGACTGTAGTTACGCTTAAAAAGTAACTATTATATAAATTTTTACGGGTCAAGTTTCCATAATGTTACAACAGCTAGAAATACATACTGGTAAGTGCAAAATATTGAAAAACTCTAAGTTACGTACGAATTACTCGAAATTATTCAACTATTGAAGGCATATGATTACTTGTTAACAGACGTAATTTTTCTCCGTTAATTATCTTCTTTCGCTCTATAGTAACAAATAAATAAATTTCGTTAGACACGTAGAAATAAATTGCCTAAAATACCAGTTCCTCCGCCGCCACTATCCAAATTCGTAATTTGAGTTCTAAATGGGCTTCCATTATTAAATGAATTTTCCAACCGTGGAGACGATATCTGAAAGAACAAACAGTCACAACAATATTGTAAGTGCATTTACTC
Organism: Romanomermis culicivorax; assembly: GCA_963922205.1. Lineage (NCBI taxonomy): Eukaryota > Metazoa > Nematoda > Enoplea > Mermithida > Mermithidae > Romanomermis > Romanomermis culicivorax. Next base: position 2,012,859 of record CAWUHX010000016.1, on the reverse strand, counting down.
GCATTTCGCATAGCGTGAGGATGAAACATGAAAACAGTAAATGCTAAAAAGTAAATAAAATGTTATTGAGGATATAAGCTATACAAATAGATAGTGGTAAAAACGTAAATAAATGTCACTGAACGAGGATAACAATATGAACCGTATAATTACGGAAAAGTAGTTTTGAAAAAATACGAAAAACAAAAGTCAACTCTGAGAAATGCTAATTTTTCGATGTTCCATAAGCCTAATAGAAACAAGAGGAAAAAATAAATCATCCAGTCAATATGACCTTGGCCAGACGTTTGAAAAAGGGCCCTTCTCCGATAGACACAACAGCTGTTCATCATCGTGCCAAAAATATCCAACATGAAACATAAATATAGTGCATACAACGAACATCAGCTTTTTATAAACCTTTTCCAAAAAATCTAGAATATCTTGTTCGAAAATGTCGTTGAATTTAATTATCTTTACATGGCAAAAATGCGGTTAAAAATCAAAAGGCTGAAAGTAAAATGAAAGTCTCTGACGACACTTTTAATAATATCGTTTTGTAGAAATTTGGTGAACAAACTAATAAAATTTGGAGACATGGAATCATTTTAATTTTTAGAAAAAAAACATTTACAGTGGAAATTTTTTGCCACACTTTTGGGCTTTGATAATTTTCGTAAAAAAATTAGAAAACGAGTTTTGAGACATCACGTGGACCCACGACAGACGTGTGTTTCCAGCCAGACTAAATCGTTTTTGGGGTCCAAGTTCACTAGGATGCAAAACACGTAATTTTACTATGCAGCCCAAAATGGGAAAAGTTGAAACGAACGTGAAAAAAGCCCGATGAAGTATTAAATTTAAGTCAATCGAAATCAACTATTATGAAGACTTACCTGGACAACATTTGGATATATTAATATTTCCAAACAGCTAGATCATGTCATCAAAGAGCACTAAAACCTAAGAAATCACATGGAAATCAAGTATTTTGGTAAAATTGTAGAGTCAGGCTAAAGACAGGCAGGTTTTTTAGGCTAATTAGGAGCCGTGGCTCCTAAAGATTCTGATTGGCCCCTAAAAATTTAGCGGCACAAGCCAAACTATCTTGGAAAACTTTATAAATATTAGTGTAATTTAGAGGTGTTTCAACTTCGAATTTCAAAAAATATCGCTGCTTCGCGGAAGCTGTAGTTGTGTATAGACGTGTTGCACGAAATGTTAATTTGTACAACAGTGAGACCGTCAAGTATCTTAAACATGAAACATTGATTTGATTTTGATTTCTCATTTACAAACTTTTTAGTTTTGATTTGTTGAAATTCGCGTTGGCCTGCAAAAACCAACCTAGAAGCCAAATGGCCTGTAGAGAAGAGATGAAAACCCCGTGAAGACAGGTAAGCGAAATTTGCGAATAAGCGTGGCGAACACTTACCAAAACACAGATTTGACACTCACTAACATACATATAACGGAGCTTCGAAGTCTGAGAGGTAAAGCGACATTCTTGTAGTGGGGTCATTGCCTAAAACTTTAGGGGATCATTGGAGGAAAAAATTTTTCGGTTGAGATGTCCGAAAACGATAAAAGCTATTTTTTTCTAACAAACCCTTATTCATGGCTCGAAGCGTCGAAAAAAGACATTTTCGACTCTTTTTCTTCAAAAATTACCATTTGTACACAAAAACATACCTATTTCATTATTTTTCGACCAAAAGAAAGGGGTTTCTATGAATCGGTAGCCCATTTCAGCCATATCTTGGATCTTACCATTTGGCCGACAATTTCTGGACAGATATGGCACTACACGAATTACATGTATGCTCACCAGTGATCGACCGGCCGAGGCCAGAGGCCAGATGAAGCAGGAAGATTAAGGAAATATAGCGCTATAAATCTTGGGGATGAGACAGATCTACTTTTTTGACCGAATCGGATTCGGATCTAGAAAAGTACAATCTTTGGATGCGGATCGGATCCTGTATGTGAATGAATATTGAATATGTTTAATTTTTCAAAATCAAGTTGTGTGAATTCATATTTCTTAACAATTAAATATATTACTCATTCTTAACAATTTAATATTTTACTCATTGAAATGAGAAGCAAATTGAAACAAGAGCTCAAAACCTTTAGACTTTTTTGCGATCTGCACTGTGCAGAAATGGCCGGAGAAATTCTGCATTAAAGTTTTTCCTGTTACAAATAAATATAAACAAATCAAAATTTTAATAATTTCGCTCAAGATTTTCAGTCGGAAAACGATCGTGTTATATAAGTGAAGGGAGGCTGTGAGAAAAATGCATGATTTTATTTTCATCGCAAGGGGTTCACTATATTTTCATAGAAAGTGGACTCACTACTTTGATATGCGGTGAGACATATAGAAGAATGGAAAGAATCAGGGATAACAGAGGAATTAAACTACATTTCTAATGGGCTTAATTGCACTTGATATTATAAGTAATAGCCATTGCCGGAGAAAAGTCTCGGGAAAAAATTAAAATTTTGAACTTCTAGATGTCAACAATTTTTCTACACGGCCAAAAAATGTGGCAGAAAAAAACCTAATTTGGATTGTTTTGTTATTGAGGAAGTAAAATGACATCTATAAAGTCATTAACGGATCAAGACTTATGACGTAAACTGTTTTTACGGACAACACTAACCAAAGTTCAAATTTACAGTCCTACTAGAGAAATCGACCAAATTGTAATACGGTTGGAAAATTACTGTTCATGAGGTACAGTTTGACTACTGCTGGTTTGAAAATTTCAAAAAAAATCAATGCGAACCCAAGTGAATACATTATGACCGGATCTCAGTCTTCAACAGCGTCAGATCCGGATTTCAGAAAATTTCAATGACCGGATCCGGAGCTAGAAATCAGAGTGGTTCTTCGCGGATCCGGATATCCGTCCCATCCCTAAATCTTAACCTGAACGTTAGCTTCACTAACATTTAATTTTTTCCAACTAAACCACTTATTTATTTCCAGAAGAGCTGACTTCATCATCACTGTTTTCACTTTGACTGTTTTCAGCTTCAGCTCTTGAGTCAAGGTCTGGAGGCGAGTTTTTTGAAGAACATGACAAGGCAAATAAAATTAATCCAAGTGCACGCAAATCGTACCTCAAAAAATTTTTTGAAGACATCTTTCAGCTTTGTTTTATCAAGATTATTGTCTCACTTTGCACAACTCTTAAAATTTGTCAACTTCCAAACAAATCATGCGCTTTGCCTTTCGAGATACAACCCATCCCAATCCGGCATGTTTTTTGAATCAGAATAATTTTTTTAAATCATGTTCAAGTACCTAGGTCATAGTACTTATTGCTGGGTCAAGACTCGAGTGCTTGTTCCAGAATGACTTCTTGGCAATTGGGTGGGACATGAGATTTCTATTCACCAATGCTCTTTCAGCTCATTTTAAGACAAACATTTCATCATAGTGATGTTCCTCGGATTCAAAATTCAGCCGTTCGGAAAAAATTTAAAACTAATCTTTTCAAATGTTTTTTTATCCTACTGATAATGACGATAGATTTTAAAAATTTTCCTATTTTGAATTGTCTTGCTTAGTTGACAATCATCAAGTGAAGAAAAATAATAAAATCATTAGAAAAGTTAAAATCAAGACTGACTCCAGAAAAAACGTTGGATATCAATGTCAGTGAGAACATTACGCATGCACTAAAACAATTGAGTATTAACTGAAAAATAATACTAAACATCTCTATACAGCAGATTGTTTCCCGAGCAGGATTGTATAAATTTCGAAAAGTCTAATAAAGCAGGCATTAAACACAAATTTAAGTTCTTCGTGTATTCATTTCATTTGAAAAAGGGTACTATTAATGATTATCCACAAGAACAGTAATGAGAATAAAAATAGAAAGCCTAAAAAACCAGTAGAAACTGTCATCCACATGAGAAGATAAATTTAAATAATGATAGAAAACTGTAGTTTGTCAACAAAAGCAATGTTTATAATTAGCTATACGCATTTATGTCATTTGAAAATTAGTTTGATTTTTTGATGCCAAGAATATATCATAGAAGATGGCATTGTTCGTTGGAATCATGACCGTCTAAACATGATATGACATTTACCTGGACAAGCCAAGAAAAACACTAGTTTTTTGCTGAATTTCACCTCGGCAAAAACGTTTTCTGACTGAAAAAACTAACTGGCATCTACCAAATTCGACCTAAAACCCCCAGCTTCCGGCCAGTTTTACCCTCCCTCTTGAGCGGAGGTCGAAAAATAGGTCAGATTTGCCGGAGCTCCGGTCGAACGCTAATGCTCACTAAGAAATGCTGCTTTTCTCCATCACCGGGCAAGTTGCAGAATTTTGATGTGAAGATATTTCACAGTTCAGAATTTACTACACATAAAGTCAAAATTCCTACTTATATAGATCGGTTTCAGCTGCACAATATTTTCAGACAACAACGATATCTTTTAGCAATCGGTTCCGTCTACTTTCTGAAGCAATCTTATTTTAGTTGGGATATTTCTCCAGAAAACTTTATTGCTTCAAAATCGTGAAATTGAGAAAAATAAAGGCAAATCTAAACACCATAAATACCTACGCATAGTTTATCCAGTCATAAAAAGGTAGAAGTCGTTCTCAAAATAAGAATTAAAAATTTTCGGAAGATGTTCGTTCGCCAAACGTGCACAGCGTGGAAATTCTGCTGGGAATCAGCCAGAAGAGGGGGTATGGGAGTATCGGCTTTTGCGCAGGTATGTGAGAAATTTTCAGCAGTACTATGTGAGTAGGTAATGGATCTCAACTTTTTTTAGACAATTTTTTTCTTGATAAACAAAAAAGGTTTTCTAACATTTTAGCAGCAAATTCTTATACCTATATTAATCGAATATAATATTCGCTTGGTCAGCACTTTTGAAGTTTTAATGTTTCTCTTTTGAAATCAAGTATTTTTGTTCAAAAAAACTGTTAAACTACAGCATAATTTTCATTCTTATGACGTCATTTTCTTCTTTCTTCTCTCTTCTTGATCAATGCTGGAGAGTAGAATCTGCTGAGGCTCCCAAACCGCCCTCAAATGTGCATGTGCATGTATGATGTTCACATCAACACTAGTCTAGTCCTCAAGAGAGATGGTTTTTTCTTGGCGAGTTCAGAATTGAGCAAGTAAGTGAGTTTATTTTCCGTTGGAAAAAAAGAAAATAAATTAAATTGATCGGACAAGCCTGCATCTTTCACCAAAACTATAAAAAGCAACACTACAAACGCAAGTACATCGGACCAGAAATGAACCCATTCACTTTACACGATGCTCATAAAACAGAAAAAATTAACTTCACGTACCAAGTTAGCTGTCACTTTCACAAGCCTCTCGTAGTCTTCTTTACCATCTGCCATTTCAATTTAACGATCGTCGATTGAATAATTTATGGGAAGAATATCGTAATAGGTACTAAACATTTATAAAAAAACCTATGCAAATAGACTCGATCTTCAAAAAATTTACTCTCGGAAATGGGCAAATTATATGAGTTCACAGTTTATTGTATACACAAAGAAAGGGATAAGGGAAAGAGAAATCTAAAAAATAAACTAAACAAACTCGCAGTTTATTCGACTGTTTTCGGTACCCTTATGATAGACAAAAAGAATTGGTAATAGGAAAAATGATTGATTTTGAAACTAGATTTTAAACATTAACAGTCGTAAAAAGGATGCTTGGCAAATTTCTACGTCTTTCCGCATAGAAACAATATTCTTAATAGAGCACAATGTTCATTCACTCACAACAGGACTAAAATTCGTACTGAAAACTCAATTACATGCACTTCACACACATCATAAGAACGGTTGGAATTTTCAGCATTTCCAGGCATCAGTTTGAAATAGCCATTTTTTCACAGCTTACTTTATCTAGAGCAGATTCTCTTCCCAAACTTTTTTTTTCATTTCAGGTAAGTAATTAACAATATGAGAAACGAATGGGACTTGGTGGCCCACCAACGGCGCACAATGAAAAAAACAAATTTTCACTTGAAAAACAGCGAAATAGACTCATTCAACATTATCTTTTCCTGAATCAGAGGTCCCCAAGGTCACACTTTTTAGGTAAGGGTGAAGTTGAAAATTTGCAGGGGTAGTGTAGCTAAATATCCACTTAACATTTCATTCTGTCTCAACATTAGACGACCAGTGGTCAATTTTTAGGACATTAGGTGGGGGTAATACCCCCCTCATACCCCTCCTCATGGGGCTGTAAAGATAATTACTAATGTGGTACAAGCCTATAGCTGACCCAGACTACCCCATGGGGACGGGTATGAGGGGATATTACCCTGCCTAAAGTCCTAAAATTGATCACTAGTTGCCTAATTTTGAGACAAAATGTTGTGTTTAGTGGACATTTACAGCTGCACTACCCCCGCAAATTTTCAACTTCACCCCTACCTGGTTGGGCGACATGGCCTCCCCGAAATGTTTCAAGTGTTAAAAAAGGAATTGGTTTTTTTCTTCGAGAAGAAAATCAAGTCAGAAATTCCAATTTTATAGTAACTCCCTCCCCCAAAAAAAAATCCTGGCTACAGGCCTGGAAGCCAAATATAGATCGTCGGTAACATGCAGAAAGGTGATAAATCTAGTTTTCACAAAATTGGAGTTATCATATTTTCGAGGGGTGCTAGCACATCTTTTTCATAATGATTAGTTATATACTTATCAGACGTCAAAAATCCAAAAATGCAATATGATATTTCGATTTCTGATCAAATTTTTAATTTTGAGTCACCATATTCTCAAAACAATAAAAATTATCACCTCTCAGCAGCATGGTACCGACGATATATTACTATTTATACATCAACTATAGATTTTCAATACGCCAAGAAAATCCCAAGTTAAAAGATCAATTCGATGCGACGAAGAAAATTCACAAATAAGATAAATTACAATAAGTGTTTTTGAATATTTCTTCCCTGGAAGTTCTTAAATTAGTATTCAAAAAGCAACACTTGACACAAAACGGCAAAAAGCGTGACTCAAATAATGAACGTGAAGAAAAATCAACCCACAATATTAATATCTAAACTAAAGGGCTCATAGGTGAAAATAATTCAAAAATGTCAAGTCTAGAATTTCGCATTGCCTTATTATATTTAAAAATTTTTGCAAAAGTTACCCACAGACTTTGCAATTCATTTTTTCTTATCATATGATATTCTTGGAGGCGAGGGTCACCGGATCCATAAAACTTAAGGGGGGGTTCTTAAGGAAAAAAATTTTGTTCCAAAAATAGTAATTTTTGTCTTAAAAACCGTAAGAAAATGGCAATTTTCTCGGCAAAGCGCCGAGAAAATTGCCATTTTTAACCATATCGCCGTTCAAAAATTGTGTCAGGGATGGACATAGTCTATCTCCAGGTTGTGAAGAAATAGCCAAAGTCGACGCGTTTTGCGTCGACGCCGATTTGCATAGACACCGTGCATAAATATGCCGGTCGTCTATGTTTTTGGTCATTCAGTGATTAATTGTTTGTTTTTATTAAAAGAAGAAATCGGCGGCCCGATAGGGCATTATATTATTATATTATTTTGTTATATATTTTGTGGTGGAGCACGTCCGCCTTAAATATAACGACCCGCGGCCGACAGCCTTTGGATTACTCGCAGCGGAGGGAACGCAGGTTAGACCCCGGATTTCTGGGGAGCCACCCAGCGTGCAAGTCTACACTTACAACTCAGTTCTCGGCCTGACTTCTGATTTTGCCCCTGGTTTGAAGTTACTTGAGCTCAGGGTGTTATCTTATCTTCTGCAGTTCTTCGGGACGAAAGCAGGAGATCTTTGTTGATTTTGAGACTGACCGAACTGTTGCAAACTGATTCTACCTAAGGTTTCGGCCTGATTAGGTGAATTAGCTAGTGACTGATTAGGTCTATTTTTGGTATCAAATCCTTTATTTATATTTCTCACTCAACTTCCACCAAGTCTCATCTCAACAATTGACGTTTTTAAATATTTTCCGGCCAAAAGTATGGAGGTCCCAACGGCTACCATATGGCCAATCATAGGATTGGCAAATCCTGGGGAGATCGACCAATGGCTACCATACATGCACGTGGGGGAGGTTTAAAGGGGGGTTTGACCCCCAGCAGTCTTAGATTCACCCCCAGCAGATTCTTGCTGACCGACCCCCAGCAGATTTGACTTTCCCAGCAATAATTGAAAAGATGACGAAGCAAAATGAGCAAGAGAGAAGAGAAAGTCGTCATAAAAATGGAAACGATGCTGTAGTTTAACAACTTTTCTGAACAAATCATACTTGATCAGAGTGCCCCATGGGGAGGGGTATGAGGGGGGTATTACCCCTACCTAAAGTCCTTAAAAACGAGCACTGGCTGCCTAATTTAGAGACAAAATGACGTGTTTAGTGGACATTAAGCCAACGCCACCCCCGCAAATTTTCAATTTTACCCCTACCTGAAAAATCTGACCTTGGGGACCTTTGTACTTGATTCCAAAAAAGTAACATGAAAATTTTAAAAAGTGGTGTCTAAGCAAATAATTTCACATATCTGACTAATGTAGGTTGAATAATATGCTGCTTGCATGTTAGAAGACTTTCTGAGACCTTTCTTTTCAATATCAAGAACGAAAAAATTTAGTATTCCACCCCCTGTCCAGGCTGACCCCCACCAGAATTTTTATGCCGTGCATTATGGTGTTGTAGGACCCCCGATTTTGTGGAACCCTATATCAGAATGTTGGGACGCCCCAACTCGAAAAAATTTGGAAAACAGACTTTTCTGAAAAAATTTTCGAAATTCTCAGTTTTAATGACCGAATTTCGGGACCTTCAGGATTTTCCAATCCTTTGACTAGCCATATGGTAGTCGTAGGGACCCCCCTTTTGGTCGGAAAAATACTGAAAAATGTCAATTTTTGCACAAAAAATGGTCAAAAACGTCAATTTTCTCGGTGCTTCACGTCACGAATATATATTTTACGTTTTTCGAGACAATATTACTATTTTTGAACCGTTTTCCGGACTTTTTGGTTTAAAAAATCGATTGTTTCTTCAAAGATTAAAATTTTTGTGAGTTAGTGACCCCCCCCCCCCCCAGACTTCGGGGGCCTGTTACATGTGTGAGCAAGCCTGTAGTCAGGAATTTTTTTCCGGGGGGGCACACATTTTTTTCACTCAATTTACTGTAAAATGGCATTTCTGACCTGACTTTCTTTTTTCTGACTTGACTTGAAAAAAAGCATTGCGTTTTTTAACACTTCAAACATTTCGGAGGTAGCCATGACCATTCCCCGCAACCCTCCTCTGCCTACAAGCCTGTGTGTGAGAATCCTGAAATTAATGTAATTGGCCGTTACTGTAGTTTCCCTAGTTCTCCTCCTCACCTCATTAAAAGTTTTAGTTCTCCGATCATTTTACACCCATTTTCATTATTTTCTCTTTATTTCCATTGCTTTATCATAACTTCAACTTTTTCGTCTTTTCATTTCCTTCCATCTTACCAAATATTTTCATGCTAAAAATATTCTTCTTTCTTCATTCTACTTTTTCACCACTATATTTTCTGAATCATGATCGTTCAACTTCTTTCTTTCACTATTCTATCTGGTCGCCCCCGCCCCAACCTACTAGCTTTCATTGCATCACGTGACTAGTTTTTATGATAGTTTTGATGTACCTTTTTGCATATATAAACCGCGTTTCTTGTACATTTTCCAGTCAGTTTTCGATCCCTTCCTTTTTCTCATTTTTCCGACCTACCACTATCCTTCGCTTTCCCTCTCCCATCTGTCCGTCTATACTTTCCGCCCCTTCGAATATTTTCTGCTCGTTTTACGTGATTGTTCTTTTGCGTACTCTATCGTTTTTTTATATTTCGTCTATAAAACTATTCAGCATGTTCTACATATTTTCGTCCTCAATAAATTACAAACCCCAAATCGGTTCAATCGTCTTTTGGGTTCATGGGAAATATAGAAACGTCCATCCCAACTGATATATAACTTAAAACCGTTAATTCTCATCGTTTATCGAATACCGTCTCGAGTCGACCACAGTAAAACAATCAAAGTCCGAATACCCATTACAATTTCCGATCGTTTTCGGTTCTAAGATTCTTAAGAATCGAGTGTAGACTTTGAACAATATTAAAACTCTATTATACATTTTGAAATCATGCTGTCACCTTATCCACGAGTAAGTTTCTCGTTTCAAACAGCCCTGCAGTAAATATACGTTCGATCGCACCAGTCCTGCTACAATAACTCTATGTACTACAAACCCCATATCAAAAACCTTACACATGTATGCTAACAGGTATGGTGCTCAACTGTGTATAACGTTAAAAGATGGGTGTAAACCAGACGCAGTAATATCAAAAAAGTGTTTCTAACTCATGATGTTTCAATTGTTTACCGAATGCAAGAAAATGATCAAAAAAATAAAATGATCGCAGAAAAATTTTGTGAAAAAATCGAAAGTCTTGATTTGCGTGAAATACTTAGACGCAATATCAGAGATAAACTGATTAAACCACGAGACATCCTAGGTGGTAACAACCAAAGAATGCTAACTACATATTAAGCGAAGTAGACATGCTTATGGTCGTACATAAGCTGGATTATAGCCAGATTTTTTTGGCACAGGCGAGGCTGCAATGTACACATATCTGTGAGAGATCCGACCAGTTGGGGGAAATAACACCAGAATTTTGGAGATGGGGTCGAAAAAATTCCGAAGCGTAAAAAAAGACCGAAAAAGCTACTTTTTTCCCAATTTTTACGAGTTTGAGGAGCGGGGGTTCGACATAGAGTTGACCAAGTTTGGGGAGGAGTTCCGACATTTGGGTATAAGGTTCGACCAAGTTGGGCAGGGAATCCCTACAAATACAGGTATGAATGTGCAATTTGGAGAAAAATTTCGGTTGCACAGATAAATTTTTGGTTGCTCCTCAAGTTTCTTTTGCACGCAGCAGCCAATGTCGGGCTGTGCAACCAACATTTTCTGTCAAGTTGGACAGTGTAAATTGAAGCCCGACTGCAGTTTTGATTAAGTTTCCTGTCTGGAGATGCATTTTTACCCGTTTAAAACGGAAAATATTGGAGAAAAATTTTTCTGGCGCTTCGCGCCAGATTTTAATTATCCAAGAATTCCAGTGCGCGGTTAGAAAATATCATTCTAGCTAATACTTATAGATTTTGATTATCAACATATTATGGATAAAAGTATGATCCTGTGTTGTTGTTTGGCGAATTTAACGAAAAAAAAAGATTTTTCTGGGTCATTTTCCCAAAATTTTTTCTGTGATCTTTTCAAAAATTTTGACACTTGTGTGATTAAAACATTTTCAGTTCAAGTCCAAATTCTTTGTGGTTGATGAATTAAAATTCTTGGTTGATTTCCCCGTTTGTAAATTGTAGTTTATCCGACTAAAAATTCATCAAACTTTACAGAAAAATTAAACTTTCTGTCTAGGAAATAAAAAGTGAAAAGATTCATTTTCCAGCGTTTCAGAATATCCAAATCCAAAAAAATATAAGGTAAAGTGGGGTGACTTTGATCAGGGGCGACTTTGATCAGAGTATGGCATTTTATAACTATTTGAGATCAGCAGGTCAGTGCGCTACGCGCCAAACAAGTTAATCTATATCAAATCAACCTTTTTCATTTGCTCTCCAAAATTTAGAAAATTGGGTTTTGAAAAATGAAAACCGATGTGAATCGAATGGAATACAAGAAGACTAGCTTAGCTTCTGATATTTTTTCCGATAAACATAAGCTAGTTTATTGATTCTTAGAGCGAGCAACCAAAAATCTAAGATCTGTGCAACCAAAATTTTTCCCCAAGATTGCAACCTGGCCTGCGCAAAAAAAACTGAATCCAAGCACACATAAACTCACTGAAAATAAGTCCTTTTTACTGCACAAATGATTTTTTGTTATTCAGTAAATTCAAAAAAAAAATTGGAAAATTCCCCCTTTTTTGAAAATCCTGGATACGGGTATGCCGGCGCGGCGCAAAACGCCTAAAAACTTTTAGATTTTGACATTCTAGCATGCATCAGGATGCACCTTTTCGATTCCGACTTGAAAATTGTGGAATTTTTTCGCCACTTGGCAAAAGAGCCCAAAATCTCTTTCGCATTTATAGATTTTTTCGCCAAAAAAATCGGATAAAAATCAAGTTCATACAGTAAAACGTATGATTCGAATATTTGCTGAAACTCGATACACGTAACATACTGCTTGGCGCTATGCAGAATACGTACATTGCAAGACGGAAAGGAGCGCAGCTGAAAAACTCCGACATACGATTAGGCTTCATTCAAACATAGTACAAAAAAAGAATCAAAGGAGGAAAATATCAATGCGGCCCCGGAATCTATGATTACAAAGAAATTGACACGGAATGGCACAAGCGCGGAAGTCTGAAAAGTGAAAAATGGAATGATGCGAAAAACATCATTTTTTACAACTGTCGCATGCATCAATTGTAAGTTGTAAGGTCATCTAATTAGGGTTATAGAAGTATACTACTCCAAATTTCAGATGACAAGACTTGCTGCCTCGGTCAGATTGGGTGAGGAGTAACAGGCCTCATAAGAAAAGCTCAGATGAGTTCGAAAGATTTAAGAAATCCGTGTACCATTGCTTTCTCTCAAAATTCACCTCAATTCGGAAAAGCACGTGCTATCTCATATTCTCAGTATTTTCAGCAAAAACTGTACACATCATGGAACTGGAAATTTCTGAAATCAACGATCCTCAGAAATTTTTGAAAAAGAAGGAATACGGTAAACGTTTTGTGTAAGTTTCAGCTCACTAATCGAAACAGACTATATCGACCTTAGATTAAACATTCAACTCGTTCGCAAGAATGGGGGAAAACACAATTTGGATGGGTTTTCTTCTATCTCCCCTTTACATATATGCTTCAAATTCTATTTACAAACAGCTGTTTGTTCTTTCGAAATGATCTCTGTCTGAAAACGTGACTCAAAATGTTGCATTAAGCCCTATTCAGAAGCGAAAAATCCTACAATTTTTGTTGCAGACAGTCGGCGATTGTCGCCGATTCCTATGATTCAATCGGCGACTGGACTTCTGAATTGGGCCTTACTTTGAAATGAAAGACACTGAGACAGCAAAAAAATTAGGTCCACTTTGACATGCTATTTTACCATACGCTGTAGAAAAACGTTGAATTTCGTTTCGACAATGGTGACGCGAAAATCACTAAAAAGACTCCATGCTTATTCACATTCGACTTGGGTAGAACTACGTCGGCACCTGAATGCTGCTACCCGTGAAATTTTAATCATATATTCGGCTTATAGAAGGAAATTTTTTCCGTTCCTGTTTGCTGTTGATGAACGAGATAATTTTTCTCATTGATTACAGTAATAAGCCTACTGCTCTTCCCGTGTAAAACTCATTTTTATGAGGCTACATCGATAATTTTAAAATAGAAGTATATTAGCAAGGGTGATTGACTCGAATAATTCGATTAACTTCGTTTCGCCAAAGCCTTACAGACGATATTTGAAACTCAAGCGCAAATCCCTAAAGTCTTTTTGCTTGGAATCAAGTGGTCTATTCCCAAGTGAGAGATTCGCCAATGAGCGATTCTCAATTGAGCTAATTCCCAATTGAGCCAATCCCATGTGAGCGATTCCCAAGTGAGCGAATTATAAATTGGTCGATTCCAAACAAGCGATAGAGAATGTAACTAACACTTTTTTTCATATTTTCGTTTTTCTGTGATTTTTTTCTTTCGTTTTCTGTGGGTTTGTGTTGCTTATGCTTTCATCTATGTATGTTTTTACGTTTTCATCTTTTGTCTCTGCTTTCTTTCATCTTCTTCCTTCTTGCCATCTGATTTTTTCTTTTTTTGCTCATGATACAATATAAATTGCGAGTTTTCATTTTAAGTAACCGTAGTCTCTCGTATACTTCTTGTACGGCATGCTTGAGTCTTTCATCGTTATAAGTGTGAAAATCTACATAAAAACATAAACAAAATAATGCTGGAAGAAACAAAACATCGAGAGAAAGGAAACGCAACAAAAATTAAGACATTACGAATAAGTGAAAATTGGCGGAAAACATTAGAGAAAGTAAAAACATGAAAAAAGTGACAAGAAAGAAAGAAAAAATAATAGGAAAAAAAGCGAAAGAATCAGGAGAATAGAAACAGAGAAACATAAAGAAGTAAAAGCAAAGAACTAAGATGAAACGTAAATAAGAATGAAGAAAAAATCAGGAAGGATAAAATTAAATAGGAAATAGAGCATGCCAAATCGTACAAAAATTGTATGGGAGGCTACGCTCATTAAAATGACAACTTGTAAAGTATTGTTTCATGAGCACAAAAGAAAAAGGTAGATGACAAGAAAAACGATAATGAAAGATAGTAGAGACGAAAGATGAAAACGTAGAAACATACATAAACGAAAACATAATAAATACACATACAACACGAAAGAGAAAAGAAATACATACACATACGAAGAAAAATATAACGTAAACAATGGAAAATGAAGAAAGTGTTATTACATCCTCGATCGCTCGTTTGGTATCGCCCAAAGGGGGGCGATCTGGGGAATTTGCTTACTTGGGAATCGCTCACATGAGAATACCCCGAGTTAAGTTACGAATGATTATTGCGCAAAAAGAGATGGTTGAATAAATGCAATTGACCATTCTTCCAGCTTTGGAAATCACAAAAATAGTCGCCATAACACGCTTCTTGTTGTAGAACTGATGATTACATTAAAAAGTATTTGTATCATTTTGGTTTAGGTTGAAAGGCTCTATGAATACTATCCCGGCAAGACACACACAAGAATTGCAGACTGTAATGTTTTTAAAGTTAACCGTAGGTCAAATTGTGATATCATTACATACAGATTTTAGTTTTATTCAGTGGAACTCCTCCCTAGCCTGATACATGATTAAGGGTGAGACACGTTTCGGCACAGAATAGGAGTGCTGTTGTGCAGGTATAATTTGTTTTTATCTTCTCTACTTTTGTTATACATGATCAGTCGAAGATGGACATTGGCTACACATAGTGGCAAGCTGTTTCATGGTCTCGAACGACATGAATTCTTTCCCGCACAGACAGCAGGTGAAAATAATAATGTTCCAATCCAGACAGCTTTGTTCTCATCGCACTATTTAAAGCACATATACACGTACGCCTTGTAATTTGGGATTATATTTTGCCTACTATACGCATGTGTACTGTATCTCAAAATCGAGGTAAAACAAATAGGACCTACACAAGGACACCGGAGGTAAAACCTTCCCTATTTTTGATCTTTTTTTTGAGCCGGGACGCATGAGGCTTTATAAAGGCTAGAAAATTTTCTGATAATCAAAATAAGCAGGTTGCTTGCGTGTATTCCGAACACAGAAAAAGCCGCATTGTACACAAAAAATATTGATTCCCGTGGCAGGTATGTCTCCTACCTGGAAACGGAAAGGAGCTTATTAACGATCTTTCCATGCCTTACTGTGAGTATGTGTGTACATGGCTACTAAGCTTCCATTTTTCTATCCCCCTACTAGCCGTCTTTACAGTACCTGCACATCTTTGAACTTATTGCGCGTTATATTGTACTAATTTTATTGAAGCTTATAAAACTGTTCCTCTGTAACTGAACATTTGTAAGGTTTGGTTCGTCTATATTTTACAAGCGACCTTATTATGCATGACAACCTTTAAACAAAAGTTTCACCTGTTTCCCCGCCTATTAACTCAGGCCTTGAGAAAAGTGGTCAAAACCTTTGGTCGTTGAAACAATTGAATATTAATTTACGCAGAAAATTATGGACGTCCTAAGATCAAAAAATCGAAAGTTCATCAACGAGGTACTTGACATTTGTTGTGTCAATGAAATTTTTGAATCATAAATCCTAAAAGGCAAGCAAGACATTCACGCGGCAGTCGGGAGGTGGCAAAGATACAGCTTATGAATAGGTGATCGATTTCATCTATTCAGAAGTGCTTTTCGTAATAATCAGGCTTTCTATGATCTCGAATTTCGTTAGAAACGCTTGGTACGCAAGGGAAACCAAACCATGCAATAATCTGCCAATAATTCCTAAAATTATATCACCGTCTGACTGACTGTCTATTATTACTTTGCAAAAGCTTTCAAAGTTTATTGCGGGTTCATATCATATACAACTCTAGAGTAATGTTTGTTTGAGTACCAAAACATTTTCAAAAGAGTGTTTATGGAAAAAGACCTATGGGACTTATTATATTGTTATAGTTTCCTGAGGAACTACTCAACTTCATTGCTTTAACAGTAACTTGACCCGGCCACTAGGTATCAATCCACAAACCACCACTGATTTCGTCCAAAATGATTACTTCTATGCCATGAAATAAATTTAAATTTATAAAATGGTTGAGCCAAGCAAATCAAACGCTACGATCAGTGCCGTTCAGCCAAATACTTAAAAAGACGTTTATGTTTTGTTTTTGATGCCATACACATCTTTAAATGAAGAATTATAATAAATTTGGTTCAGTTTTATCACGGTTGAAATATAAAAGGTACTGTTTCTTCCACTAGGGATTCTTAAAACATCTGATGATACCAACGAACTCATAATTTTGCAAGATTCCGTTCGAAATCAAATTACAACTCCATTTTAAAGAAATTACATCAGATTTAGACCTTAGATACGATAGTATCTTTGACTTGAATCACATATAATTGAATGGATCAGATCGAACAAGTGGAGAAGACTAGCATCATTGTTTCAACTTGAGCATGAATATCATATGGGAGGAACATCTTTATTGAGATCAAGTACTACTCATGCTCAGTGAAAGTTTAATGATTAAAACTTGCTTTCATAAGAATTTAGAGATGCAAAATTGAAATTATCCATTTCTAATGCGACTTTAAATCACACGCTCATTAGTCTGGTTAGTTTATGGGCAAATAAATTGGGTATCCTGTTGCAATAAAAGAAGTTCACACTAGAAGAATCTGTCTCGCGCAGTAAATATCCACTAGACCATGCTTTCCCTTCCTCTGTTATCTGAATTAATCTAGATTAAGATTTTCTGGTCATTCTACTATCCTTTCGTACGCATCTATTATTAGTAAATGTGTACACGGCTTGTGAAGCTTACGCATATATTTCAGGTAGATGCGCAGGCACCTTTATGCCTTCTAGGTTTCTGTGGATGATCGACAACAAGTTAATTACGGAATATTCATCGTCGGAAAAATGCTCATCATTCGTGACAGTCAATACATTCTCACTAGTCTATTAGCTACATTTAATAGAAAATTCCGCCTCTCTTCTTCATCTAATTTAGAAAATATTCAAGAAAAACTGGGGTTGAGTTCTGTTGTCTTTTTTCATATAGTTAAATTGATCATAGGTTCATACATGTGGCAAAGTGGATTACGCCCCATGAGTGTACCTTTGTTACCAAGGAAACCTTTTTTAAATACGGACCTGGTGCATGGGTTGCTTATTAAGAAGGCCATTTTGATTATTATTTCTATCTGCTGCGCCCTAGTTTGAAGTTTTACCCTTTCGAATGATGATCATCAGTAGCAGCACTATAATAATAACTGAAGAACGCGTCCGATCAATCATTTCGACATATACCTAGCTCTGCGAGAGTACGCGAATATAGTAGCATGCATAAAATATATGAAAATTATCAAGGTCAGCTTGGATATTCTCGAGTTACCTGTATTACACAATTTATTGCATCAGATCTCAATGGATAGCTCATTTATGAGTTGTATACATTTGCAATTAAATGCTGTGATTTATGTTATATTTGCAGGCAGCGTTTCATATGTGTGTATTTATTCGGATTCTTGTCACTCTGAATTTCTAAATCGAGGATCAGGCTGATATTAACCTCACTATCTTTGTCCTTAACGCATGGACCACACGAAATTACATAGAACTTGAAATTTATAGGTAAATTCATTTTTTTGATCAGTTTTATTCTAATTCAGAAAAAAGCTTGTTTGAGCTTTTCATAAAGAAGACTTGACTTTTTTGACTCACTGATGAAAAAATTCAGTAGAAACGATAAAAATTTTGTCGTATATTTAGATTTCATGATTTTCGGGTGCTACAGCTCATACATGTAATTGCGGGAAGTGCTATTAGAACTCCCCCAGCCCCCCCCCCCCCCCCAAAAAAAAATCGTCGGCCATATGGCTAGCCATTGGGCGATCCCCAAGATTTTCCAATCCTATGGCTAGCCATATGGTAGCCATAGGGAGCCCCATAGTTTTGGTCGGAAAAATACTGAAAAATGTCAATTTTTTGATGAAAAATGTTAATTTTCGCACAAAAAATGGTCAAAAACGTCAATTTTCTCGGCGCTTCGCGCCATAAATACTTTTTTACAGTTCTTTCAGACAACTTTTTGAACCGTTTTCTGGACATTTTTGGCCAAAAATTCAATTTTTTTACTTCAGGGACCCTTCCTTAAAATTTTGGGTAATCACTGACCCCGGCCCTAAAAAAGTCGCCTGATCCCTCCCCCCCCCCCAACAGGCCTCGGGGCTGCGTTACATGTATGACAGCTATGTACTTAAATGCTAAAAAATTCTATAGTCTATTTTTCATCAAATGCTCGTGAATAATTACAGTGGAAAGCAATTACTATTTGGTATTTTCACAATTTTCTGCTAAACTATATGTCACATAGGATTGAGAATTTGTGACCGTGTCCAACTGACCTTTAACACTAGTTCGCGAAATACGTTCATCTCAAAAGCTTTGCGTAAACGATTTCGACGACAATAATTTTTTTTGCATTTTCTGATTTGCAAATAAATTAAAGGAGCTAACTTAACTTTATTTCATTCCCAAAACTACTTTTTTGAAAGGTAAGTTTTTTCAAAGCAAAGAATCTCTAGAATCGGAAACATCTGAATTTTGATGGTCGCCCAGTGAATGATTTCCTGGTGATATGATTTGACCGAACAAATCCCGATTAGTGTGATGTATCATGGTTTCAATCAGTATCTAGAAAACATAAAAAACATTTTTGTTGAAACGACAAAATTATTCAAATCACGTAGTTTCAAGTTTTTGAGCCAGGAGATCAACATCTTCGTCAAATCAGTCAAAAAATTACAATTCCTAGCTCTCCAAAAAGTTAGATCACTAGGCTTTGTCTAATCTTTGTCAGGCGATCCGAGCTTTTTTCACGGAAATCTAACCCGAGATCTCATTAAAACTTGCAGTTTTTGCGAACAAATACATTTATTTTTTGGTTTACATAAATGACTGAAATTTTCGTTCCATAATCACTTAATATTACAGCGGAAAAAGTTGCCTTATTCACAGTACGTTAACTCTAGCTTCTCCTATACGGATCACGATCCAACTATTACAGTAAGATAGACCTAAGCATCTCCACTCCATTTAGTTTTTATACCCCTCCTCATCTCTTCGTTCTTTTTCCCGCTTATAGCAGCAGTGAGGAAAAAAGTGAAAGGTGAAATAATTCATTTCGTGCATCTGTCGGTGTTGCTCTTGTTGCTAGATCTCCAGAGTAGTTACAGTACCTTATGCAAGATTATTACCTGATGGCTCTCCACTGCACTGTAGCTATAGATTATGACTCTGCGTGCTCTTCTTTTCTGCAGAATAGAGTCGTGCATTAAATTTATTAGCTCGAGGTGTAATTTCTACAGAGGAAAGACTCTATGCGGCCGGCCACGAGCTCACACTGGGGATCCTGCTTATCATTTCGACAATTATTGCTAATCATTCGCGCTTCGTTTTAAGAGCTGGATAGAGATACGCGTAGACCGCTAAGCCGCGCTTTAATTTACCTGTTGCGGGAGGGGGTAGGCGGGTTCTCCTGCAGCGAATAGTTTATTTCCTACCTCGCTTATACAATTATTATTCCTCTTATTGTAGCTACGCACCTGCTTTTCGTATTAGCATGTTAATGCGGATGGTTTCCTGTGTGGAAGACTAATGATTTTGTTGTTTTGGCCTAATTAGTTAACAGCAAAGTATTAGCTTCCTAACAGACATCTGAATAGTATCGTCGGTAATCATTATTACTTTATTTATCAATTAGGGTAAGAAATTCATGTCACGCGTGTAATAGGCAGATGATGGCAATCCCCTTCACCCAAATGGCCCGAATGTTGAAGAAATAAAGTATCATGGGCCTCCCTATAAGGCCAAATCTCCCACTCAGCCCGGCCGAGGTATAAGAGTTATGATTTACGTCTCAATTCGACTTTTTTGCAACGTTGCTACTTGCTAGTAGCCTTGCAGTAAGTGATGAAATAAACTTACAGGTTGTTTGACGAACCGATACCACGCTAGAATTTCCGACGCAAATTGCCAAAAAAATTCTATATGTTCGTTACTGGACGGTTTACAAAACCTACAAATTTTCTATAGCAATTATGGCAAATGCGGGTAAATCCTTCGTACATTTAACGGCTCCAAATTTTGGATGGAGGGATAGAGAGAAAATTCTTGAAATGGGGGGATGATAAAACCTGTATTTTAGCCTAAAATGGACATTAGGTTACGAAAATGCGTTTATCGATGTGCTAAATCGATTGAAATCAAAATCAAAAGGCTAACAACGTCGCATACTTTTGTACCTTGCTGCTTCAATAAAATAGTGAAACGTTATCGATAACAAAGTTTCAATTTGATGAAAATTGTTTTAATATTTTAGTTCCGTTGCTGGCGGGAATTCGAAAGTTATGCATTTTGAGATAAATAACTTGTAATTTAGTTACATGTTACTTCAGTATTCCTTCTTTCCTTTTTGCTATCATTAATCGTCTAAGTTTCACCGTGGTAGAACGGATTTTGAATTCAACTTCAAACTTACATGGAATAAAATTGTGAATAAACGAAAATCTGACAGCAAGTTTCTGATGGAATCGGGTAATAAACATTGAACAGTTTGTTAAGAAACTTCGGTACGGCGATGAAAGAGAAAATGGTTCACTTCGCTACACAAGAGGGCATATTCTCCAACAAATCTGCCAAGAACTTTTTGCAGTCTTTCCTTAAGAAAGCACAACGCAAGTAGATAATTACTAGACGACTTGTTAACCAGATATTGATCAATTGACATGCCGAGTTCTATAGCCCAATTTGGCGACCATTGCAAAAACTTGGCAATCCAAGATCGATTGATAAAGTTTGCATGAGATTTAATGTCAATTTTCCAAAAAACAACCGTAATTTCATCGACAAATTTCCTCGGAATCGAAGTTACACTCGTTAGGTATGGCTATGATAAATTCAATTTTTTTCATTTAAAATGGCCGCTCTTTGTGGCATTGTAAATCAACATGATAACTTCGTACTATTACTGTACCCCTGAACTGAAATTTCTAGACACACCGTCATACCTGGAAAAGCCCTATCGGTTCATCTGGTACCAGCCAGATCAGAAATTTGTTTGTTTTCCAAATCTTTCCCGCGGTTGTCAAGCCAAATCGGTACTTACGCACTTTATGACCTATCGAATTTCTTCCAAGTTTTTTAACGTGTAAGGTATATACAGCGTGTACGGACAGGCAATGTGCGTTAGCTAGCTTTCAACGTGTAAGGAACATGCGCAAGTCTAACCTGCCTGCGTCCCCCATCCACCCACACTAAAAAATATTTTTGACACTGTAAGTATCAAACTGTAAACTTTGATGTGTAAACCAGTGGATTTCATTTTGAAGATGCCCCTCACAGGACGGGTGCCCCCTCCACCTTCTATTTAGCTCTGCTTCGCCCGGCCCTAAGCCTAAGCCGAAGAATTAAGTGGGTAAATGACAGGCAACGCACAGTAGTTCACGTTACTTCAGAAAAGATGTTCATCTTTACAATAATACCAGATTACACTGTCTTATACGTCACGTATACATGCGGGTTGTCAAGTGCGGATTTAGGGGAGAGCGGGGGGGGGGAACGGCCGCCCCCCAAAGCTTTTGAAATACGATTTTTTCCGTTTACCTATAGAAAAATTTGAAAAAATTTTTGAATTTTTTTTTTAAATACTTAATTTTGAGCCAGAAAGATGTAGGACGTCGAGAAATGTCGAAAAACAACGTTTTTATCACAGTAGGCATGTTTTTTGAGGCAAAAAAAACAATTTTTTAAAACCGCCACCCCCCCCCCCCCCCCGAAAAAAATTTCTGGATCCGCCACTGCTCGTTGTATATACCTTCTACGCTACCTATACCTACGTGCTGTAAATACCTTACACGTCAATAAACTTTTAAAAATTTGATAGACCATAAAGTGTATAAGTGCCGCCAAATCGGGGTCGGAAACCGGATGTTACTGAATTTATCTCGTAAACGATAGACCCAGTCCAATCAAAGTTGATTTTCAAGCTTATTTCATGCTCTACGTGCTATTCAGAACGTAATAGATGAAAATCAGAATCAAGCTATTGAAGATAATTATTTTTCTTCGCTGTTAGCAAAAAATTAGCCCGGACATGAACTTTGATCTTATGCTGGCAATTAGCTCATCTGTCACCGAAATTACCTAAAGAGTTGAACACAATTGAACCTATTTGCTAGGCATGCACACCGTAGATTTTTCAGTCTACCAGATAAAAAACCATACAATAATTTTTTTGAAAAAGAGCATGAAAATATTAGATACTGAACTAAGCAAGTAGATCAGCGAATATTCAAAAGACTGTTGACATTGTCAACATTATGCTCTTGTTGAACATTAAAAATGAATATATATACCCAAAGACCTCATTTTACTCAAGTTTGGTTTTTCGGGAAAATGAATTTGATTTGACGATTCGTAATCACACGGTTTCAAAACGATAAGGAATTTCTAAACTAAACAAAGAAGCTCCAAGTATTATGAGAAATATGATTTTCAGGACAAAATTCACTTGAAATAAAATAATATGGATCTATAATCTATTTTTTCCAAATTAATCTCGGCGAGCAGAAAGATGTTTATGCGAATAATAAACAACCCGTGCATACGGACACCTTTTTTTCTCGAGTTGACTGCAGCGCTTAGGCGACCAAATTGAGAAAAGAAGCCCCGCGATGCATGTTTAGAGTCTGCTCGCCGATTCTGCGTATTATTCTGCTTTCAGAGGCTCATTCAAAAATGAATAGACTATATATCAGAGCCAACAAGCAGGAACTGAATGAAGCTTGGTTTTGAACTGAATTTTTCTGGAATGGTGTCATACCTTCCGTATAGACTGACGTTACATTTGATGATACGAATTTTCGAAAGTTTAATCCATCACTTCTTCTCGTTTTATATAATATCTCACCATATACATTTAAATCGTAGCATGTTGATTGCAAATCGATAAGAACATCGATCGCAAATACTTAACGGTAAATGACGATTTTTTCTTGGACGAAGATTTAGTCAACAAAATGTACATCTTTTTCGCTAGACTGGCCGCCACGACGTCGCAGCTAATTTTGAGTCGCTTATTGGTGAAACTTATGGAAAAAGACTGGTAACAACGAGCAAGGAAGATGAACGCTCGGCGAATGTTTCGGCGAATGACGAGTGGAGAATTTATTCGATCATCGAAGCAGACTGAAAAAAGAAGGATGACTGAAAACAAAAGATCAAATCGTTGAAAAATGATTATTTTCGCGTGCCTTCTAGTATATTGATTAACAATTAGTTTTTAGACTGATACGATTGGCTTCTTTGGAACGAATAAAACTAAAGCTTTCCGATAACTGAAGATCTACCGCGGTTGTTAGTTTTTTCGTGTAATGAGCTCTCGATGATTTAATTTATGTGAAAGCTTTTGTTCCAAAAAATATAATGTTAAACCGTTCTGATAGAGGACGTGAGTTGAACATTTTGTGTAACATTGATATGTGATAGGAATTCTAGCTTCGTTAAAAGTGTCTCTCAACCTGGATACGGTATTGAATACTCGAAAGTCTTGGCCAAACTTCAGTCGCAGATGTATCACACTGCATCGACACCATTGATAATAACTAAAGTGAATACTGGAGCAGCAAGAAATCAATAAATTTCTGATTTTTCATTCTGATTAACCCATTGGAAAATAACTGCTAAAATTGCCGGATAATAAGCAAATCAAAACATATTTTTGTAATCACAACAAACCCACTTTCGTGATTTCTGGCCGCTAAATAATGATTTAATCTCGATAGAACGAATCGATCAGCATTTTTGCAATAATTGATCGTAATAAAATCCCTGAAATCATCCGAGCGAAGCCAACGTTCGTCGTCTGATGATATTTCAGCGGTGAACGAATCGAAATTCAGGCCGCACCAAGAGGCGTGACGAAATACAGCGATTTTAGCACCGTCCACGAAGTCGTTGAAAAAATTTTCGCGATCAAAATTGATGGACATTTTTCCGATGGACGATTTTAGGCCGTAGTCCGGACATCCGGCAAGCATCGAACGGGCGAATTTGACGGCTCGATCTTTATCGGGAGTAACGTACAAATAATCGTCAACGTGACGCATCAATAAATCTCGATTTGGTTCGACTTGAAAAAAAATTAACAGTACGGGAAAAGCTGAAAAATGAAATGGGATTTGAACAGAGCACCCCATGGGGGGGTATGGGGGGGTATTACCCCCGTCTTAGATTTGGAAATTCATTTACTACCCCCATAAAAACAGCTCACTATAGCAAAAAACTTTGGTAGACTTCATCCTCTCCCCAGTAGGTTATACTAATTCGAGAAAAATTGCAGAATGTGTGATTCTGAGGAATTACTCACTGCTCTTTTTGACACATTTACTGAGCAAATGATGATGGGAAAGTATGCAACTTCTGTGCCATATAGCGATTTTTAGGAAAGGATATCAGCACATTAATATATACTACTTGTAGGAAATCATTATAAATATAATTGGGAGATGAAATAATGACTTATGTATATGTGATTAATCAAAAAATCGCCCCTTGGGAAGAAAAACATTATGTCCTTAAAATTCTGCCTCTTCATGCTCTCCTTTCCTTTTCCCCGCTTCTGCGTTGGGTCTTCTGTGCGCATATGGTTACCCAAGCTGTGGCATACTTTCCTGCTATGAGTTGAGACATGTGAGGTCTGTTGACATGGATCGGGAGTGGTACTTGGTTTCAAACTAGTAGTTCATAGTCTAATGGGATTAATAATAATAAAGCCACATTCAGCATCAGGACATTCAAATGGAAGCACTGCTCCAAGCCTAATCAGCGATGGGATAAGCCCATACTGCTGGTTGAAACAATGTTTTCAAAGGTATGTTGTGCCCGACTCTTGAAATATGCAGGAATCAGTTGGCACAACAGTCTTCAAAGTGTGACTATTCTGTACGTATAATTAGTGCATTAAAGTTGCATGATTGGGAGCTGGAAAATGGAGTTGAACTAGTAAATTTTTTTGACTGTAAAAAGCATAAAGTAGGGGCATTAATAATTTTTGTAAGTTCGAGAAACTACAACTCCCCCCTCCTTAGCAAAAAGTTGAGAGCAAAAAAAAAAGGTCCCGGCATATTTCAAGTACTACCCTTAAAATTTACGATTTTACCCCTACCTAAATTTTCGACCTTGGGGACCTCTGGATTTGAAGCTTAATCATATTTGTGCGTCACCTTGCACATTCGTGAAAATTTTCGATTGGTTCAACAAGCAAATTGTAATCTTTCAAATAACAGTTGATATAACAATTAAGCCCTGTAAAAGCATTATTTCACTAAGGTACATAAAGTCTGTCGAAATCACTGATTTTTTTGTTACTGATAGAACAAAAAAACTGAGGATAACTTAAATATTAGGGTTGTCGAGCGACACGGGGAAGACATTTTAACGGATCAGAACTGCTGCCCTAGTGCTGTGTCTGGACTGGGGAAAAATTGTTTTTGAAAAATTGTTGAAAATTGAAATTGAAAAATCGCATCGCTGAAGTCAGTCTGGAGATTTATCGTACAGGGACTTCACATTCAGCTAATCCCAGTGGACGTTGATTTTCGACTAAAAGTTTACGAGATGTTCTATGTGAGGGCCCGCTTTAGTTTATATTTTGTTGTCAGGTCAGAGCAAGGACTGTTGCAAAAGAAGTAGTTCTAACTAATCTCAACCAACAGAAACAGAAAAATCACAGTAACAAATTTGGCTTTGGGTATCAAAGAAATTTAATTTTTTCATTTTTTAAACTAAGGAAGCTAAGGAATTTTCAATGATTCGGTCATGATAGTGACTTGGATGTTCCCTTTATGCCTGAAATTTTCATGATTGATCATATATGCACATGGGGGGGGGTAAACCCCCATACCTGAGACCCTGGCCACCCCCCCCCTGGTCAAAAAAATCGTCAAAACACCCCTTCCTGAACTTTTTTCGAGACAGCTTTTTTCATGATTTTTGTACATATTTTGTATGAAAAACAGGCTATTAGAACTTTTTTTGTTTTTTTGCTCACCCACCCCCCTACCCCTTTGGAAAAAGGTCCATGGACCCTCCCCCCCTGGAAAATTCTTGCCGTGCATGTCTGTGACAGATTATATATATATATATATAGCACGATAGCGATGTTATATCGACACATTGATTCAGTGTGCCTTTAGGACCGCTGATAGCGTATCTGTACATGGTCAGTCAGCCTGATGGAGGTGAACTGGGATTTTGTCAGGCATGAATACACATGTACACATGAGACCCTGGACATCCCCTGGTCCGAAAAATCGTCGAACACCTTCTGAACTTTTTCAAATACAGTTTATGAAAAACATGCTCATGGAGCTTTTGACTGGTTTTATCTAATAACACCTAAGCAAAGAGAGTTCAAATAGCCAAAATTCTTTGGTAATAAACAGGCTCCTGTCAAAAAAATGCAAGTAGAGCAGCTTTTGGGTTAAAAAGACTAGTAATAACCACACATGTATTGTAATTTGCATTGAACCAGGGCACGCCGGGCCTCAGGCGGGGACGAGACAGCAGCCCCAATGCCGGTCCAGGGCTTAAGACAGTCCCTATATATGCGTACAGAATTTCGACATAATTACTACATTAAACTGCTACGAATTCATGGTACCATAGTCTATTTAACTTAAATTTACACACAATTGTTACGGAGTGAGCAACTCTCGACTGTAGAAAAAATAAAAACTTCCTTATTACAAAAGGAAGGCCGAAATTAAAGAAACAGCATTTTCCTTATCCATTTTTCATTTGGATGAGACTGTTACCGACATACAAGTGAATTTGACTAGGTTATTAGAAAAAATTAGCAGCCGGTCAGCTTATCGCTGAAGGACGAGGAAGTTTTTCTCATTGATAACAGTGATAAGATTACAGTTTTTTCCACATTGAACTTACTTTCAACGCTTCGCTACGTTTGCCTCTTCAAAATGGACTATAGAATATTATTAATTTGGCTATTATTGGTACGAAAAGATTTCCTTGAAGTGAAATGTTCACTTTGAAAGTGAAGACACTAAGAACTTTACCGATAAATTCTTTCAATTTTCGACGTTCAAAATCCGCCATATATAGATTACATAGAGCGACGCTAATTGTCGATCCTTGAGCCACGCCCCTCTTCCTCAGGTAGAAACGTCTGCAAAGTTTGACTACGTTTTCGCAAATGAATCGCCGCAAAATTTGTATAAGTTCGTCGCGATGTATAACGGGCAACGATTGTTCGCGATTGGTCACAATTATGCAGTTGTTTCGATTGGATCTTTTAGATGAATGATCTAGGTAACAGAAAATTAGTTTCTGAGAAAGAAGCATATAACGTCTAGAATTTTCAAATAATTGGCATGCTAATGAAGTTTACTAGATTATATTGCATATAGAAATAATGATATGCCACTATACTACAACGAACCCATAGGGTAAGGGGTTTGGGGAGTATTACTACAGCATCTTAGGTTTGAAAATTCATTTGCTAGCCTGGTAAAAATAACTTACTGATCGAGTGAAATGGGAGAAAAACGACCTGCTGGTACAAAAAATTTTGGGACGTTCAATACTAGTTGAGGCAAATGGGTATTTCATGTCTGCTGCCAAGTTTGTCTATGAAAATAATTCACTGTGACTAAACATATATGTACCTGAAGATTCCGAGTATTTTTAAGAGAATTCATCCTTTGACAAGAGCATTAATTGTTCCTTAACATATCGCGTAGTCATGATCACCTGATAGATGTCGCCTCTTCATGAAGTTCAAAATTTCCTTTTTGGGGTCACCTATGCCTCTGTCCAAAGGCCAAGCGGTGAATAAGTATCTTCGAAACAGTTCGCCATTCTTCTTGGCAAGTATGCAAAATTTTTGTACAGCATAAATCGGACTTAAAGCCGGTTTTAAATTATTCTCCAGAATTATTAGCAATTTTTTGTGCAATAAACTGTCGAAACAAGATTCCAAATCCGCTTTCACGAAATACAGTTTTCTGCTCAGCATATCGCCATAATTGTACGAATAATTTTCTTTAAAAGATCGCCATATGGTTTTGATCATCGTGAAATAGCTTTGCTGCTGACCGATTAAATGCGGATTTTTCGAAAAACAATCGTGCAATATAGCCAAATAAGGTTTTAGAACATTATTCATTTTCTCGATTTTTCGGTCGTTGATCATATAATTAAGTAAAATCGGTCTAAAACCGGATACTTTAGGAATGTATTTATAGGCGAAAGGACCGAACATATCACGATTATTCTTGGACCTCATGAAACAATTTTTCATTTTGGTTGCCATTTTCCGACGTATAATACTCCACAGCGGCTTTCGATAGAATAATATACGATTTTTGAAAATTTGACTATCCGTGGCGTAAAAAGAACAATTAATGAGTTTGAAAACGAAATTTAACAAAAACCTTAGAATTCCGGAGACAATACCCGAGCTTGATGCGGGGCGGAGATTTAAATTCCTTAAAAATATAGAATTCTTAACCGAAAATCCATCTGTGAAACATCGCAGACTAAACTGATCAAATTTTCGACTGTTCACGACGTATTTGTCAATTCTTTCGATAAAAATGTTCAAATTTTTCGGCCCTAGTAATTGTAAGGGAACCAAATCTCTTAAAATTCGATTGATATAATTCATCACGTGACCGTTTTCACAGTACATCGCGCTTAAGCTTTTCAAATCCAAATCGCAGCATTTGGTGAAGTTCATCGGACAATAAATGTCTAGAAATAAACGGAGATTCAACTGTTTGGCAAATTTTTGGAAATATGTTGCACTATTCCCTGGCGGCTGCAAATTTTTTCCGAAGATAACCGTTAACATATTATCTAACGTCTTTAATCGACCTAAATTCTCACGCAAATCTTTGGCATATAAAAACCTTCGCGGCGAATAGACGACGCTCTTGAAGATTCGTTTTTCAATATTTTTATTACAATTTCGATTCGAAATTTCTCGTATCAAAGTCGAAGCTTTTTTTGACAAATCCGAACCAACAATTTGAGCGTAACGATTTTGATCTAAACGAATAAAGATATCGAAGTCCTGTAATAAACGTTCGAATAAACGATCGCCTAAGATTTTATACAAATGGCGGAAATTAGACGTATTTAGTTTTTTAAAATCAAAAATTAAATCGGCTTCTGAATACAATTCAACCAATGCATGGTTGAAACGCCTTAACTCTTTGACAAACAATGTACACGGCACATTATCCACTTTCGAACATTGATCAATATTATTTGAATATCCTGGCGTAACCCATTCATTAATAGCCTTCGATGAGCATAGAAATGTACTTCGCAAAAAGCGATAGAAGTTCTCGAATTCTGCCATCTTTTTAGGAAGCTTATGATTGTGGTCAAAAATGCTAATCACAGGTTGGCAATAAACGTAGTGCAATTTCAATATATCCATGATAGCGGACGTCGGCGTTAGTATTCGCGATTCTAAAAAATTATGTTTTCATCGTTCTTCAATGCAAAAATTTTCTTTCACAACAGTTATAAAACTCCGAATTCATGAAGATGAATGGAAAATCACAATTTTCGTCAAAATACAAAGAAAATACCGAAGATTAACGATTGAAACATAAAATGACATACTATATTTGGTAAATACTATTGAAGGGTAATTGATAAGCG
The DNA here is from genome assembly GCA_963922205.1 of Romanomermis culicivorax. Classification (NCBI taxonomy): domain Eukaryota; kingdom Metazoa; phylum Nematoda; class Enoplea; order Mermithida; family Mermithidae; genus Romanomermis; species Romanomermis culicivorax. The sequence continues at coordinate 1,982,775 of CAWUHX010000016.1, read as the reverse complement.
GGAGTAGACATACAAACGGTCGTGCTAGTATAAAATAATGAGTATTATAATCATGACTGGCGCGAGACCCCATAAGAGTTTGAGATTTAAACCTTTTTTAACGCACCAAAATGCATTTTTTTCTCTTGAACTCCCAAAACTTTCCCCTGTGTCTGCTTAAGGAAAAAAGCTTAGGAATTTTCGCCACATTTTTGGAGTTTTTTCTTCAAAAGACCCCATTTGAACAATAACGGTAGACGTGCCGAGCGGGGTTCGTTTTATCATAGATATGCAGACTTTTTGCACAGGACATGTTACAATATGCAAGTTGGTGGGGGTGAATTGGTTTAGGCAGCACAAAGAAAGAGACATGAGGAGATATTACTCCTAACTAAAATCATAAAAATTGATCATTAGGTATCCGATTTTGGGAAAAATGTATTTTAGAACATGCATTTAATTGGGGGGGGGTGCTACAGGCACCCCCCAGAAATCTTAACCCATATAGCTAGCCATTGGACGACCAACCCCCAGGATTTTCCAATCCTATGGCTGGCCATATGGTAGTCACGGTCGGAAAAATACTGAAAAATGTCAATTTCTTGATGAAAAATGTCAATTTTTGAACAAAAATGATTACAATTCATCAGTTCGATTTCATTTATTTCTAACAGTTCACCGCTTCCGTTTTAGAATGTCAAAATCGACTTATTTTTATACAACTATATATTTTTGATAGAAAACAAATAAAAAATGTCTTCTAAAACTGAAAGAATGTGTAAAAACAGGATAAGAAAGATGGAAAGGGAAACTGGAATTAAATTATGAGGACTTCACTTAATGGAAAATGCTGAACAAATTATGTATATACAACATAGACAACGAGATAGAATATAAAATTATACATAAAATCATGATTAATCAACATTTATTAGTGAAATATAGTATTAAAAATTCGAATGAGAGCTGGAAAAGAAGATAAATAAAAAAGGGATAAAAATATGGAGTTTACTCATAAACAAACAATGCTTTGCTATAAACTAGAAGAAAACAGACCATAATAAAATGATTAATTTTATAATCATTTTAGCAAAATATTTCACTTACAGAAAAAATAGCGGAGGTACTTAACCTAACAGCGTCCTTGAATTTTCCGATGAGCGAAGTCATCACAATGAAATACAATAAAGAAATAGAAAATTTACTAAATTGACTAATAGGAACTTTACTTTTAAAAAATTGAATAACCTCGAATCAATAAGTACCTCCTAAAAATAAGGAACAAATACATGTGAAAAGAGCTAAATATGAATTTCACCAAGAAATGAGGAAATAACATTATACTGCAAAGGGTCCGATCAGTCGGGTGACTAAACCCCAAAGCTGTGGGATGGGAGTACGCGGTTTCCTTAAAGTTCTCGGGTCCCAAAAATTTCGAAGAAAGCCAAAAATTTTGAAAATTTCCCCAAAAAAGGCCAAAAAGCTATTTTTGCCCAAATGTTTCCGAGTTGGGGAAGGCCTCAACATTTGGGCACCAGGTTCGACCGGATTGGAGGGTCCCTCGATCATACCCATATTCAGGATTTTTAAGAAAGTGGGGGAATTTTCCTAAATTTTTTTAGAATTTACTGAATAAAAAGAAAATCATTTTTGCAGTAAAGAGGACTTATTTTCAGTTAGTTTATGTGTGCTTGTATTAGTGGCTAAATTCTATGTTTGACGAAAAATATGTAAATATAATACCTTAATTTGGGAATTGTGATGTACAAATGTGCAATGACATTGCTGAAAATTTTATTCTAAAGTTTATTTAGGAGGAACTCCACAGTGTAGGCCACAGCAAAAATGACCTGCTGATCTCAAATAGTTATAAAATGCCATACTATGATCAAAGTCACCCCACTTTACCTTAGAATTCCATAGGTCTAATCAGAATCATAGACATGTTAGTTTTAGCTGAATTGCCGAGAAATCTATCGTTATAATGCTCTCGTCTCAACCGTAACGCCGATTTCGTCGTTTATGAGCAAAACCTGTCCTGAGTAGAGTTTTGTACTCTTTTTATGCAGATTAAGTGTGTGTCCGAATTCCGAAAACATCGAATAAAGTATTAGCAGCGGCCACATTATAAACGTTTTTACAAGTGTAGAAAATTTTCATAAAAAGTGAAAAAAATTTGGACGTGTCAGCAGTCAGCACTCATACCTATAAGAGGTCCGACCAGTTGGCATGCCTGTAAGACCTCCAACCAGTTGGGGGGAGGGGTAAATCCGAAATTTTTTTTGGGGGGGGGTAGAAAAAAGCCGAAATTTTTCGCAAAAAAGGCCAAAAAACATACACTTTTTCAAATTTTTTTAATTTTTTCCAAACTGAGGGGGGTGGTGGGGTGGTGGGGGCATACCTGTACGTGGGGGGGTTGGGGAGGGGACCCCCCCCCCCAGTTGGGAAAAAATTAAAAAAATTTGCCAAAAAGTGTATGTTTTTTGGGAAAAATTTCGACTTTTTCCTACCCCCCCCCCCCAACTGGTCGGAGGTCTTACAGGTATGGTGGGGGGGGGGGGGGGGTAAATGATTTTGGGCACAGGGTTGGCCAAGTTGGGGGGGTCCCCCCCAACCCCCCCCAAGTACAGGTATACGAGTTGGTGGGAGGGGGGGTAAATCCGAATTTTGGGGGAGGAGGTCGAAAAAAGTCGAAATTTTTCCCAAAAAATGCCAAAAACATACACTTTTTTGCCAATTTTTTCTAATTTTTTCCAAACTGGGTGGGTTGGGTACATGGTTGGCCAAGTTCCCCCAATTACAGGTATGTCAGCAGCATACCTGTAAGACCTCCGACCAGTTGGGGGGGGGGGGGGTAAATCCGAAATTTTGGGGGGGGGGGGGTAGGAAAAAGTCGAAATTTTTCCCAAAAAAGGCCAAAAAACATACACTTTTTGGCAAATTTTTTTAATTTTTTCCCAACTGGGGGGAGGGTTGGGGGGGTAAATGATTTTGGGTACTGGGTTGGCCAAGTAGGGGGGGTCCCCCCCAACCCCCCCCCCCCAAGTACAGGTATGGTCAGCAGCAGCACTTTCGCTCTCGCAAGAAAAATCTTCGAAAAAAATTGGGTCCCTTGAGAATAATTGTTCTGACAGTATAAATCAAAATTGCGGTAACATACATATGCCTTGAACTACCTGCTCCCATACAAATTATGCAGAAATGCGCTGCAGAAAATCGACTTCCCCTGATTACACCACTGTCATCGCTCAAGGGTGCTCATGCGTTGAAAATTGTAAGAAGTTTGAACCGGTCATAATATTATACAACTGAGATCCCGATTTACTATCGAGTCCCATTAGCAAAGCAACTCTCTGCAGTTAGTTTTTTCCTCGCCGATTTTCTAGCGCTCGACTCGATACCTACATCTACTTCTAACCAATTTATAGCACGCCAAAGTGGAATATTTTAAGAAAAGTTATGGCATCATCCAGTAGAATGGAGGAAGGGAGCACTGTCGGCCCGCCTCAGCAAGTAGCTCCATTTACTGGATAAGGTAAAGTGGGGTGACTTTGATCAGAGAATCTCATTTGATAACTATTTGAGATCAGCAGGTCGTTTTTGCTTTGTAGACAACCTCACAGCAGGATGTGTCTACACAGCAAAAATAACCTGCTGATTTCAAATAGTTATCAAATGCCACGCTTTGATCAAACTCACCCCACTTTACCTTACATTTATATAAATTTAATCAAAAAACTTGGATAGAATAGATTCATTAGGAGCATACATGCACGTAGGGGCGTTTGGGGGTGTTGATCCCAGCAGATTCTTGCTGACCCCCAGCAGATTTGACCCCCCCCCTCAACCACCCCAGCAATGATTGAGTATTGAGAAGATGACGAAGAACAATGAGCATGAGAACAGAGAAAGTCGTCATAAGAAGAATGGAAATGATACTGCAGTTAAACGATCTATCTAAACGAAGCATATTTGATTCCAAAAAAGTAACATTAAAAATTTGAAAAATGTCGTCTAAGCAAATAATTTGACATATTTATTTGACTAATATAGGTTGAAGAAATAAGAATATGCTGCTTGGATGTCAGAAAACCTTTCTTTTCGATTTCACGAAGGAAAAAAATTTCTATCTCATCCTTGTACTGGCTAACCTCCAGCAGAATTTCTATGCTGTGCATGTATGAATTGGGAGCTTACCAATAAGAGGTCCGACCAGTTGGGGGGGGGGGTAAACCCAAAATTTTGGGGGTGGGGGTTCCAACATTTCCAAAATTTCGGAGAGGGGGTCGAAAAAATTTTGAAAATTCTTCCAAGAAAGGCCAAAAAAGCCACTTTTTTCCTCATTTTTTCCAATTTTTCCGAGTTTGGGGGGGGGGGGTTGGGCATAGGGTTGACCAAGTTGGGGGTGGGGGCCCCGACATTTGGGTATAGGGTTCGACCAAGATAGGGGTGGAGGTCCCCCTCCAACCTTCCCCCAATTACAGGTATGATTGGGAGTAGCCATGCTAACTCTCTGAAGTTAAGGAGTAGGAGGTCAGCCTGTTCTCAAAAACTTTTTTTTGACAAAACATGGACAAATCGCGCCCCTGATCAATAAATATTTACTTCACCACAAATTTTGCTTTTTAACCGATTTTTATTCAAAATAGTCATTTTCGACCAAAAAGTAGGTATATTTCTCTTCTATTTACGGCCGGCTGAAGGGAGTAGTTGTCTATAAGTGGGAGCTTGGAGAGGGAGTTGTCGACAACTGCCTATACGATTGAAAATTTTGGGGGAACCCTTCCCCTCCAATCCCTCCTCCAACATACCAGTAAGGCGTCAAACCATTTGGGGGGGGGTACCAAAAGTCCTAACATTTTTGTTGGTGGTCCCCAAAAAATCAAAAAAGCCGAAAATTTCAAAAAATTTCCGTAAAAAAGCCACAAGAAGAGCTACTTTATTTCAAATTTTTTCGGGTGCGGGGGGGGGGGTTTAATATTTGGATATAGGATTAGACCAAGTTGGGGATTCCCCCACCCCCAATTACAATTATGTCCACCAACTACAGATATGTTTTTTGTGGTCTTTTTGGAAAAATTTTCGAATTTTTCGTTTTTTCAGACTTTTTTGAAGTTTGTTGAACCCCCAAAATTTCAGCTCCCAAGCTCCCACAAATCAGGTGTTTACCCTCCCTCCCCTTAACTGGTCAAACCTCTTACAAGTATGTTCGTTTTATTTTATTCATCCTCTATTCAGAATGCCATCGCGCAACAAGAACAACAGAAAAAAGAAGCTGAAGCTCGCGAGCAAGTTCGTAATACTATTCTCTCACAGGTTCGTAACGTATTTGTAATCCGTGTTTAATGATCGACCGATTGACACTTTTTGCCCATTATCAGTATGACATCCACTGTTTTCCTCGACTTTCTTTCCACGTCATTTTAGCACTCCAAAACACTTGAGCAACTTGATCGTATTTTAATACTAACGAGACATGAAAGTGTAATTATAAGATGAATCTATCGATGAAGTTTCGAAGTTTGTTCTCACGACCCTACATAGTCGTTAAAAACTGAGATCGAGCAGCTTTCAGATCTTTGTCCCATAAGTAAGCATACAACATAAGATGTTTTTGTCCATGAATGTCAGTGGATTCATCCACATGCAACGTGAATCCATGAACATCGTGTAGTTGCTGAATTTTTCGGTCAAAAAATTCTTAATTAGAAACTTTTATCATTTCGTATGTTGAGAAGTTTGAGCTATGACTAGACGAAATAATTGTTAACTGGTCGATCATTTCACTGTAAAACTGGATGAATTCGTGTAGCTTCGTAGAAAATGAAATGGGCAGCATATTTTAAATGACAAATAATACTTTGTGCATAACTTTTATGATCACTTCACCATCTTTGACTAGACTCACATTTGCAGCTTTCTGCAATAAATCTTTTGTATGATTTCACTGTTTTTCTTCAGCTAGTCGATGTTCTTTATCTTTTTCTTCGTGATACTTGAAAGCATCTATATGCCGATTTGGTAATAATTCTCCAGTATTCCATGCAGATTTAAATTTCTTATTTTTGCATATCGTACATATAACTTTGTTGCTTCTTGAATCTGACAGGTAGTCATGGGAACTGTTCCAACCATTTTGTCTTAAATTTATACTGTTGCTGAGGCAAATTCAATTTATTTTGTCTAGCAGAGATAGCAGCTTCTTCATTCTGTGATCCAGTTGAGTCCGATTCGACCATGGACTGTAAATTTTTGTCAGTATCATCTATCGGCAGAATTGCTCCAGATTCTAAATGATAGACTGTCGTTTTGGTTTTTCACTGTTCTCGTTACTAGATTTTTCGAAAAACTTTGATAGTAAAAATTTCGAAATTTTTTGGCAGCTCTAAAAACAAAAATGTTGTACAACGTAATGAGAAAAAATAGAGCACATTATTCATATTAAAAAAACAACTTTTCTATGTAAAAGTCATTATTTGCATACTTCAGTCACTACAAAGGATATACATGCTATGTATACTTGAGCAGTTGGTGCGCACATATCATAACTGATTAAAAGTTCAGTTGCATGTTGAAAAAAAAATTTCCCAAAAAATTCTCTTTGTACGTTGTACAAAAAATCCAAAAAAACAGCGGGTATGGTAGAGGTATTACCCCTACCACACCTGACGACCGATGCTCGTTCACTGCCCACGGACTTAGGCAGATAAGCATTTACTTAGGTTCCTCGAAGCCAGGCTTTTTTTTTGGTTTGAAAACCAGGAGCCAAATGGCTCCTAGGCCTAAATTTTTAGGGGCCAAATTAAAATTTTGGGAGCCAAAAATTTTTAATTGAAGAATATTGAAAAACCTGCTTGTAACACACTGTAGAACGTACTATATAATTAAATTATGTAGATATTCAATCAGTTGATACGAGTTTTAAAAAATCACTGTTCAAAATTTGATTTCCACCCAGCGTTTTCAGTTAAAGACATCTTTCCACACGTACAAACATCGGCCGAGAAATCTTTGTAGAAAGAAAATTTTTTATGCAGAAAACGCGATATTTCGTTTAATTTTGCACAAATCTTCATCCAAGATTGCACTTGAGTTCATTTCCTCCCGACTCAAAAGTATAGGGTTTTGAAATTGCAGCTTCTGTTCTCATTTTTCTGTTGTTTCCTATATCTTTCCGGTGCTATGCAACGATTTTTTTTCAGATTTTGACATTCTAAATGCTGGAAAATCATTTTAAGGATAACTTATTCGATAAACATACAAGGTTCGAAAACATGTATTATATCATTTAACAAACTAAAAAATATGTTCATACTTTCATAAGTTTGACAAGCTCAAATTAAACTTGAAATTTATGAACATCACCTCCATTATAATCATGAATTCAAACTCGGCTCCATATTAAAATAATAGTAACAAAAATGGAAAAATTGAGATATTTATCACCAGAATTCTTTTGCACCAAATGCACCAAAATTCATCTTTTCCATTTCGAACCCGCATGTTTTTTCCCTTCGTCGAGAATTTTTTTTCCAGAAAGTTTGATTTGTAGAGAAACAGTTAATAGACTAATTAAAAAAATTATATAAGATCCGGCGCGAAGCGCCGGAAAATTTTCGATGTTTTATGATTTTAGAGCCTGTAAAACACTTACTTCAAATCTAAAATTGAATGAAAACAGCTACAATTCACTATAATATAAATGAATATGTCAAAAATTTTACGAGCCAAAATGGCTCCTAGACCTAAAATTTTAGGAGCCATTTCCAAACTTTTAGAGGCCCAGGCCCCTAAAATGACTAAAAAAAGCCTGCTCGAAGCATATGTGAGTTTCTACCCGTCTTTTTAACTCAGAATCTGCTCTACTTTCACTTTTTTGATAGAAGCCCAGTTACTTCCAAAATATTTCGGTCGTTTAAGCTTTCTCAGCTTGGGTTTTTTGAGACAATATCGGTTTACTACCTGTCAAAATGCTAGTTTATCCTCTTAGGCTGACTGGCCATGCACGGGCATACTTGTAACGGGTCCCCCGAGGTCTGGGGGGTTGGGCGACTTTTTTGGGCCCGTGTGTCAGAAATTTCCAAAATTTTGGGGGGAGGGGTCTCTCAAGGAAAAAAAGTCGTTTTTTCACGAAAAAAGTGTGAAAAATAGTTCAAAAAATATTAATTTTTTTCTAAAAAGACCGAAAAAATGTATTCATGGCGCGAAGCGCCAAGAAAATTCACTTTTTTAACCATTTTTTGTCCAAAAATTGACATTTTCCATCAAAAAATTTATATTCTTTAGTATTTTTTCGACCAAAGGTGTGAGGGTCCCTACGGCTACCATATGGCTAGCCATTGGATTGGAAAATCCTGGGGGACGGTCGCCCAATGGCTAGCCATATGGTCAACGATTTCTGGGGGGGGGTTCCCATAGCACTCCCCCCTCAATGACATGTATGTGCACAGGTATGTCTGGTAGTATCCTAGCATTAAGTCTATTAGTAAATTGGCTGGCTAAGTTGGTTTAAACTTTTCGTTGTGAATTCTGAGCATTCTAAAAAATTCATCTTTTTCTATATTGCAGGTACTTGATCAAAACGCTCGTGCTCGATTGAGTAACATTAGCATAGCTAAGCCCGAAAAAGCTCAAATGTTAGAGAATATGATCATCAACTCAGCCAGGTGACAGCTAAAATCAATGCAGTTACTACTGCTCTGCTCGGAATCTTAGATTAAAAAGGAACCAATCACTAAATTGTGCTTTGCATCGACTTTCTACTTTCATGAATAATTTTGTAACATGCGGTTGCAGTCGCAGTGGGCATAGTTTACTATTCAGCTCTATTTACAACATTTTTAGGACGTTGTCTAGGAAAACAAATCGGCACAAAACTGTTCCGACCTTCATTATTTAATAAAATTAGAAACCAAACAATCTGGTACTGGAGTCACATAATCCCGCGCTACTAGACAATCCTGTAGAAGGGTATGATGTAAAGATGCATAGGTTAGCATTTTTGGAAAATATCGGGTTTGTATCCAAAATTTGAAGAATATCAAGTACGGGTACAACAAAATGGTCGGATAATTTCGGGTATTGTTTCCGGTCCGGGTACCCGATACATCTCTAGTATGATGGTATCACCATGAAATTCATTTACTATCCTATTAAAAATGGTTTACACTTTAGCTGATATCGGAGGAAATACTTATTAGAATGCCAAATTTTGGGGAGTGTCATACTGAGTACGCCGCGGTGAAAAAACGAGGAGTCAATATGTACTCTTTCCTTTGAATGATTGCTACTGGGTATTCGATTTTCGGCATTAAGTGGTCAGTTTAAGAAATATTATAGAAATATTACTGAGTAGTTGATTTTACAGGATCATAACTCCTGCGACGTAAACAGCGACCAAAAAAAAGTCGCGCTGTACTGCAAGATAAGGGGTCGGTTTTTAATCCTACCTAAATGTTAGACCGTAGGAATGTCTGTCCGAGTCCGATACCCTGTTGCATGTAGTTTAACCAGCTGAGACAGTGGTGGTCGCAGACTACTTTCAGGTGGGAAAATAATTTACTGTAGTCGTGCAAAACGCTGAACACAATCATGATCGGGGGAGCTCAATTATGAATAAAAAATTTGTTCAGTGCATTGTGTTTTACTAGTAGGACTTACCCTTCGATTTCGCTGCAGCCGCCAATTCATGATAATGATCATATTTTAGTTATATATGTTCTATTGTTACCGTTTTTGTTTTCATGGATGCCCATTTAATTTCAATTTACGTTGATGCATTTTTAGAATGGGCCGAATCGCAGGTAAACTTACTGATGAACAATTCAAAAAAATGCTGGATCAAGTCAACGATCAAGTTCCGACGAAGAAAACCACGGTTACGGTTAGTTGGTTATCTGTTAAACTCATTCAAATATTCTAAAACCGCAACTTGTTTCAAAAACTCTCTTCTGAATGACTTCCACTCAATAGTTACCGACGTCATTTATAGCTTGGAAAAATTATACGTTCAAAAATTTGAAAGTAGTTCTCGTATTTCAAGTGAGACACGAATGATACTGACAGTACTATAATCTGTTTTTCCTGAAATGCTTCCAAATAATGAAAGTGGAAAGCAAGTAGTATTTCAGATTTTCACGATTTTCTGACAAATAATATATCATATAGGACTGGAAATTGGTGAGCATGGCCTAACCTTTAGCAATTTTTCGAGTGAAAAATTTTACAACAAAAACTCTGTGTAAGCGACTTTGACAACGATACTGATTTGTGTCACTTTTCTATTTGGAAGCATTTTATAAAAAACGGACTATAATAAAGTAAAATTATTAGTGAATATTTCCAATTACCATCTTCAGTGAATACAGATTTTTCCCAAGCTTATGTTTGCATTTAATTTTTCAGTTCGATCGCCGAAGAGCTGCTCTTGATTCCGATGATGAATACTGAATATAAAAACATATTTAAATTTTTGCTTTCTTTAATTACGGTTCTGTGAATTTTGCCGTTTTGCGTTTTTCGTTAGTATGCTCTTGACTTTTCTGTTGTTCATTTGAGTTAAAATCGCAGCTTTTTTATGTGATGCTCAGTTGAGAGTCATTTATACTCTCCTTTTCCGGCGGAACGCAACGGAACCGAACGAAGGGGGGATTTTCGTGGTTTGTAGCCATATGGCCCAATTTCAATTGCGCTTTCCCATTTGCTGATTTTCAAGTGCGCCATTTTTATATGCGCCGTGTGCCAACTGCAATTGGGCTTTTTGCAAATGCGCCGCCTTTGTGTTTTCATTCATAGAAAGGCAATGGATGCACCGGTAATAAAAAAAGTGACAAAGATGACTATTGTCTCCAGAAATTGTTTAAGCCGTAGGCATACTTGACCGGTTTTTTTGCGGCCTGCAATTGCGGGTCGGTTGCGGCTCTCACAATGGCATACTTTTCCGCGGTTCCCCAAAAATGCGGAACCGGAAAACCGCGATTGTAAGCATAGTTAACCGAAATTTCGAACCGGAAATTATTTAAGAGATGCAAGGTTGTAGGTTTCCGAATCCAAAAGCGTCAAAATGCTTGGGTATGCTCCTAATTGCATGGAAAAGCATCCGTAGGTACATCATAAACGTTTTTAAAAATGGGTAAAATGTTTGGAAAATGAGGAAAAAAATTTTGGGTCCGGTTCTCATTTGGAAAAAATCAACCGCTCTAAAAACATCATGTTTTAAAAGCTTAAAAACACTAAAATAAACCGTCTATGAGCATTTTTAAGCGAAAAAAGACTTTGGGAAATTGGCGAAAACTTTTTTACCGCTATCGCCATTTGACGAAAAAGCCGGCGGGAAAAACAGTGTTCACCAAAATACATCTTTTCAGTCTCCGATTCCCGAAAATTTTTTCGACAATGAGAACCTTGCATAAATTTTATTCTTTATTCCCGAATTTTTCTCCTCAAAGGATTCCTTTGCAGAAAAAAAAACACTGGACAAAGCAAATTCTGGAAATAATTGAGTTTTCTAGTTGATAAAGATCAGGTATTCAGTGTTATTCAGCGCGAAACGGCATATACTGTATCAAGTGCGGCTGCCAGAACCGCAAAAAGTACTCCACTCGAGAACTCTTTGCGGGTCGATAAACCGCAATGCGGTTGCGGGTTGCCAACCGCAACCGCATTGCGGTTTTGCGGGTCGCACTTTTTGAAAACCGCAAAAAAGTGTGCGAGCCGCAGACTTTTTCGCCCGTTGCGGCTAAGTATGCCTAAGGCTTTAGGAAGCATTGTTTGTACAAATTTTTTCCGATCGGAAAATTTTTGCTTTACGTTTATTTTCCTCAGACTTATGTAGTTAATCTAAATCACAGTTAGCTAATGCAAATGATTCTATGATCTGATCATGATTGCATGATCTGATAATCCTGTACTCAGTACCTTCATACTTCGAGTTTGTTCAGAAGCAACAAAACTAAACATTTACTCCAGATCTTACCACTTGAGTTCGGAAGTCAAAATAAGCAAGGCACAAATGTATAGAGTTACAGTATTTTATACGCCAACGGATCAGCCAAATTATAATTTATGCTGATCATAAAATCAATGGAATTAATTTCATCCTGATCATGCTGCAGCTTGAGTGTTAAAAAATCCTAAAGTTTCAAATATATTCGACGTTCCAAAATCGGCGCAATTGGCAAAAGCTCATATGAAAAGGGCGCAATTGGCTACACCCCGTTTTCGTTCGGTTCTGTTTGAGGTTACTGTCGGTCATTTTCTAGAAAATTGCAGTTATCCTTCGCGATCGGAAGTTGATTTTCAGGCTGGACGTTTCAAGCTGTTAGCGATCGGTTCCGTTCGGTCGAAAAAGGCAAGTATAAATGACCCTTTAGAGAAATGACAGGAGTCGCTATCTTATTCGTATTTCTTGCATTATGTGCTGAAGGTTTAATTTATAGGCTTTTATAGGGATGTTCGCGTCCATATTTACTGTATAGTGTAAATCCATTCACTAGTGCTGGATAAATTAATTCGTTTCGCTACAATTGATTGAAATGCTTTTGATGTACTATTTAGACGACAAACAAACTCGAGTTTATACTTTAAAAGTAAGATTCTTGAAAGAATTTGGTTCCTTTACCTTCGCTTCTGCGACGCAACCCTAGAGAATTTAGATGGACAGCGAAGCATGGATTTATCATTTCTGTTCACTTTTTTCGCGCGGAGCGGAACCATACCTGTACTTGGGGGCATACCTGTACTTGGGGGGGTTGGGGGGGACCCCCCTCCCCAACTCGGCCAACCCTGTAGGCTAAATAATTCCCCCCCCCCACCCCAACCCCAACCCCCCCCCAGTTGGGAAAAAATTAAAAAAAATTTGCCAAAAAGTGTATGTTTTTTGGCCTTTTTTGGGAAAAATTTCGACTTTTTCCTACCCCCCCTCCCCAAAATTTCGGATTTACCCCCCCCCCCCCAACTGGTCGGAGGTCTTACAGGTATGCTTGGGGGGGGGTTGGGGGGACCCCCCCCCCCCGTTTGGAAAAAATTTAAAAAATTGCAAAAAAGTGTATGTTTTTTGGCCTTTTTTGGGAAAAATTTCGTCTTTTTCCTCCCCCCCCCAAAAAATTTCGGATTTACCCCCCCCCCCCAACTGGTCGGAGGTCTTACAGGTATGCGCGGAACAAACCAAACCTGTAATTGGGGACCCCCCCCCCCCCCGACTTGGTCGAGCATATACCCAAATGTTGAGACCCCCACCCCAACTTCGTCAACCATACATCCTACCTAGGAAAAAGTGGCTTTTTTGGGAAAATTTTCGACATTTTTGGGTCTTTTCGAGCCCCCTTCCCAAAATTTTGGAAAATTCGGACCCCCACCCCAAAATTTCCGGTTTACCCCCCCCCCCCCAACTGGTCGGACCTCTTTCAAGTATGAATTGGGGTTTAAGTCCTCCCCCCAACCTGGTCAGTCCTATGCCCAAACTCGGAAAAATTGGGAAAAAGTAATCTTTTTATGGCCTTTTTAGGGAAAATTTTCGAGATTTTTTTTGACTTGTGGGTTTTCGACCCCTTCGCCACACTGTTTTTTTTCCAAATCGTGCTTTTTCGGGAAAAAAATTTTGGGCTCTTTCCCCATTTGGGAAGAAAATTTTGGGGTCGGATACAGGAAAGGTGCATTTTAGAAGGCAATAATCTCATAATTATCATGATTATGTATTACCTTGCTCGGGCGCGACTTTTAACATGTCCGCCTTCATTTACCATTTAATCTTATAATTATCGTCTTAAACGTATTATCTCATGTTTTGATTGGTAATCTTCAATATTTTATCATGTTTTATCTTTTATTATTTATTTTATCAATACGTCAAGTCTCTAAGCTTTTTGATGCGATTATTTCTTTTCTAGTTTTCTAACGTAAAATCATTTCAAAAGCTTCACGGAAATATCTTTCGGAAATTTATACTCTTCTTACTCATATATTTGCGACCAAGTTCATGAGAGTTTACAAATATATAACTGATTTTAAAATTTTTCAAGTAAAATTCTAGAAATTACGACTTTTGAACACAAAATTCGAATCTAATTCTTGAAATAAATGTTCGGAAAATAGATTTTCCAGCGTCGCAGAATGTCAATACACAAAAAAAAATTTCGGCGCGAAGCGCCGGAAAGATTAACATATTTTTTGGGCTCCCACTTGTCATCATGGAGGACTTAACCATCGATTCGTCATCTAATTCAAAGTCATTATGCTTTTGTATGTTTGCTGGAAAATTTGTTCCACAATGCTTGTAGATTATACTTAAAATCGAAAATTTCAATTTTTTCTCAATTTTGATGAATTAACGGTTCTTAAAACACCAGAAGGTTTGTAAAATCTCAAAAACACTTGAATAAAGCGTCTGTGAGCATATTTAAGCGACTTCGGGTAAATGGGGGAAAAAACTTCGAAACCGCAGTGCAGAAACTTTTATTGAATGATTTGAACGTCACAACTCTAATGTGTTTGAAGTCGGTGGTTTTACCCTGGTTTACCTGCTTTTGTTTTCGTTAATTTCATTTTGTGATTTCAAGCACCTTGTTTTTGGCTTTCAATGGTCATTTTTTTCTATTTAAATTTTTAGGAATCTGGAAAGTCAAAAAGTTTCCCGTTTCTAAGATGCTCTCATTGATTGAAAGCAACGACTGTTAAGAGACTGTTTTTTACTATGCCCTAAATCTCTTCTTTTAATGGGTATGTAAATTTTGAGTATGTAATTTTTTTAAAATTTACATACCCATTGTTCTTCTTTTTTGATTCTTTTTTGCATCTTAAATTTTTACGTGCCTGTTATACTGTAAAATTATGTCAAAACCTACCGGGAAAAAGCCGGGAATTTTGTTTTTGGAAATCGCTATGAACCCTGTAAAGTTTTTAACCGGCGCGAAGCTTCAGAAAATTCTGCCCAACGCCCCATAATCACTTTTAATTCTTATTCTACCTCGAGATTTTCCTACTCTGTTCATCTTTTTCTCCCCTATTTGATAAGACGTCATGCGTTCAGGCCAGACATGCACGGCAAGAATTTTCCAGGGAGAGCAGAGGTCCCCAAGGTCGAAAATTTAGGGGTAAAAAATTTAGGAAATTTAGGGGTAAGATCGGAAATTGTAAGGGTAGTACTTGAAATATGCCGTGACCTTTTTTTTGCTCTCAACTTTTTTGCGGAGGAGGGGGGTGTAGTTCTCTCACCAGAAATCAATTCTCACTTACAACTTACGAAAATGATTAATGCCCCTACTTTACCCCTTTTACGGTCAAACACCATTTACTATTTCAACCCTCTTTTTCCGGCTCCCAATCATGCAACTTGAATGTAATAATTATACGCAGAGAATAGTCACACTTGAAGATTGTCGTATCAACTGATTCCTGCACATTTCAAGAATCGGGCACAACATACTTTTGGAAACATTATTTGAACCAGCATCTTCAGAGCTTATTCCATCACTGATAACAGTTGCAACAGTGCTTCCAATTGAAAGCGCTGATGCTGAATGTGGCTTTAGTATTATTAGTCCCATTAGATTATGAATAGCGAGTTTGAAACCAGGTACCACTCCTGATCCGCATCAACGGACCTCGGATGTCTCAGCTCATAGCAGGAATGTATGCCACAGCTTGGGTAACCATATGCGCACAGAAAAACCAACGCAGAAGCGGGAAAAAGAAAAGGAGAGCATGAAGAGGAAGAATTATAAGAACATGATGTCTTTCTTCTCAAGGGGGATTTTTTGATAAATCACATATACATAAGTCATTGTTTGATCTCCCAATTATATAAATAATGATTTCCTACAAGTAGTATATATTAATGTGCTAATATATTTTCCTAAAAATCGCTATATGGCACAGAAGTTGCATACTTTCCCATTATCATTGGCTCAGTAAATGTGTCAAAAAGACCAGTGAGTAATTCCTCTCAAGCACACATTGTGCAATTTTTCTTGAATTACTATAACCTACTGAGGAGAAGATGAGGTCTACCAAAATTTTTTGTTCTAGTGAGCTGTTTTCATGGGGGTAGTAAATGAATTTCCAAATCTAAGACCGGAGTAATACCCCCCCCCTCCATGGAGTGCTCTGAGGGAGGGTTCATGGACTTATTTCCAGGGGTAGGAGGGTGGATGAGCGAAAAAAGTTCTGTAAGCCTGTTTTTCATACAAAATATGCACAAAAATCATCAAAAAAGCTGTATTGAAAAAAGTTTAGGGGGGTGTTTGACGATTTTTTTGGGTCAACTCTAAAATCCTATTACGTTATGCGGCGGAGTGGAATTAAGAACAACACTTGCACTAAATTTCTGTGGAATTAAAGGACTTTTGGGAATTAAGGGATTTTAAGGAATTTAGGAAATTAAGGAAACAAAACAATAAGAGAAAGTTACACACTGCGTAATAAACGTTAGATTGTCTTGGCTACTATATTTGCATAAATGATTACGAGCTACTGTCAATAGTCTTAAACCCATAGTTTTTTTAGCATTTTACAAGCCATGGCTTGTTGGACTGACAAAATGGCTTGTAGAATTTTAGTCCAACAAGCCAAAATGGCTTGTCAGCATACTAGTAAGACCTCCGACCTGTTGGGGGGGGGGGTAGGAAAAAGTCGAAATTTTTCCCAAAAAAGGCCAAAAAACATACACTTTTTTGAAAATTTTTTTAATTTTTTCCAAATTGGGGGGGAAATGATTTTGGGTACAGGGTTGGTCAAGTTGGGGGGGGGGGGACTCGTAGGTCAAAAAAAACCTGCTCAAACCCAAAAATTAATGACACGTGACACAATAATGTCAGCTGCCACGTTCGTGAAAAGCTTTTACATACGTCGCAGAACAAAATTCTGGAGATAATTTCTCTTTCATATTAATCGACTAGGCTAAAACAGCCGCTTTAGAACCAATTCAATACAAGAAAGACGAACGTCTTGACAAAAAAATTGCTAGTACCAATGTAGTTATCCATAGATACTTTTTGGAAAAGCACCATAATCCACCATGTGTCACATTTTCCTCAAAAAAACTTTTTGCCGAAGCGCTTGTCAAAAAATGCAGATTCCGATATTTCATATATAGTTTCAGTACAAAGATGACATTTTTAGCTTCCTTATTTCTAGTGAGCTTGTTCATTGAATAACATAGTCGTATGTCCTGTTTCCTCGAAAAGATTTTTTAGTATGAAAGTTTCATTATTAGGTCGGCTACTGACCTCAACATGGTCCAATAAAAATGAAAGGGTCATCATCCACCACTTAGCTCGACAAGTGACCTCAGCATGTCCTATGATTCGATGTTTCGTATAGTTTCAGGCGAAGATAAAACACTTTTAGCTGACTATTCCTAGTAAGTTCGTTCATTTAACATAGATCATATGTTGCTGTTTCCTCAAAAAAAATTTTTGGTACAAAGTTTCATTATTAACTTGGCCACAGTTCAGCATCTTTATATGTGTGTTTTATTTTAAATTACATAAAAATAACAATATATTCTAATTTCCTGAATTTAATTAATTCTCTAGCTTCCCCTTAAAGCCCTAAATTCCCTAGATTCCCTAATAACCCTAAATTCCTTTAATTCCCTAAAAACCCTTAATTAACTAATAACCCTTAAAGCCCTAAATTCCCTAAAAGCCTAAATTCCGCAAAATCCTAAATTCACTAAAAGCCCTTGATTCCCTAAAAGCCCTCGATTGCCTGAAAACCCTAAATTCCCTAAAAGCCCTTGATTATCCGGAAAAATAGGTCCATGGACTTTTTCAAGGGGGTAGGGGTGGTGGGTGAGCAAAAAACAAAAAAAAAGTTCTGTAAGCCTGTTTTTCATACAAAATATGCACAAAAATCATCAAAAAAGCTGTCTTGGAAAAGGTTCAGGGGTGTTTCAGATTTTTTTGGTCAGGAGGGTGGCCAGGGTCTCAGGTATGGGGGTCTACCGCCCCTACCCCCCTATGTGCATGTATGGTTCAGGCGTTATGCTGTAATCTAAAAACATGTAATATTATTTTGTTTTTTTATAGAAAGTCGATCCCAACGGTAAACCAACGATTTCGGCTCATCCTGGTAAGTATTGCAGTCAAGGTACGACGGGGTCCAAGTTTTTCACCGGGCCCGGACCGGCCTAAAACATCGGACCAAATGTGCTGATAATATAATTGTTACAACCGGGTGTGTAGCCACGTGGAAAAGTCAGGAAAAAAGTTATACCTGGAAAATCTGGAAGAGTCAGAAAATTTTGATCAGTATTCTTATGATGTTAATTGGTTTTATTGCAAGGTGAGCTGAAGTTATTGTAAGATGAGCCAAATTTGCATTTTAGAAATTCAAAACCTCGAAATTTTCCAGTGTGTCGCGCCGGTTTTAAGCGTTTGTATCATTATTTATCTGATTTGGCTGAAGTAAACAGCCTATTATTACCGGCGAAAACTGTGTTGAATGTGTTTGCTCCAAATGCTGGCTGTTCCGTTTATAAAATTTTTTTTTGAAATTACTCCAACTCTCTAGTTGTTTCGTAATATGGTTGTCAACAGCATGATGGCGCGAAAGTCATTCAACTTCGAATCAGTTTTTTCAACAGATATTTTATATAAAGTGACAACATTGCCTACGACTCTCCTTTTTTCAAAGGTAACCTAATTTCAAAATAGTTAATCTCACAGGATAAGAATAGTTCGGTAATTTATGACACGCTTTGAGAAATCTTTTTTTTTTTACTTTTTCAATCGTTTAATATCAGCTAGTGAGTGAAGTGATCATACAGCTGCAGCGTATTTAAGAATAGGTGTCGTATTAACTTTATGTACTATAGTTTAGAATTATTCTTTCTTGCAAAATTTTTCAAAATATGGTCTAAAATGAGCATTTTTTACTATTGTACTGATATTTCTTTAAATTTCAAATTCTCCGATAATACAATCTTTGATACAATTGATTGTTTGGAAAAAACTTCATCTTTGTTCATGTATCCATATTTGGGATCATCATTGCCGAATATAAATTTGTATAATAGAATCCCGAAGTCTGTGTGGTCAAGCGACTTTTTTGTGGTCGGGGCCACCGATTCCCCAAAATTCCAGTAAAGCAGTACAAAAAGTAGTGATTTTTGTCGGAAAAAGCCTTAAAAAATGTATTCATGGCTCAAAAGACCGAGAAAATTGACATTTTTGACTATTTTCTGCTCAAAAATTATCATTTTCCATCAAAAATGGACATTTTTAATTATTTCCCCGGCAAAAAGTATGGGAGTTCCTATTAGTGATGTGCATCGGATATCCGGACGGATGTTTTGAAAAACGGATATCCGGATGTGAAAAAATATTCGGATATTTTCACTGTTCAAGAAAACTATCATATACTGTTCGATTCAGATATGAGTTTCATGATAAAAATTCAATAATTTATATCAACAAGTCATAAACCAGAACTTTTTATTCGTGGACAAAAAACGTGATGCAACTTGCAACAGTTTGGCGAAAGCTAAAGCCGCATTTACACTTCACGGCCACAACCATGGCGGCCGTAACCAATCAGACTACGCTATAAAAAACTAATGTTAAATATGATTGGTTTCACGTCACGTGCACTGAAATTCGATTGGTCCCGGCTGCCGTGGCCATGCCGTGAAGTATAAATGCGGCTTAACGCATAATTGACTCAGTGTATTATTACTTAATATGAAACTTCTTTTTACCTCTTTGCAAACACCAAAAAATGTCCGAATATATCCGGATATTCGAAAGTGCAAAAAACACGGTTATCCGGATATGAAAATTTTTCTGACGCACATAACTAGTCCCTATGACTACCATATGGCTAGCCATATGATTTGAAATATATTAAAAACCAATGATATATATGACTTGTGAGATAAATACAACACTGTTTCACTTCGAAAGTTTCCTGAAAAGAATTGTGCTATGATTCATCGAAAGATAAGCTTACAAACTAAAAAGGGAGTTTATCGATACAAAACTGGAAAGCAACAACGTACATTTTTACGATTTTCTGTTGGATCGAAATTTGTGAGCCTGCTCAACTAGGCTAAAAATTTTCGGGCCACAAATTTTGTAATGAAATCTTTGAATAAATGAAAGTTCACTAATTTTGGTCTTTTTTCAATTTACAGACATTTAATAAAAAACGAACAAAAATTAGTAATATGGTTGAAATCGTTTATACATTATATAATTTTTTAGGTATAAAATGACAAAGATTAATGGACTATATATACTCTCAGATTTTAAGCCCTATGTGACATAAATGTCAGCCTTATAATTCTGTGTGTGATTAAGAATGTATTCAAAATGATTGATCTGCTTTGTGGGCTTCTACTTCGATTTTTATGAGTGTTTTTGACTAAATTTGTTGAAAAACGTCGTTTTTTACTACCACATTTATTTACAAACTTTTTAGTTTGGGCTTGTTGAAATTAATATTGGCCTGTAAAATTTTGACCTTAGGAGAAAATGGTCTGTCGAGAAAAATGAAAAAAAAACTGACTTAACACATTAAAAAAGAGATGAGGCTATTCGATTTATATAGAAACTGTTGAAGGCATACCTGTAATTGGGGGTTTAGGGGGACCCTCCAACTTGATCGAACCCTATAATGCCTTAGAAGAATATCGTAAATCCATAGAATACTACATGCTTTCCAGTTGTATTATTTCGAAGGATTTCGAGAAAAACAGACTATATAGTATAGTTTCATAATTGAACCATGGTGCATACTCTGGTTGTCTCTATGAGATTCTAGAACGATTTATCAGTTGGATAAGGAAAACAATAAAAGATTACAGTGCAATATTTCGAATCAGATGATTTTCAGATAGACAAGACTATTCAGGTGTCTAAGACAATAGGATACTACTTTCCTGCTGATTCCAAATTCGCTATGCCGTAAAAATCTTGAACACTTGAACAAGAAGCCATACGAGAAAAATAAATTAATTTTAGTTTAATCTTTGATTTTAATTGCCACAGAGATTATATTTCTTCAATGAATGAAAACACTGATGTTTTGAAATTGGGTTCTGCTGACAAAGACCAAAAAGTTGGCCGATGGTATCAGCAAAATCTGCTGATCTAATCGGCATCGGCTGATAG
Organism: Romanomermis culicivorax; assembly: GCA_963922205.1. Lineage (NCBI taxonomy): Eukaryota > Metazoa > Nematoda > Enoplea > Mermithida > Mermithidae > Romanomermis > Romanomermis culicivorax. The sequence goes on along the minus strand of CAWUHX010000016.1, from coordinate 1,961,686 downwards.
CAAATTTTCTGCCATTAGTCGTTCACTATAGCCCATTCAATTCAAAAAAATAAACGCAGCGAAAACCAAGAAAGGAGATTCAATTTGATACATATACATGTAACGGTTTCCTGAGGTCTGGTGGGGTCGGCAGGCCCGTATTTAGAGGGGGAAGGGAGGACTCTCCCCCCCCCCCAAAAAAAATTTTTTTGGGAAAAAAAATTTTCAGTAATATCATTGTATTTATACATCACAATTCCCAAATTAAATTATTATATTTACATACTTTTCGTCAAACATAAAATTTAGACACTAATCCAAGCACACATAAACTAACTGAAAATAAGTCGTCTTTAAATGACGTTGATTTTCTTTTTATTCAGTAAATTCTAAAAAAAAATTTGGAAAATTCTCCCCCTTTTTCGAAAATCCTGGATACGGGTATGGGGGTCGGACCACTTTTTTGAGACGGGGGTCACTGATTCCCAAGATTTTAAGGAGATAAGTCTCTGAAGAAAAAAATTGATTTTTTCGCCAAAAAAGGTCCGAAAACGGTTCAAAAAATAGTAATTTTTTGCCTATAAAGCTGTAAAAATGTGTTCATGGCGCTGAGCGCCGAGAAAATTGACATTTTTCAGTATTTTTCCAACCAAAAGTATGGGGGTCCTTATGACTACCATAGGGCTAGCCATAGGATTGGAAAATCTTGAGGGGGCGCACAATGGCTAGCCATATGGTCGACGATTTCTGGGGGGGTTCTTATAGCACGCCCCCCCCCCCCAATTACATGTATGATTTGATATTCAATTTTCACTTTGTAGAAAAACGCGAAATTTTTCCATAAGAATAGTAGAAGCCAAAATCATTGAGAAAACATCATGGTTATCCACTTTCGATTTGGACATAACGGCGTCGATACCTGAGTGCTTCTCGAGATTTGTTGACCATTTAACCAGTTTATTGAAGGAGCTGTCCTTTTTGCCGCTCACTGACGAAAAAATTCTTTCATACAGTAATAAGCTTATCAGTTTTTTCCGCATTAAACTTGCTTCCATGAGATAGCTACATGAATTATTTCAAAATACAAGGAGTATAGTTAGAACGAATTAAAAATTTTGATAAAAAGTTAAAAATTACCCTTGAAAAATGAGAGATTTGAATTGTCTTTGAATTTTATTTTCAAAAGGTCGCGTGAACCCTGATATATGCTCGAACGTTACCGCTTGAATGAACACTCCCCTGCTGTTTGACAGACAAGAACGAAATTCGTTGATCTTGTTTCAGCTTTTGTCATGAATCGTGGTATTTTCTGCTTTTTAACATTTAAATTGAAATATTGCCGCTGATATGTATTCGCTTCCGAACATGTTCTATAAATATGGACGGTAGATTTCAGTGAAGTATAATGGCAAAGGATTATTATTTCCTTTAGAATATAAGTCGGGTCGGAGTATAGTCAGTTCAATGTATTGCAGAAAATACGTGATTTTCCATTTTTTAGCTAAATTCTCGCCAGAAGACAAATATTCTCAACAACGTATTTTGATCAAAAAGCGATTCAATTTATTGCCAACTCAACAACCGAAGCCCATCTATTGAATATCGTCGTCCTTGTCGCCGCCACTAAAAAATTTCTCGGACAATCCACTGTTTTCCGAAAATTATGATTTCCCATTATATTTTACGCATTCGCAAACACTTTTTACAAAAAATGCGCCAGCGACAAGCGCTTCAAACATTCGACGAATTAGTCAATAAGGCCCATAATTCGCGAGGCGTCTATTTTCTGATGTCGTGGTCCGCTTTGGGTTTAGCGTTTTTCGCATTTTTGTTCATCTACAAAGACCCCGTTACGGGTGATTCTATCATAGTGAAACCGAAAGATGCAAGAAAATTTTCGCTAGGTTTGCCGCAAAATTTCGAAGTCCAAACTTTCGACGCCGATGGTCATATTGTCAAAAAAATAGTTAATCCGGCGGCTATAGACGACGATTGATAGATAGTTTCGCATTGTCTTCATGATGAATAAATAGATTTGAAATGATTTTAATTTTTTCCTCGCCTCTTATAGCAAGGTTTTGAGCAGTTATTTCCGCTCGGCTGTTCTGTATGGTTTTCACGTCAGTTCTCCTAATATATTCATTCGTCAAAAACGTTGATCCGAACTCTTTTCTGCCCAGCGATTTGTCCATCGGGGGTTAATGTCGAACTGTTAGAATAATTATGTGCTCATGCCACGCCTTATGAGGCGTGTCCCCAATACAGCGAATGGCAAAAATTTCTATGCATTGAGTAAACGTGCACACCCTTTTTGTGATATGCAAACTAGGTAAATTAAAATCAGTTTCTGGCTTGTTGAGATAGTCTATATTTAGTCGCATCTGGCCATCTGAATTTCACGTGCTTTTATCAGTTGCGGTAGGTATGGAGAGACGGACCATTCCAAAATCACAAAAGTGTCTGAGAACAACATTTTTTCGGAACGTTTGAAAAAAACAAAAGCAAAAAATTATCAAAGGAATCTCCATTAATGTTAAAACGAATGATGAAGACATGAAAAGTAAAATAATGTAGTAAAAAATAGAACAGAAGTACACAACCTGAAAAAATCATACAAAAAGTACAGAACCTGAAAAAAGTTGCACAAAATAAGAATATTCAAAGAAATAAAGCGATAAATGCAAAAAGAAACTAGAAACATGCATGTGGATATGTTAATAAAACCAGAATAAAAAGTTGCAATGTGAAAACACATGCTATAAAGCCATGTCAGAAATCTGGCGATCAATGCCAGAATGTGTGACAACCAGCATCCACCACATCGAAAAGGAGGACCAAATGGGCCATGTGCCAAAATGTCTACCCTGACCAATCTCAATTTTTTCATTCTGAAGATAACTGTTTTGAAAATTCGTTATTTTGAGAATATGTTCTGATACTTCGCTGCTTTGAGAGTCGCTGAGTTGAGAATCGCTGTATTGACACTTGCTGAATTGAGATTCGTTCTTTTGAGGATCGCTGCCTTGAGACTTCGCTGTATTAAGAATCGCTGTTTTGAGACATCGCTGCTTTGAGTGTCGTGCATCACTTTCAGCAGTAGAGACGGAATATAGGGGGCCGAAAAAACAATCCGTTGTTCGTACGTTAATGACTTGTCCCCTAAACAGCAAATGCCCTAATCGGCAATTCTCATAACAGCGAATCTTCAGTGCAATCAAAACGGCAACGTTGGATTGAGGAACGATTTTTGGAAGGATTGAACGTATTTGTGATAGATAAAAAATTGACCTCGCCTAAAAATCACACACTTAGTGTAACCTACAGCGTTGGGAACTAAAATGATATTCATTTCAACCGAAATTCGAAAGTTGCACAGCTACAGTAAGGAAAAAGCTGAAAATTTTCGACGTTTGATGTACACTCATTCCAACTTTTGGAGATTTAGGCGCGTTGGACATGGTGTTCTGTAAATTTACCTGTAACTTGATGCGTTAGGAAGTGAATTTCGTCTGAAAATCAGAACTCGCATAGCTACAGTAAGACAAAAGTTGACAATTTGCAATTTTTCCGAGCTTTTTCCAACTTTTGCAGGTTTAGGTACGTCAAACATTGTCTTCTGTAAATTTACCTAATATTAGGCGAATGAATGGGCTACAATTTACTGTAGGATTCATGAGTATAAAGTGCATATTAAGAATACAGTGGCGCTCGAAACATCAAATTTTAAGAGCAAAAATTGCAATTTTTGTCACAAAAATCACCATATCTACTGCTAGAGCTCAGAAGCACTACAAATTTCTTCATAGAATAGATAGTTTACGATGTCTTCCACCTGCAGACAAAAATTTATGGAAATCCGTGCACTGCTGGACAGTCGCAGGACTTGAGTTTAAACATTTTCTGATAATTGTTACCTACATTGTGAAACTATTACAGCTTGACAAATTTAAAATAATTCCCAAACTGCATAAAAAGTAAAATTCGTAGGGCTACAGTATCCCAAATTTTTGCATTTTTTAAACATTTTTCTGTCTATTCGAGAGACTTCAGGTATATTGACTCAGGCATGAATTAACTTTATTATTGACCCTTTGCTCTAGTGTGGAATAACAACGTTTTCCGGATCTTGCATTTTACACTTTTTAGGAAGTTTTAAAATGTCAAAAATGATAGGGTAAAAATTTGGGAAAAACTGACTAGTTTTCCTGAAAATGACTATACTTCGTCAATATCCTCACTCTTCATCACTTTTTCTTAGTAAACGATTGTGGCTCGAATTTGAATCGTCTTCGGCTCTAAAGACCGATGTATAGTAATCAGTAATCCTAATCCTTAATCCTGAGTTCCTGACCCGATGAGGATCAAGAAAAGAAAGGACCAGGTAGAGTTGTTCTTAACGTTCCTAAATTTAAGGATCGGGACGACTACATGACAAATATTTTACAGTAAGATTAGATATTGAGATGCGTAAGTTGTATAAATAAAGACAAGACAGTAGATTTTATACATTTTATTGATCTCATATATTATATTGATTATATTTTTTTGTTTGCATTTACGTTGCATGTGTTTACATACATGTGTTTACATTATTTCGTTTGCCGCGTTTTTTGTAAAATTGTCGTCTTTTAATTCCCCCTTAATTAATTTTTTTTTAATTTTAAATTTTTAATTTTATAATATTTAATCTCAAAATTCTTTAATTTTTAATTTTAAAATTTTTCAATTTTTAATCTAAAATTTTTTTCAAATTAATAAAGTTTGAAATTCAAATTAATTAATTTTTTAGAAAGTTAATTTTTTAAAATTAAAAACGCTAGAATCAATCAACAAAAACAGTAAATCTACCATTTTGTTATAAACAAATATGGCTACAGTATTAGTACGCGTTGTAGCTGCAAAGTATTGCACTTGCATATTTTGCTAATTTCACTTCATTTTGCATTCCAGTTATAGGAAAATGGAACTAGGATTATGCGCAGGCTAAAGCCGTTACGCATTTGATGAGTATTTACTGTAGCGTGTAGCTTTCCCGATCCTTAAAAAGTACGGAAGGCTTGTACTTTGTTCCCAACATCAGGAAAACCATCACGGATTGCGTCAGGATCGAAAATTTAGGGAACGAACTTTCCTGACTCAGGAAAGGCCATTTTTTTAAAGATTGGGACGACTATACATCGGCCTTAACCTCTTAAACACTACTTGAATAATCCGAAAACAGCTGTTTTGACATATGCCAAGTTTACACAAGTCAGTAATAGTTGAGAATGACATATAATCGTAGGTCTTCTGAAAAAATCAATCGAGAACCTATGTTGATGTTGAAGCGCAGTTCCAGATACAATAAAAAGATGTAAACTTCTATCGCAACAGAACATGACTAGCGATTCCTGAAAGTTTTACTGTCAAACTAACCACTGAACTTGTCAGTTCACTAACCAAGTGCATAGTAAGAATAAGCTAATTTAATTAGAATCAGATGAGTGCCTTATTCCTTTTTAAGGCACCAACATCAAGCATGATTTCATAAGTTGATTATACAATAAAAGCAGTTACAGAATTGACAAACTCACACATTAGTTTGACATCAACAAAGTAACATTTTTCAACCATGCTAACTGTACTAATGAAATATTTCTTCATTAGCGTGAATGCTAATGGGACTCGTGCTAAAAAAACTTGCACATTAAGTTTCTTCAAATTATATAAGACAAGTTAACATAAAGATTACTAGCTCTTAAGCCCGGTTCATACTTCTGCTCGTTGCTCGGCGAGCATGCTTGGCGAGCTTGCTCGACGCTGTGCTCGGAGATGTTTGGCGAGCACAGCGTCGAGCAGGCTGCTCGTCGACCATGCTCGGCGCGTAAATATTTGCTGGGCGAGCAGAACCCCGAGCACAAAAAATTTGCTCGTGGAGCATGCTTGGGGTAGTAGAAAAATATTCTACTCCTCCGAGCATGCTCGTCAAGCAACATACGTTATAAGTATAGACAATGAAACACTGCCTATAGGCAAGGCAAAACTACGTAAAACTGTGACTCGGTTTGCATTGTAATTAAAAATAAGCTGCGTACGTTCTGCGTGTAGATTTTTTTGTTGTGAAAAATTTTTTGTCATGTCTATTCGAAAAAAATTATCAGAAGATGAAGAATTTAAACTTATTGAACTTGTTCGTGAAAAAGAATTTTTGTGGAACATTCAATCACTCGATTACAAGGACGTCAGGAAAAAACATCGTGCCGTCAAAGAAATTCAGGAGGAACTAAATATTCAAGGTATTGATTATTTTATTTTATTTTATTTATTTTATTTTATTTTATTTTATTTTATTTTATTTATTCTAACGCAAAACTCACAGACCGATCGATAAGCAGAAATGAAATTTGTCCCCGCGAAAAATTGGCTCGCGAAGTATGAACCAACTCTGAGCATGCTCGCCGACCAAGATGCTGGCCGAGCATCCCTGAGCATGCTCGCCGAACATGCTCGGAGCTGTGCTTGGAGATGCTCGGCGAGCATGCTCAGGGTAAATTTTCTCGCCAAGCAGAAGTATGAACCGGGCTTTACAATCAGAAGTCTTTCGCTCTTATGAGCCTTCCACAGTAGAAAAGATAGAACGCACTCAAGCATATACTGTTTTCGCGCTAAGGGCTCATTTGCTGTTATGGGCTGTTCGCGCTTATGAACCCCAACTGCATTAACACCCTAACAAAATTAAACACAATTTTTAACATATTTTCCAGGTAAATCGAGGTCGCTGATTTCAAATCTAATTTCAAAAATGTCATTTGTCCCCAAGGTTAAAATTATAGTGACCACGGGTCTAGGCTTAGAATTTGGCTTAGGCCTAGGTAAACTAGTTGAATGATAGTGTAAACTGCACATTTAAGTCATACTATAACATTTTAAATTGAAATTGAGTTCATATGATATGTTTAGTACTAAATTTGAAATCAGCTACCTCAATCTACCCAGATATTGTTTTTAATTTTTTCCAATATTAATTTTGATAAGCTGTTAATCTATGCCAGTGCTCACTATAACTTTTGACCCCGGGGTCAAATGACATTTTTGACATTATATTTCAAATCAGCCACCTCGATTTTCCCGGATAATATGTCTAAAATGTTGTTTGCAAAAAAATTTCATAGCGTGTTGACGTACTAAGATAATACCATCTCCTAGTTATCAACTAAAAATGTGTAGTTGAATCATACATGTAATTTCCAAAAAATGTCACTGCATGCAAGTAGCATATCACGTATATTATTTTTGTGGTGAGGTCGTGATCATCCACTTAAAAAGGCGATATATCAATTCCTGATCCACTCCAAACATAAACCGCCCCTGAAAAACATGTCGTCGGTTAACTGTCGAATCAGACATTTTTCAAATATGAGTGGTGTATTGCATTTTTATTCAATAAATTTGATATTGCGACATATTAATTGCATGTTTAGTGAATGTATTAGACAGTGTCAATTCTTCCCGACCTGAGCTGTATATGTAACGTACTAATTTTGATTTTTTTAAATATTATGAAGATACTAACCTTGAAATTCCAGAGTCAAAATCATATAATATTGATTCATGTACTAAATCATGGTCAATGTTTACCACTACAGAAGAGAAATCACACAAATTTCAGGATAGTAATTTTCTTTTTCAGGCATGTATCATACTGCTAGGTTGCAGATAAACTTTTGTCTAAAATCGTGGAAGGGTCATTGACTATTCAATGAATTTTTCCTTCATCACAACCACTCTTTCACCTTTTTAAGGATTTCAAGGGTACAGATATTTATTTCTTGATCTTCAGTAAGACTGCATTTGTCAAAACTCTGACCGCTGCATCGATCATTTCAAATTGAATGGAGTATGGATGTCCATAATTCAAACTAAAACGTAAGATGCAGTGCAGTATCCACACTTCAATTAAGTAATGAAAATTATGAATGATTATGCATTTGTCATAAAATTTATTTATTGTAATGTACATCAAAATCTACCTCATGTATATGAAACTTCCTCATTTTTCACTCAAAAAATTATAATTCATTCACAAATTCTCTGTTCCGTATAATATTGTTGACTATGCAGAAAATTTTACGAATTTGTATAAAATAGCTAGCTGGTTTCTTTGCAAGCATTTTGAGAAAAATAAACTAAATGACACTCCATCAGTCTTTCAGGGGCGGTTTGTGTTTGGAGTTGATCAGAAATTGAGATATCGCCTTTTTAAGTGAATGATCACGACCTCACCGCAAACATAATATACGTAATATGCTACTTGCATGCAATGGCATTTTTAGGAAATATCGCCATTTTTAGTGCTTTTTTTCAAAAAAGCGAGAAAGGAAGCTTCCCAGCGGGCAAACTTCACCACTAGTTTTTTCCTAAAATAAGACCCAGGACCTTTGTGTACATAAATCAGTTTTCTAAAGACATTTCTAAACAAAAAAACAAAAACAATACAAAACAAAAATCTCTCCGACACTAGCACCAACTGCGGAAAATGTGTTATCTCTTGCTTGCTTACGCAGTACATGATTTTGAAATACTCAGATTTCATAGGAAATTAATTTTAAAAATTAAAATTTCGAAGTTCGAAAAAACTCCGTGCTCTGAAAGATTCGATCGCATTGGAATTCAGTCACGCCAAACATCATAAATAAAGTGTGTAGCACACTGATAAAGAAATTCGCCAATCATGATATGCATCGAAGAATAAAAAAGGTTGCACCATCATATGAAGTTTCAAAAGCGCTTAACATTGATATCTAACACATACATAGTCTGATCAGGTCGACACTGTAGAACGTAGAAGGAAAGTGAAAAAATCAATTTTTCATCCGAAAATTCTCAAAACAGGCGCATTTTAAGGATTACTAACTGAGTATTGTAGATCTAAAGAACTACTATACATCAATGCAAAGCCCATCCAATTTGCGAGTGCCCTATCGGAGTAGATTTTTAAGCACACCATCATTTTTGATTATCGCCTTTGTTCGTAAAATATTCGCATTCGAAAGAAATCATAATACAAAAGCTTGGCACACCACATCCTTAACTTCAAATTTGAATAAGTGACTACCAAAAAAAGTTTAATTATTATATTTTCCATCAGCAAATAGGAAATTGAACGCTGAATTCAATGAAACTAGGTTTAGACTTTTTATATTTAATATTGGCAAAGTTATGCAACATAATCCTCGGAAAAAAATTTTTTCGAAAGAAAATTATGGTCAAAATTTGTCAATAAAGATGTTGGCAATAACTTAAATTTCAGCTAAATAACAGTTGAACTTCAGATTATAATGTAACTCTTTACGAGGAATCTAATGAGCGTAGTTACTTTTCTGTTTGACCAATGGTTCAGTAAGTATCGGACTTTTTTCGAAGTTTCAATGCTGAAAAATTATCATTTTTTTGTTTTTCGAATTAGGTCTCTCACGAACGACTAAAGCTAGATCCATGAAAATTCATGAGCTTGATAAAATTTCATTTTTCTTTCATATGGTGTTTTATTTGACGAAGAATGTCCGAAAGTAATTGAGATATAACGCCCGGTATACAGCTTACTTCATTGAGATCTACATTTTAAGCTAGATTAGACCTTTTTGGACCAATACTGATGAAGCTACAGGCGTAAAAAGTATATTTGTGAAATCTCTCGAAATTTTGAGACACCCTGTTCAACGCAAATATTGGGTTATAATGTTCAAAAAAAGTAAATGAAGTACTTTTGAAGAGCTATCGAATGACCCCTAAGCCATTTCCCAGAAGCAGCTAGACGTTGTGTAAAATGAGTTCACACTTATTGATTTTTTTTCCGTAATGTAAAGTGAATAACTTGAGATGCAAACGTAATTTTTGATAGTTTAAGCCATATTATGAAAGCGTAGTCAATTATATCTAATGGTGTTTTTTTAATTCTCAACTCCCTACCGTTTTTAAGATTTTTGAGTTCATAGAAAATGAACTCACTTTTTCGCACAAACATAATGTGTTAGCGCCGCTGCCGCGTGCTGCACGATTGAGGGGAAGTGCTATGGGAACCCCCCCCCCCCCAGAAATCGTCGACTATATGGCTGGCCATTGTGCGACCGCCCTCCCAGGATTTTCCAATCCTATGGCTAGCCATATGGTAGCCGTAGGAGCACCCATACTTTTGGTCGGAAAAATACTGAAAAATGTTAATTTTTTGATGAAAAATTTCAATTTTTGAACAAAAAATGGTCAAAAATGTGAATTTCTGGGCGATTCGCGCCATAAATACAGTTTTTCGGTTTCTTTAGAGCAGAATTACTATTTTTTGAACTACTTACTTTTTTCGTGAAAAAAATCGATTTTTTTCCTTGAGAGACCCCTCCCCCCAAAATTTTGGGAATTACCCCGGCCCAAAAAAAGTCGTCCGATCCCCCCCCCCCCAGATCTTGGGGCCCCGTTACATGTATGAGTTGAATGTACTGCTAGGGTGTTAAATTTCACAAAAAATTGCTAGTTATTTTAGTCAATAAATTTTAATTTGTTCTCGGTCAGCGAGACTTGATTTTTCTCCAAATTTTATTTTCCAGATTATATGATAGTAAAGTATTGGAAGTGAGGCAGTGTTTTTTTTTGTTTTTTACAAACGAAGTGGTTTATAGTACAAACAAAAATTTTGGCTTCGTTTGTACCAGTACAAACGAAAATTTTAGCACAAAAAAAATTTTGTCACTCAACAGCCGTCAGTATTCAGTATCAATGGACTTGTTTGTTATGCGTCCGCATCGATAACCACAAACTGGCGGCTTATGGCATATTAATACTTTTTGTGGAGTAGTTTACTAGTGCATGTTTTGTGCTCATGATCAACGTGTGTGCATTCGTAGTCTTCTTGTGGGTCTCATGAAAATGGCCAACATATTCATATTTCAAATAATGTTTGTTGCATTTTATTAGAATAAATGCTTTTTTCAGCAAATTTTGGAGTACAAACGGTTTTTGAGAGGTCGTTTGTACCAGTACAAATGGTCCGCGTACAAAAAAAATACTGCAGTGAGGAAACAAAAGAACCAAAGCATCACGAGCTTCGGAAGTTTTTGGTTTGGAATGAATCACATCCATCCGCAAATTCGGGTCATTTAGTGTTGGGTCATCCATAGCTTCTACTTTATCTTCTTGGCATAAACCTTTTTTTTCAGCAGCATAGTAGTAGGTTTGTTGATCTTCAGGAAGGCGACTTGACTGGCTTTTCGTGATCAGAAAGTTGCAACTTTTTGCACTGTTAGAAATTCATCTTTGGAAAACTGTTCATTTTTGAACGCCAGCCTGTATATCATTTCAGCATCAAACGTCCGTTCGAGACGAATTGCTTAATTAAATTTGCTCATTAGAAACTGCTTCTACTTTGCTGTGAACATTTCACACGTTCTTTGACTTCTGAGTGCCTATTCTCTTCTACAATATTTGTTTTCCGTACAGTGTAAAATGCTCGTAATGCTCCTTGAAGATTTGAGAGTAATAACATTAAATGGACTGATTCCAGTTTCCTGCTGTATGTATTTATAGCATTGTCTCTCAAGCTGATTCTTTGTGTTATCAGGTAATGATTACCGATTAGTAGATGTCGGAGTATTACCATGCTACAGGAAAGTTTTGACATCCTTTTCTGGACTATCAAAAGCACTGTCGTTGCGTTGTTGATTTTCATCCTTCATATAGACCAAGGAACCTGCTGAGATCTTGCCGAAGCTGAAGATTTATGCGAAGAAGATAAAGGCAATTTTCTTCTCCAATGTTTCAGCCATTTGTTTACGAAAATGTGTTAATAAAGGAACTCCTCCTCAATTAATGATCTTACAAATTTGAAAATTGATCGGGATACTCAAACCATACTTTTATCTGATTCGTTCATAGAAGATTGGAACATCTCATCATTGCGAAATAACTCCCATTCCCACTCACTTCCTTATAATGCTCAATTTCAAACTTTCGAACGGAACATTTTGTGAACAAAATTGGACAAATAATCTTTTTGTATTCGAAAAAATGAAGTTGGTAGTCTATACATAAAATATATCGACAGAGTAAATGTCTAACAAAAGGCTATCGAACCTGGGACATAAACGTTTTCGTCCACTCGCCTTCTTGTGAAACCTGTCTTGCACAATATTGAAAAACTAGTTCAAAAGTTGCAGTCTTATATGTCTCACCGCCGGTCATAGAATTTCTCGTATAAAATATTGCCATTTCTTTTTCGGTATTTTCATTTTGCTCGACGGTCAAATCATGAACAGTTCGATTTTTTTACTCATTTTGGCGCCATTTTTTACTGTAAGATAAGCCAGTATGACCCGTGCTTCAAAGAGAAAAAATCGTTGTTTTTTTCTCAGACTAGTCAAGGCGAAGATGCTAAAACTATTGTGACGAAAAAAGTGTTTTTCGATGTGGAAATCGGCGGGCAAGCAATCGGTCGGATAGAAATCGGACTTTTTGGCGATGTAGTTCCCAAAACGGTGGAAAATTTTTACGAGTTGGCCAAAGGTACCAAAGGGTACGGATATAAAGGTAAAAGAGCTTTTTCTATTTTACATGAGCCTGGAACAATATGTCGCATTTATAGTCACAGGGATCTCTGATCATAGCATATTAATTTTTTCGGCTTTCAATTTTTCGGCCCATGAAAACAAGTTTATCTCCGAAATTACGAATCGCATTCACTGACTTTTTCTGAAAGAATATTAACTGACTAGTTTACCATGTTTGCTTCAAAGCAAACTGTAAATCCTATTATAGTTGTCTCAGACCATGTTTTCTTTCAAGCCACTCAAAAAGTGCTCCTACGTATCTGATTTTCGAAATGCGCGTTTTAATTTTGAATTGATTGCGGCTATTTATAGTCTGTTTTTTATAAACTGCTTCCAGATGCAAAAGTGACACAAATCAGTACTGTCGTCGAAATTGTTTACATAAAGTTCTTACTGTAAAATTTTTCACTCGAAAAATCGCTAAAGGTCAGGCCAGTATGCTCAGAAATTTCTAGCCCTACATGATATTTTGTTCATCAGAAAATCGCAAAAATCTGAAATAATACTTGCTTTCCACTTTCATTATTTGGAAGCATTTCAAGAAAAACAGACTATAGTACTATATTTTAATAGGAATTGCTGATATCAGTGTTCCCAGTTCTATTAAATATGATGCATGCAATAAGTGTTTTATTATGAAATTCATTTGTAAAAGGTTAGTACTCATTTCTGAGCAAATCGCAATCTTAACAATAGATTTTAGTGTTAGTCACGTAATCTGTTTACTCCATTACGCAGGTTCTTCTTTCCACCGAGTTATCAAAAATTTCATGATCCAAGGCGGAGACTTCACCCGAGGCGATGGCACCGGCGGCAACAGTATATACGAAGGCGGCAAATTCAACGACGAAAATTTTAAATTGCAACATTACGGTGCCGGGTGGGTTAGCATGGCTAATGCTGGTAAGAAAAAAGTTCTACAGTAACCTTTGACGGTGCGCGAGTTCCGACAACGCCCAAGTTTCTTTCATTAGGAGGTGCCCAAATTTTTCGCCCCAATGTTTTTAAAACAGCTTTTCAGCTTATTTTACAATTCCTATGTTTTAGGGCCTGACACCAACGGTAGCCAGTTCTTCATCACCACTATCAAGACCACATGGTTGGATGGTCGTCACGTAGTTTTTGGAAAAGTAAACTTTCGATCGCAGTGCGAAAGACTGCCTAAAAATGTTTCTAATACTGTTTTCGATTATAGATCCTGAAAGGTATGGACGTTATCAGAAAAATCGAAAGTACCGAAACCGGCGCGAATGATAGGCCGGTTAAAGCTTGTCGGATAAGTGATAGCGGCTCGTTGCCGGTCGATAAGCCTTTCGAAGTAACGAAAACTGACGCTACGGATTGATGAAAATTTTTGACACAACTATGAATGAATTAGCACGTCTGTTTTCTTTTACTTCGTGTCTTTATTTACGAGTTCTCTTTTGAAGACTGCTTCTGAAGAGTTGATTCGCAATTAATTTATTTTTAGTAATTATTGTACTCAATGATGTTGGAGTAAAATTGATTCGTACACTTGTGTTCAGAAAGTAATACCCACCTTCTTGTAACGTACCTGCTAAAGCAGTACTGTAAATATGTAGCATACTGTATGTAATAGACATTTATTAGATATTATTTTATTTTTCACATTTTATCGTCTCAAGGGTGTCTGGGATTCACACCCAAACATTCCTACAAAATTACGTGAAGTACTTTATTTTGATCCGTTCACACCCCGGTAGCCCAATTAAGATGCCCTAATTAATTTGCACAAACGGCAGCTGTTCCCCTAGAACCTACACTAAACTACACATTCCACAGCTACCGTAATCCCCCGTAAAAATCGTAAACAACACCTGCACACAGTAAAATGCGTAGAAGCCCCGCCGTACAGTAATCTCAAGTGTAACGGTAGCGGCGGCCCCACAAAACATGTGTATACAGAGAAACCGATACAGGAAGCATGCACAGAAGCACAAAGGTGTGGCCAAGCCCACCGTAGAAAGCAAGTGAAGCACAGAAAGCATACGGTACCAGAAAAGCATTAGGGAGGCGTAATTAAGAAAGCATAAAAAGCGTAGCAGGAAACGACGATTGGCGGAAGAAGATGGACAGAAGCTCGACCTCCCGCGACGCCCAGGGAGTGGCCAGAATCGCCGTATAAAAGAAGAAGCAAAGCGTGATTTATTCATTCTTATTCTTGTATCGTTCAATTTTTCGACCCCGCGCCCGCATTTGCAAGCAACCGTCTTCGAAAGCAATTAAACCGTGTCGTGTATTTTGTTATTTGCAAGCAACCGCGCCGCCCCCGGTTTGTATTCGACGTTCAAGCGACCGTCGATTGTTCGTATATTATCGCCCCGTATTTGTAATCGTACGCCCGCGCCCCCGTCCCGTTATTTGTCCCCGCCGTATCGACCGATTGGTTAGAAGTAAAGTACCTCACACAAATCTGGTCGTTACATATTTTGGTGACCGTACCGTTACGTTAACCACTGGAACTCCCTGCCCCCAATTAGGTGTACTCTTATCCGGGCATTTAGAAGCATTAGATAATACAGTAGTAATCATTTCCTACAGTAAGACAGTATTCGTAAAAAGCAAACTGGAAATCCCCTCTAACGAAACATTAAGCGATACATTTAAACGAATACAGCGTGAAGCAAAAATTGAAGCATTTAAGCAGAAATCCCAATGTAAACCAAGAATGACCCACCAAACGCAAGATCATTTAGGAGAAATCGTTAGAGAACAGATAAACGATTTGTTTTCAGAACATTTTCGTACCCTACGCACACAATTGAATCAGAATACAGTAAACCCTACCCTAATAGACGATCTAAGAACAGCAAACATTCGTAATAACATGGCAAACAATTTCTACGCGAAACCTACAGTATTCACGGGCGGCGTGACCCAACATTTTGGTGAATGGAACAAAAGATTAGAACAATTCATGGCACTCCAAGGCATGAAAGATACAGACGTACAGTTAAAGTTGGCATGTTTAGAAATTCATTTAGGAGGAGCCGCGTTAGCAAAATTCAAAAGTTTAGCAAATTCCGAAAACCCTCCCCACACATACGAGCAGTATAAAGTCGCATTACAGGCATTTTTCCCAAACAATAGAGATAATGAGCTACATCAACAATTCTTACGCGAAAGAAAACAAAAGCGATCAGAAACAGTAACGGAATTCTTATTTGATCTAGAACATCTCGCAACCCTCGCCTACCCTAACTTTAACACAGACGCACGAGAAATGATCATAAAACCCCTCTTTGTAGAAGGCATGCAAAACAGAATCAGGGAAGCAATTAAGTATAGAAGGTTTGCAACTCTAAAAGAAATGTCAGACGAAGCAGCTTACATTGAACAGCAAATTCTTAGAAATGAGTTAAAGTCTAACGCCCTTCCCTTCATACCCCCAAAACCCGAACCCATCTTTTCCCTAACCAAAAATACAGACCAACAGGATCTTTTGCATCAGTTAGAACAACAAGTAAAAGATTTACAGTTGCAGATCAAACAAAAACCTCAACCCCCACAACAAAGTAGCTACAACAATTTCAGTAACAACACTTTCAGCAGGAATAATGCTTACAGGAACAATACCACCCCCAGGCAACCCACATGCTTCCAGTGTGGACAAATCGGACACGTAGCTCGTAATTGTAAATCAGTAGGCACCCGAAAATCATGTGAAATCTGTTTCCGTAATAATCACAGTACGCGTGATTGTAAAAGCCGATGCATCCACTGCTCCCAAACAGGACATAGATCAGATAACTGCCTTTCGAAACCCTACTCAAATTTTCAATGTTTTATATGCAAGCAGAGAGGTCATACAAGCAGATATTGTCCAAATCAGCAGAGTCGTAATATTCAAAATTGCATTGAGTACAGGCAACCCCAACCCCTCATGGACATTGATGACTCTGCATTCTACTCAAAATTACCCGCCATAACTAACGGCCCTCAGACTACTTTAGGAACTATCATGCCCAACACCCACCGCCGTAGTGAGGAATACGTCCTTGATCTGGACGTACCCGATTGATGCGCCATGTCACCACCCCCCACGCCTGAAGCTGCAAAAATCGAAACATCGCCGCCCACCATCCCCGTAGGCTACAAGATCCCCCGAAAGCAAGACACAATGCCGCCCACCGCCCCCGAAACCCCGTCGAAAACAGGCCGCAACTTGTTATCCCTTCTCCATGGCCTGACCCCCGAACCCTACCAATTCCGCCCCCACCAAACACTTCTACCAACCCCCATAAGTAAGCAAGTCCAAACCCCACCCCATAACTCAACTTCTAAAGTTTTACAGAATGTTCAGATTGCAAACCGGCCACCCCCCCCCCCCCAGCTCAAAATCGCAAAACGACAACACCAAAAACCGCCATGCCAAATCGAGCAGAGCGAAAAAACACAGTGCCCCGCCGCCTCCACTAAAACATTCCATTGGCCGATGTTTTGTATTTTTCTTTGTATAATAATCCCCACATCGTGTCGTGCCCAATTTCAGATGTGTGGAACTTCATTGAGCGGTCACTCAGTCAGCATACCAAAACTTGTATCATGCATGCCCCCTTCCACAGTAGACAAACCCGTACAAACATTCGGAAAAATCTATATCCCCTCCACTAAGCCCCACATTACAGACGCATACAAATGCAGTGTTCGCAAACGCAAAATTTGTACTAATACAGGATTTTTTGGATCAAAAGGTATTGTCTTCGACCAAACCGAAATGCAAAATCTAACCCCACATGTTTGTAAGGCAATCGTTATAGACAAAGAACACAACGGTCAAAAATTATACGAAACCCAACCAGGATTTTGGTCAACAAATAACTCCCTAAGCGTAGAATACACATGGTGTTGTACAGACCATTGTACCTCGGTCACTAACGTCATCATAGAAATAGGACAAATAGCATCTTGGAATGGAAAATCTATGACAGGTACATTAGGCGACCTAGGGTCATGCAAACCGACATCAGGTCATTGTGTCACAGCCGACGGATCCATTATCTGGAATGAAACAGCATTTGAAAACTTATGCCCCTTCGAATACAAAAATACACATCCCATAAAACTCACGCCAACCCACATGATAATAGAAGAGCTACAAGGTGCATTTTCGGTTAAAAACACACTCTTTTCAAACCCCAATTGCCCAGAAATTCAAGACAGCATTCTAACCGAACAAGGCATTATTGTACAATTAGACAAAAGCACACCACATCGTAACGCATTTTTAACCCCAAAAACCAACGAAACTCATACTACACTATAAGATTTTGATGATTTTGAACCCATCAATGCAAAACTAAACTATCTAGCAGACAAAATACAGGAATTCGAAATTCAAAATTTCAAAAATGTATGGAATGAATTATGCAGACAGGCACAGCATCACCTTGATCTCGTATGGCAAATTTTACGTCTCGATGCAACCCTTGGAGCACGTGCATTCCTACAGCGAACAGACATAATAGCAGAATTCACAGGAGAAGCCCTCACAGTCTGGCCCTGCAAGCAGGTAAACGCATCCAAAGTCTTTTACAACCACAAAATCAACCAAACATGCTACAAACTTTTGCCCATTCTCGTAGGAACTGAACTCATGTTTTCAAATCCAGGTGGCAACAATTTGACCCCTTTCTCACAAACCGTTGACTGCCATCACATGCATGTAGCCCTTTACAAACAGAATAATACATGGGTAAGTGAAACAGGATCCCCGCATGTCACAAATTTACCTTTAGAAATCGTCTGGAACCAAAATTTCTCCCTTTTCCATTTTAATACACCCGCCATTTTTCATGATCAATTTGCAACTATTTCAACCAACTTACTCTTTTTGAAACAATACATTTACAAAACTAACACACTCGAAAACATTGTCAAAAAACTCGTCAATTACACCGCCCAAATGTCTCTCAATTCCGATACAGTTTACAACATGATCTCAGGCACTGGCCAAGCACTCGGAAATACACTCTCTGGCGCCGGTCAAGGCATAGAACATGTAATAACCGGTACCACCCAAAGTCTCACGGACGGATTAAACAATTTACTCAAAGGACCCCTGCAAATCATTATCAATCTCGCCGTTATTACTGTAGTTATTGCAGGCGTCTTTTATTCGTTTCTCGTTCTTCGAAAATATTTCCCCTCTCCAAAGCATCATGCCACAAACGAACATGCATACGAAATACCATCAAACAACAGACATTTACATGAGACCATACCCCCATCATTCGGCCATGCTCTCTTAGAATTAGCTAATCGTCGTGGGGCACAAACACAGCAGAAATACGTCCTTGTCGATATTGATACCCCCTGAACTCCTGCAATCGAACTCATTAATCAAATTCACCAATCTGCATCAAATAAGCCACCCCAAAACATACCTGAGAAACATACCCCTCATATTCCAATCACACTTAACGGCAAATTAATGACAAAAGGCATGATTGACACTGGTGCAGTTTACTCACTCATTGATTCCCGAATCGCTCAAATCCTACAGTTAGACATGAAACCCCCGCTAGTCCAAGCAAAAGCCGCAAATAATCTTCCGATTCACTTTGTAGGGACCACTTTTGTCACAGTGACAGCCCAAACAATCCAGGAAACAATCATGGTCCATGTCCAAAAAGATTGCACAGCAGACATCCTTCTAGGCAAAAATTTTCTCAGTCGATTTTCGGAATACACTATCAACAATCAAAAATCACAGGTCAAATTTGGCAATGTCATACTACCTTGTGATGGCCTAGAATACAGCCCACTTTCGACCCGTGGTGGAACTTATCTAGACGAGAAATTAGAATTACCACCCCGTACAGTAACCAAATTTACTGTCCCCTTGCCCAAATCGTACTTACAGGTCAAACAGCTTGAATTCACCCTAAAACCCAAACAGAATCCCAAAGTCCATTTTGCAGCTTGTATATCTGAGAATCAAAACAGTCGCATACGCATATCGGTCCTAAACACACAAGAAACAGCCCAAATTCTTTACCCTGGAACATGCATTGGTACAGTCTCCTGTTACATCCCGAAACAAAATACTCCCGCTAACGTAACCCCTTCCACGCAAAACCAGCCCAACCGTTTTGATACATTCACATGGTTAAAAGAAAATGTTAATTTAACCTCCAGTGACCTCACAGAAGCAGAAAAAACGCAACTCCTACGCGCCCTATCGAAGTACCCTACATTATATGCTAAATCCAAAATGGACGTAGGCAGAACCACCCTCGTTTCACATACAATTGACACCAATGGCTCCCAACCCGTACGTAGACAACTTTATCGGACTTCCCCAAAAGAAAAGCAAATCATACAAGCAGAAGTTGAGCAACTTGCAGCAGCAGGTGTCATAAGCCAAAGCAATTCTCCATGGTGTACCAACACAGTTTTAGTTCCCAAAAAAGATGGAGGCCATCATTTATGCATTGATTTTCGAGGCCTCAACAAAGTCACTAAAAACTCATGTTTTCAAATCCAGGTGGCAACAATTTGACCCCTTTCTCACAAACCGTTGACTGCCATCACATGCATGTAGCCCTTTACAAACAGAATAATACATGGGTAAGTGAAACAGGATCCCCGCATGTCACAAATTTACCTTTAGAAATCGTCTGGAACCAAAATTTCTCCCTTTTCCATTTTAATACACCCGCCATTTTTCATGATCAATTTGCAACTATTTCAACCAACTTACTCTTTTTGAAACAATACATTTACAAAACTAACACACTCGAAAACATTGTCAAAAAACTCGTCAATTACACCGCCCAAATGTCTCTCAATTCCGATACAGTTTACAACATGATCTCAGGCACTGGCCAAGCACTCGGAAATACACTCTCTGGCGCCGGTCAAGGCATAGAACATGTAATAACCGGTACCACCCAAAGTCTCACGGACGGATTAAACAATTTACTCAAAGGACCCCTGCAAATCATTATCAATCTCGCCGTTATTACTGTAGTTATTGCAGGCGTCTTTTATTCGTTTCTCGTTCTTCGAAAATATTTCCCCTCTCCAAAGCATCATGCCACAAACGAACATGCATACGAAATACCATCAAACAACAGACATTTACATGAGACCATACCCCCATCATTCGGCCATGCTCTCTTAGAATTAGCTAATCGTCGTGGGGCACAAACACAGCAGAAATACGTCCTTGTCGATATTGATACCCCCTGAACTCCTGCAATCGAACTCATTAATCAAATTCACCAATCTGCATCAAATAAGCCACCCCAAAACATACCTGAGAAACATACCCCTCATATTCCAATCACACTTAACGGCAAATTAATGACAAAAGGCATGATTGACACTGGTGCAGTTTACTCACTCATTGATTCCCGAATCGCTCAAATCCTACAGTTAGACATGAAACCCCCGCTAGTCCAAGCAAAAGCCGCAAATAATCTTCCGATTCACTTTGTAGGGACCACTTTTGTCACAGTGACAGCCCAAACAATCCAGGAAACAATCATGGTCCATGTCCAAAAAGATTGCACAGCAGACATCCTTCTAGGCAAAAATTTTCTCAGTCGATTTTCGGAATACACTATCAACAATCAAAAATCACAGGTCAAATTTGGCAATGTCATACTACCTTGTGATGGCCTAGAATACAGCCCACTTTCGACCCGTGGTGGAACTTATCTAGACGAGAAATTAGAATTACCACCCCGTACAGTAACCAAATTTACTGTCCCCTTGCCCAAATCGTACTTACAGGTCAAACAGCTTGAATTCACCCTAAAACCCAAACAGAATCCCAAAGTCCATTTTGCAGCTTGTATATCTGAGAATCAAAACAGTCGCATACGCATATCGGTCCTAAACACACAAGAAACAGCCCAAATTCTTTACCCTGGAACATGCATTGGTACAGTCTCCTGTTACATCCCGAAACAAAATACTCCCGCTAACGTAACCCCTTCCACGCAAAACCAGCCCAACCGTTTTGATACATTCACATGGTTAAAAGAAAATGTTAATTTAACCTCCAGTGACCTCACAGAAGCAGAAAAAACGCAACTCCTACGCGCCCTATCGAAGTACCCTACATTATATGCTAAATCCAAAATGGACGTAGGCAGAACCACCCTCGTTTCACATACAATTGACACCAATGGCTCCCAACCCGTACGTAGACAACTTTATCGGACTTCCCCAAAAGAAAAGCAAATCATACAAGCAGAAGTTGAGCAACTTGCAGCAGCAGGTGTCATAAGCCAAAGCAATTCTCCATGGTGTACCAACACAGTTTTAGTTCCCAAAAAAGATGGAGGCCATCATTTATGCATTGATTTTCGAGGCCTCAACAAAGTCACTAAAAAAGATACCTACCCCTTGCCCCGGATAGACTAAATTCTAGACACCCTCCGTGGAATGAAATATTTTACGTCCCTTGACCAATCCAATGCATATTATTCCATTCCCATAGCACAAGCAGACAGAGAAAAAACTGCATTCAATTGCTCAGCCGGCCAGTATCAATTCAATTACCTCCCCTTTGGACTCACCAATGCCCCAGCCACATTCCAAAGGTTGATGGATGTTATTCTTTCGGGTCTGCAATGGAACACATGCCTTGTGTATCTCGACGATGTCTTGGTATTCGCAGACTCCCATGCCCAAATGCTGGAACATTTAGACACTATTCTTGCCCGATTCTCACAAGCAGGCCTTAAGCTAAACATACAAAAATGCAAATTCTGCCAGCCCCAAGTCCAATACTTAGGCCACGTCATTTCTCAGCAAGGCATTTCCCCAGACCCCCATAAGGTACAGGCCATTTATGACATACCCACGCCCAAAAGCTCAAAAGAAGTTAAGTCATTCCTTGGCCTACCCTCGTATTATCGCAGATTCATCCCAAATTGCTCTCAAGTTTCTAGCCCACTCACATTGCTACTCAAAAAGAATTCCGAATTTTCCTGGGGCCCCGAACAGCAAAACGCATTCACTAAACTCAAAGAATTACTCATCCATGCCCCAATACTGCAGCACCCCGATTTCACCAAACCGTTTATTCTGCAAACTGACGCCTCAAAACTCGGAATCGGCGCCATTCTCAGCCAGCTGGATAGTAAAGGTCAGGATCGCCCCATTGCTTTTGGGAGCCGCACATTGAAACCCGCAGAACGCAACTATCCGATCACTGAGTTAGAAACCCTTGCAGTAGTCGAATTTGTCAAGTATTTCCGCCCCTATCTTTTCCAGCAACATGTTATCGTACACACTGACCACACAGCAGTTCAAGCAGTCTTACAGAAGGAAAACCCATCCCCTCGCATTGCCCGTTGGGGATTAGCCCTCTCCGGTATTCAGCTAGACATTCGACCCAAGAAAGGCACTGCTAACCGCAACGCAGATGCAGTTTCTCGATTCCCCTCACAGACAGCAAAGCAATCCTTTGATATTGAGCAATTAGAAACCCGCCCCGAAATATCAACCATCAATTCAGTTTTGGAAGCCGAAGCAACTGAACAAGAAGAGCAACAGAAAAACTTTGCCGAACTCCAACGCACTGACCCAACTATCAAAAGTATTTTAGCAAAAATCGCCCGAAAACACCCCCTTACCCTTATCAAATTTGCAGTGCATCAAAACATTCTCTTCCGTATAGTCGACAAACAGGCAAAACTATACATTCCCAAGTCCCAAGTCCAGCATCTCATCGCCTCACATCATGACAGCAAGTTCACAGGCCATTTTGCGGCCAGGAAAACTTTACACTTGCTCAGACAGAAATATTTTTGGCCCCAAATGAGCCAGGATATCAAACGTTACTGCAAAACTTGTCACCCATGCCAGACACAGAAAGCCCTCCGACACAAAGTGCATGCAAACTTGGTACCAATTCAGCCGACTGGCCCATTTGATAGAGTCGGTGTTGATTGCATGGGACCGTTACCCCTCACTGAAGACGGCAACCGGTTCATTGTCGTTTTCATCGATTATTTCACAAAGTATGTAGAGGCTTTCCCGACCCCTGACATCACTGCAGCCACTATTGCCAAGCTATTCGTAACCAAAATTGTTTGTCGTCATGGGTCCCTAAAAATCATCCATTGTGATCGTGGCACCGATTTTGTATCGGATCTCTTCTCACGGATCACCAGTTTATGCAATACTCAGAAAATTCACACTACCCCATATCATCCCATTGCCAATGGGGAAGTTGAGCGTTGCAACCAAACCTTAGCCACCCGTATCCGCATGTACATCAATTCAAATCACACTGATTGGGATACTTATCTCCCGTACGCCGTTTTTTCGATCAACATTCATAAAAATGATAGCACTTCATATCCCCCATTTGAATTACTCCACGGTAGGCAAGCTAATCTGCCGTCAGATGCAGCTTTAAATTTTTTCCCCACGTCCTACATGGTTGACTTAGACGATTACGCCCTTCGTGTAAAATCAAATTTCACAGAAGCACTCTCAACCGTGCAGAAAAGTTTGCAAAAAGCCCAAGCCCACTATACCCGTCAGTATAACAAACATGCTCAGAACATACATTACAAGGCAGGTGATCTTATTCTATACAAAAATCATTCGTGTAAACAAGGGCTGACTCCCAAATTCCTCCCTCGCCAAAACGGACCCTATACAGTCACAAATTTCATGTACCCCAATGTTACACTCAAACACCCCCATAAGAATATTACATTTACGGTGCATGTAAACGAGACAACCCCTTTCTACCCTCGGAAAGCAACTATCGAATCTACCCCCACCCCTCCTCAACCTCGAAAGCCTTGAACGAGGACGTTCAACTCCGGAAGGAGGGAAATGTAATGTACCTGCTAAAGCAGTACTGTAAATATGTAGCATACTGTATGTAATAGACATTTATTAGATATTATTTTATTTTTCACATTTTATCGTCTCAAGGGTGTCTGGGATTCACACCCAAACATTCCTACAAAATTACGTGAAGTACTTTATTTTGATCCGTTCACACCCCGGTAGCCCAATTAAGATGCCCTAATTAATTTGCACAAACGGCAGCTGTTCCCCTAGAACCTACACTAAACTACACATTCCACAGCTACCGTAATCCCCCGTAAAAATCGTAAACAACACCTGCACACAGTAAAATGCGTAGAAGCCCCGCCGTACAGTAGTCTCAAGTGTAACGGTAGCGGCGGCCCCACAAAACATGTGTATACAGAGAAACCGATACAGGAAGCATGCACAGAAGCACAAAGGTGTGGCCAAGCCCACCGTAGAAAGCAAGTGAAGCACAGAAAGCATACGGTACCAGAAAAGCATTAGGGAGGCGTAATTAAGAAAGCATAAAAAGCGTAGCAGGAAACGACGATTGGCGGAAGAAGATGGACAGAAGCTCGACCTCCCGCGACGCCCAGGGAGTGGCCAGAATCGCCGTATAAAAGAAGAAGCAAAGCGTGATTTATTCATTCTTATTCTTGTATCGTTCAATTTTTCGACCCCGCGCCCGCATTTGCAAGCAACCGTCTTCGAAAGCAATTAAACCGTGTCGTGTATTTTGTTATTTGCAAGCAACCGCGCCGCCCCCGGTTTGTATTCGACGTTCAAGCGACCGTCGATTGTTCGTATATTATCGCCCCGTATTTGTAATCGTACGCCCGCGCCCCCGTCCCGTTATTTGTCCCCGCCGTATCGACCGATTGGTTAGAAGTAAAGTACCTCACACAAATCTGGTCGTTACATTCTGAATATGCACATATCGTTTTAATAACTTTGTATCAAAATGATTTTTGCATCTTTGGAAATCTGCAATATTATCAGTATGCAACCTTGAGAAGGTGAATGTAGCCATGAGCAAGCGGATGTGTCTGTAGTCTATTTTTTACAAATGAGCCTCAGCACGCAGGAAGATGTTCATGCAAATAATAAGCAGCTTGCATGTTACGGACATCTTTTCATTCTCGAATTGACTGTAGCAGTTAAGTGAACAAAATGTGATAACAAGATTTCGGCTTACGATGCAATTTAATTGTCTGCTCACCGATTTCTGCAGATAATTTTACTTCCCGAGGCCCATCTGAAAATGAATAGACTATAATGTAGAATCAGTCTAATTTGTCCTGCGTAAAAAATTCCTGTATCACAAGTATTTGTATTTGATTGAAATTGGAAATCTGTAACGTCCGAACATTGAATTTAAATTTTTATTTTTTATATTTTTTTATTCTTTTATATTTTTTCTCAGAACTTCAAAAATGTATTTTTTTCTACAAAAATGCAGTGATTTTTGGAAATAATTCAAATTTTCGCATGAAGGAGGCCGCCTTGGTTCATTCCAAAACTTAAAAACCAAGGTCGCTTTCCTTCGGCTAGCCCTGACCTCAGAAATCCACTTTGAAAGGTTCCGATATATATAAACTTAGGGATTAGAGCACCGCCTTTGATTGGCTATTTTCAAAAATATTTATCCACTGACCTGCCGCCCACCTTGATTTTTTTCAAGTTGTGACCTCGATTTCTCTTCAAATGGAATCTTAATTTTTTATCAAGATTATTTCAAGTATCGACGAACTCTTGCATCTTGATTTTTTGCGATGCATCTTGAAATTTTGCGGCGCATCTTTAAAAATGTTGTATTCTGTAACCCTTACACTTTCGCACAGTTATTTCCTTTTTCTTTTCTTTTCTTTTTCTTCTAGGGTTGAACTTTTTTTTCAAAAATATCAAATTACTAAAAATTCATATTTTTAATCCATTCCAAAAATCAGTTCTCCTCCTTCATGTTTACGTACTTTTGTTCTTCATCATATGATTCTTTTGGTGCTACACGCTCATTTCGTTTTTGTCACAAAAGCTTGTAAGCTATTCTTTGAACACACCTTTTTTCGTCATGGTTTTCTTCCATACAAAAACTTCGTAAGTTAAGATTTCCGTCATTTTATTATTTTGCTCTGTCATTGTCGAGCTCGCCACGTTTTGAGCTGTCGTCTTGAGTGCACGTTAGCTCGTACACCTTTGTGGAATAAAAATAGCATGATTGCACGAGTTTTCTAGTTGAGACAGAACCAAAGTTTGGATTCAAAATTCCAGATCTAGTCAAAGTTTAGTCGTCTCACATCATCGAACACACACACACACCACAAAACAAAACTACAAGGGTTGCAATTCGAAGGTAACGATTTTTTTCAACTCCTAACAAGCTTGAACAATTTTTTTCAAGTGGTGATGATCTTTTTCAACCGTTAATGAAATTTTTCAACTGACTCTTCTTGTATTCCGAAGTCAAAATGCATCAAATAAACTTGAGGAAATGACGACATTACCAGGACGGAAAAAATATAAAAAAAATTCAAAAGAGCAAAATAAATCGAGAGATAAAAAAGACGAACAAAATAAAAACAATAACCTGAACAGTACAAAGAAAAATTACAGCCGAAAAAGCGAGAAATTAAAAATAAATTCAATATTAATAAAAATAATAGCAAGTCCATAAAATCCAACTAAGTCAAGTAAAACTCATCGGCGGTGATCAAAATGATTGTGAAAAAATTTTCTGAAACTGTCCAAAGAGACTGTAGTAATACGGAAGATTATACGAAGTGCTGTTTATAGTCGAATTCTAATTTCCGACGACCGATGCAACATTATAGTTGTTTTTCTTATGCTTCCAAATAATAAAAGTGGAAGGCAGGGACAAATTCTTTCTTGTGGGGTTTTCTGCTGAAATAAATTTGTGGTGTACTTCATTCGCCTTTAAATTCTGATAAAATAATCGATCCAGTGATTGACATTAGCTCTCCATAGTCTCTTTTTCTTGAAATACTTGTAAATAATGAAAGTGGAAAGCAAGAAATATTTTATAATTTTGTGATTTTCTACTAAACCATATGTCACATAAGAGTAAAGTTTGTGACCGTACTCAACTAATGTTTAGCAATTTTTGAGAAAAAAATTCTATCGTAAAAGCCTTTGTGCGAAGAATTTCGACGACGGATTTAATTTTTGTAATTTTCCGATTTACAAACATTTCATGAAAAACCAGCTATAGTTCAATTTTCTGCACAAATTTTTGTAAAGCTTTGCACAATAATGTCGACGACAGTATATTTTGTCATTTTCAATTTAGAAGCATTTTATAAAAACGAAACTATAAGGCAACTTGTCAGTCATACTTGAACGTATTTTCTTAATCGGTTCATTTGTGTTCTGCGAGTTTATTCGCAAAATTAAGCGACCCTGTCAGCCTCATTTTGGCAATTATCGCAATAATAGGAGTGCAAATCCGGTTTAGGAATTTTCTAATGATAAGGCGCCATGCCTCATCGGCTTAAGGTTGAGATATGGTTCATAGTTGAAGTACACGATATATGGAGCCATTCTTACTTCACTGGAACAAAAAGTTCCCCGTTTCCATAAGCACACGCTATAAATATGTCCGAGGGACATTTGCATAATATTATGTTGCCTATATGATGTAGGTGCTGATTATAGAATCTATTTCGCTCCATATTTTCCATGTGAAAAGCTTTCTTTCGTTTCTGGGAAGAACGGGTCGATGAAATGAGGAAAAAATTCCAAGTTGAGGCTCGTTTACCTTTCCTTAATTGACGTCTAGTTATTTTGTGTGTTGGATACAGTTTCCTATTCAGTAAATATTTCACTGTGTATTTTGAGGAAAAACTGATTTTTTTGATTATCCTTCCTGTCAACGGAAGGAGTTCCTTTTAATTCAGACTTAGCACTGATAAGTTTCCTTCTCCTAACTGAACATTTACAATTCAAATATTTTTCCACTACATGCTGTTTTTCATTCAAAGTCGTTTTCCTTCTATTTCATTATTTTCCTCATCAGCTTTTTTGTTATCACCAATTTCTTTTCTTCTTACCATTTTCGTCTTTTGATTCTTTCTTTTTTTCATTTAGCTTTTTTTACCTGTTCTTTATACGCTTTTTTCCTAGTTCTTGTTCCTTTATTCATTTGAATCTATATTTTTTACTTTTGTTTGCAAACGAAGTTTTCCTTGTACTTGAGTTTCTTACTCTACGTTTTGTTTCGATCTTCTTTTTTTCTTTTTTTCGATCTTTTCCCAAAAGTTTTCCATATTTCGTCGCTGGTTGCATCCCTTTCTATTTTTCCTTACATTCAGAAACTTTAGCGAATATGTCCCTTATTCTGTTTTTCTTCTGATTATTTTTCATACGTTGCCTTTTTATTTTACTGATCTTATTGGTCGTTTTTGTGCTCGCTTTTATTCTGCATGTTCTTCTTTCATCTTAGTTTTTCTTTATTCTGATCATGTCTGTCATTGTGATTTTTAGTCGTTTGGCTTTTATGTTGTATTTATTCTTTCTATGGATCTGTTGAATTTATTGTCCATGTTCTTGTTGCGCACTGCATGTAATTGCTTTTGCGACTGTTCTTGTGCTTGTAAATCTGTTTTATTCTGTTTTGTACGCTGTTCGCTTCATTTCCTTGTAGCTTTTCTTATTGTTGTTTGTATTTGCATCATTCAGTCATTCTACCTCATGCTAGTATTTTTTATCATCCTGGCTTTGTTCCTTCGTTTATTACTCTTAATTTTTACACTCTTATTTTTTCATATAGTTCTTTATTGTGTTTGTCGATTTCACCTTTCTTCTTTTTTTACTTTTTTATATTTGTGGCTCACTATTTTTCATGTCCAATCCTACTTTTGTCTTTTTTAGTCCTGATATTTCAAGATATTTCTAATCTTAACTAAAAAAGATTTATTCAACTAAAACCAAACCCTTCTTCACAAAGACCTATAGTTGTTGAAAGTGAGAGAACAGATACAAAAGTCAGAGGAATTGACCTTCTGAGACATGGTTATTTTTTTATTTATTTTCTTGTCATTCTCACGTCAGTTTGTGTTTTAGTACGTTATATTTCCTGTATTCCTTGAATTCCTGAATTCATTAATTTTTATTCTGAATTTGCTGACCGCATTTTTGTTGTCGTTTCCTGCTCTTCAGTTTCCTGTTGTTGTTCATCTTTTCGTTTGTTCCCTTTATTTTTATCGTCCTACGTGTTTCTGCTCTTGATTCCACTCACTTTTTTGTTACGTGTTTTTATCATTCTTCCTGCACGCTGCGAGGTCGCAGTGCAACTTCTGTTCAAACCTACAGAAGGCTCATCGACCCAATTCAAAAACTTTTTCTCCACCATGCAGATTCCTTGATGATCATCTTTTTCAACCGCCATTGATTTCTTGACCTCTGATAGTGCTGGTTTTGTCGAAACATCGACCGCTGCATCGTCCATTTCAGAATAGTAAATAGTGAATTGCTTTGTATATTTCTTGCTTTTCGTTGCTTTTTCTGCTTGTTAGACTTGTTTCGATCTGTCTTTACTCTCCTTACCATATGTTTTGCTTTCGCTGCATTTATTGTTCGACTTTTTTCTTTTCCTCATTTCTGATTGCTCTTGTTTGTGTTTGTTTCCCTCATTTCTAAGGTTTTCTTTTCTTCCCTCTTATCATTTCCTTCTTTTATCCTGATATTTTTCCTCCGCCTAAATTGTTAATCAAGCAAAGTTCACGAAACACGATATCTCGTTTCCAGTGCTTTTTCTTTCATTCGAAGCTTATTCCTCCTTTCAACCATACTTTTTCTCTGTGAACATAATCTTTTTGCTCTTTCTTTTCTACGAAAATACTATTCATCCATATTATCCGCCAATCATTTCATAAGAATAACCGAGCTAAATTAATATCGACCAAAAGTGTCGTGTTGTGTTATATGTGTGTGTGCTTTATCATTATCATCATCAGGTGAAAAATAGAAAAGACGGTCGATAAAGCGGGACGGTACCATTTTTTTGGGCGCCTGTTGCAGCGGCACCTCCTTTTTTGTGTCCTTACTCCAAAAATGGAATGGCGTGCGGCTCGTTTAATTTATATATGTGGGAGTAAATACTACTCGCTTTTCATAACCTTACTCCTTGGGGTTTTGGGTGGAAGAGAGAAAGAGCTTAAGCCTCCCAAGCCAAGAATGTTAGCTTTGGGCTTTTTAAGCTACTTTTTCCTGCTGCTGCTGCTAAATTGCGCAACGTCATTCTTATGTGCATGTGTGTATTTCAGGAGCGAAATTATATAGAAAAATTATGCTAATAGAAGGCGAACATATGGCAAAGGGTGGCGGACCGGGTCTATGTTTTAAAAAGCGCTTTTTTCGCCTTACACTCGGGAAAATTTTCCTAGGAGAGTAATAAGGAGAAAAATTTTCAGCTGTACACCTTTCCTCGAGCGAGTTTTTTTTTCTTTCTCTTTCGCCTTTAGTCTCTAAAACATCCTGATTCCATTTCTCACATTTTTCTTTAAAAGGCCAAAAGAAAACAATCGAAAGTTCAACTAGGCTTTGTTTCGATGATTTCAGCTTTATTTTTTGTTGTGTTGCTGTTGTTGCTTTTGCATGTTCTTGTTGAAATCTGGACATTTTCAATACGTCTTTGTCAGTATGAATTCTAAGTTTTATTTCAAGCAATCATCCACATGAAGCATCACGATAAGTCCTCTTTTGGCTTTTCCCGGATTATTTCTCCTCAATTTGTGCCCTCCACATTCTGGTACTTTTTTGCGTTTTTCAGTTACCAAATTTGTAAAGAGAAGTTTTCCAATTTTCTAATTGTCAAACTTTTCCTTCTGGCAACTTCAGCGGTGAAATTAGAACCTTACGTAGAACAATGAAAAATTCTAGATCTGGAAGGTTGTAAGATTACGCTGGGCGCTTGTAACAAACTACAGCCGACCGTGTAACGACTTTTGTATTTCATTCCACAGATAGTTTCTGCTATAATTGCGGCATTCAATACAAAGCATTGAGCAGCGGTACTGTTCAGTTTACTGTCCTTTGGGTCTTTTCATAGGCGTCACATTTCGACCTCACGTTCTTCTAGTCTTTCCTCCGCTCATTCTGAAGTGGGCTCAGGACAATATTTTTCCAATGTTATCTATGTTTACAGGTCTGCTCAAATTTTTTAATTTTTTGCATGACTGGAAGAATTTATGAAAATTTAATTTTAAATTTAAAATTTTTAAATTTTACTGAAAAACTAGGCGCACTCTGTTCAAAAGGATATGTCGTCCGGGAATATTCTTAAAATCACAGGCTATAAATTATTTTTTCCTAAGTTTTCAAATTATTCTAGCTAGTTTTGTGTTCACTTTTCATACAATTCTATACTTCTGACTACAGTTGTCCTCAGTTTTAGTAATGAAGCATATCAATTTCGGATTTCCGGTCAAAAAATATTTTCAATTGAAAATTCATTGAAAATATTTTCATTTCTTTTTTGGAAATTTAAAAGAAAAAACATTAACGCAGCAGAAAAAAATTTAGTGAAATTTAATCATTGATGATATCCTTATCACCAAATTAGTTTTCAACGATATTTAAAGATTTTCTACCATATGAATAATAAATTTAACAGCACGTCTCATATGCCGTAGATAGTAAATGCAAAAGTGAATATTTAAGATTTTGAACTGAACTTTCTTATCAGCTTCTCGGAAAAGAGATATTACCTACATAGCAATTTTTTGACCGATATTTGAAACATTTAACTTCTTCCTCCGCAATAATTTTTGGAATAATATATCACGAAATTCCTATTGCTGACGTTAAACACTTTCGTCTTCTACAGTCTATTTTTTTAAAATACTTCTAAGTTTCTAAAAATGAAAGTGGAAAGAAAGTACTACTACATGCTAACCAAACGTCATATAAGGCTGCGAATTTATGAGCTAACTCCACTAACTTTTCAGAACGTGTTTTTGTAAATTCTACAGTGAGTTTTTTTGCAAACGATTTTGATGACAGCACTTATTTTTGTAATTTTTTTAAATTTACAAACATTTTATAAAACCGCCGACATAGTAATAGTAATCCATCAAATTCTAAGGAATGTATACTATGTTAATGAAAACGATTTCTTTTTTTGTCTATACGTTCTTAATCTTAAACTCTATTCTTGCTTGTAGACAATAATTTTGACGATTTTTCGTGATGCTCCAAATTAAGTATCGCGGATTGAGGATTAAAGGATTTTTCGTTTCGATCCTTTTTTCGTTATTTCGACGAAGGTATACAGAAAAAACAACCAGATGAGCCGTTGGCGGCTTTATTAGTTTATTATCAATATTAGTTCGATGGCGTATACTTGTGGTAGTAATAACAATAATAATAATAATAATAGCAATCCGTCCGGCGGCGGACGTTTCGATTTCGACGACGGAGGCACTTATTGCGGAGGATGGGAGGATGGAAAGGCCCACGGGCATGGAATTTGCACAGGTGTGTAAAAAATTTATTTCAAGGACCCATCTTTTATTATCAATATTGAGCCACGATAGAACTCGATGAGATCAAGTGATGTTTTCACTTCGTCAAGGAAGTGTGTATGATTTCTGGTAGCATACTTTTACAAAAATTGGTTTGATAACCGAATTCTAAAGCACTTGGATCGTAAACTACCAGACCTTTACATGAGGTATACGGTGGTTGGTTTCCATTGGTTTCACAATTCATTCATTTTTTTCCAGCTTTTTATTTGAAATTTCTCGGAGGCTATGAATAATTTTTAGTTAAGGCGGTTTCCTCTAATTTTCAATGCCAGTTTTCTCGCAAGACCGATTATTGATCACTGTCATGAACGTCATAACACAAAAACGATTACTGAGCATTGTCTAATTAACCCTTCCTACCCTCTTTGCTCTATATTAAGAAACGAAAATTTGTTTTCAGCAAAATTCAGGCTCGCAAAATTGTAGAATTTCTTTAGATGCTGATGAATCCGATCTTTCGTCAAAGTTACCAGAACACTGAATCTCATGAAGCTCTTCAAAATTATTTTTCTTATCAATGAAAAAGGCGTGAAAGCCAGGAACTAATCTTTCTGTAGAAGATAGTCCGTGAATGTAAGGCACGGAGAAAACAATGATTTATGTAAATTAGAAGTAGAATGAAGTAGCTCCCTGGTTCATCATGGTGTATGAATTTTTACCAGCTGAAATGTTTGATAATTTGGAGTCAAACGAATGCACATAAATTAGTGTATTTTGACAAGAATTATCATTTATTTCCACTTATTGAATGGAATTTTGTATAAAAATTGTTTAGTTTTGAAAATTTTCGTGTTCCAACTGGAAGACAGCTATATTTTCGGTTCGAAGCAGGGTTTTATTTTTAGGCCAATTGAGATCCATGGCTCCTAAAAATTTTAATTGGCTCCTAAAGATTTAGCGGCAAAAGCCAAATTGACTTGTAAAAATTTAGGAATTTTAACGTGATTTAGAGGTGTTTTCAGCTCCGAGTTTAAAAAAATATAGCCGCTTCGCCGAGTTATATCAATGTACATACCTCATATTTTTAAATATTATTCTGTGATGCTGTAGTTGTGTATATCAGATGTGTTGCACGAAATGTTCATTTACACAACAATGAGAGTCTTACGTATCGTAGACATTAACCATTGATTTGATTTTGATTTTTCAGAGTTCAAGCTATTCAAATAACTACATTAAACTATTGCATTCGTTCGATCGAATCAAGGAGGTGATGTCGCATGATCTATGTAAAGAAATTCTTGTGCAGGCACCAAAGAAGTGTCAAGAATTCGAAAGAGCTAAAACGGCAGTTGTTGCAAAATCTGTCTCGCCTGTTCCTGGTAGAATCATGCTAATGCACAATGTTCTATTTGTTATGAAAGCTGAGTTGCTACCAGTACAGCAAAAAAATTGCATATATGTTGTCATCTGAGCATTTCACTAAATTAGACGATGAATGGACAATGTAACATGTAGTGCCGCACTATAAGATTGAATATTTTGACTGAAATTGTAATATGTATCATTGATTGAATAGCGACTGATCTAGTATGTGAGGATTATTATTCTGTGTGTGATCGAAAATGTATTCAAAATCCTTGATAAATTTGAAGCGTGTTTTTTAATGAATTTGTTGAAAAAACTATTTTTTACTAGCACATTTGTTTACGAACATATTGGTTTTGGCTCATTGAAATTTGCATTGGCCTGTAAAATTTTGATCCAAGAAGCCAATGGGCCAGTAAAGAAAAAATGAGAAATAAAACCCTGGTTCGAAATCAGAAGGTAGACTTATGAGCTCCCAATGTCCCAATGTCCCAGAGTCGGGATGCCAAGAACACGTACGATTCTTTCAGCTTATCAACGTCCTGCAACAATAACCTTAATGCTCCTTTTACCTCAACTCCAGGTCCCAAAGGGCAAGGCGAATACTCGGGCGCCTGGCATTACGGTTACGAAGTGTCAGGCGTTTACACATGGCCGAGCGGCAATTCATACGAAGGCCAGTGGCAGAATGGCAAACGGCACGGCTTAGGCGTGGAGTTACGCGGCCGCTGGATTTACAAGGGTGAATGGACCAACGGGTGCAAGGGCCGTTATGGGACCAAAAATTCCGTCAACTCCCAGTCCAAGTACGAAGGCACGTGGGCCGGCGGCTTGCAAGACGGTTACGGTATAGAAACCTACGCAGACGGAGGTGAGTTATAAATTTGAAAGGAATGCTATGTTCAAGAAAAATTTCCATCGTTTTTGCTTGTCCAGTCTCACTCTTGCAACTTTGCATATAATGAATATTTTCAAGACTTTAATTGCGCCATTAGATTGAGCTCATCGTGATCTTATCACTGATACCAATTCTAATTTTTCCTGAATAAATAGCGTCGGTAGTCTAAAATAGAATTTCGTGACCAGAAAGGTCTGCTCGATCTATGAAAAATTCTGAATTTCTGAAACCTTGATACCCATTTGTTTAAATGGATATCATTAAAAATTCGCGAATTTTTAGCCAAAAGATATAACAGGAAAAATCTTACTGACCTCCATGAGTTGCCTGACAAAGCAGAATTTCCATCCTATGCAAGACTGAAATTCCGTCGGAAAACTTTTGGCTACAGTATATTAAATTCTGAACGTACTTTTTTGATTAATTTTCGCTATGAAATCGGTATTTCAATGCATTAATCATTGTTTTTGTTTCAACTCATTTTTCACTATTTTCGGCCCGAAGCGCATTTTTTGATTGAAAATTCAAATTTTGCTATCCGTCCGCGTTTTTTCTTGTGTTCTCATTCTTCATTGGTAATGTTCCATTTGGGATCATCTCTTTTTAAAAGCAAAAAAGCTGATTCCCGAACAATTGCCATTTTTTAGCTCTTCTTCGAACGAAGAAGGGGAACTCACAAATCTATTGTATGTACAGCTTGATATTTATCGATTTTTCTTCTTTTCCTTGTCGCATATCTTTTTTCTCGTTAATCAAAAAGAGTAAAAGCCCCGCGTTTCACGGGAAAAATTAAGCAACATGTCTACTCGCTAGAGTATACATACAGCTTTGAACATTTTCTTAGATAAGTTCTTCAAATCAATATAGAAATACTACGAAAAAGTTGCACTCACCGAAAAAGCTTTCAAAATTGAAATAAAAGGTTTGGAACCGAAACTCTGAAACTTCGTCCTCGTGAATCAAAGCAGCACCTGAATTTTATCTCAGTGATATCGAATAGTTCCAGTTCTTTCGAGATATATAATAACGGTTGAAGAGATTATCACGCGACTCAGTGGTTTCAAGCATGCTCAATAGCTTGAGAAGTAAAATAAATTTCGAGTTTCATTGTAAGAAAATATTGTCAGTTTGTCTGCAATGCACAGTACCTTTGTGAGACCATTAGATGTACTATTACATAATCTTCTTGTGAAAAAATGCACATTTATTTGCTCTAAGAACAACTAATGCAAAATAATATAATATAACACACGGACTATGGCATCAAGCACAACGTACGGTTTACAGTTGCTCACAGAATTTGTTTTTTGCATGTTGTGATCCAGGAAATAAACTTTTCAAAGAGAACATATTTTCAGGTCTGATTGAAGGTTATTCTATCGATGATTCTTCGTGATGTTCTTGTTTTCAAATGTTACACACATTTGGGTAATTTTAAAGTTTCCCTTTGCAGTGTTTCTCACTTTTGTAATGAGGAAACTAAGATATCGAGTCACATATTTTCATTAATGGTGACGAATCTGCAGAAGTATTGTAACGTTGCATGTTTATCATCTTCGAGTGTGTAACTTGGATGTCCGAGATGATACTCCTATAGTCTGTTATTTATAGACTGTTTTAAATTGAAAAATGTGAAAAAAATTAGTACTGCTCTCAAAGTCGTTTACACAAAGCTGCTAAAAAATACTTAAGGGCTGGTTAACTAGGCTGAGAAATTTCCAGCCCTATGTGGCATATGATTTACCAGGAAACGGTAAAAATATGAAATAGTAATTGCTTTCCGCTGTTGATATTCACAAGCATTTCAAGAAAAACAGACTATAATGTCCCGAATTATTATCGCAGATCTTTTACTATGGAATTTTTCATGTGAATCCTGCCCTCATGAGCACCTAAGGTAAAGTTACAGGGGCATCATGATCAATGGCGCGAAAACCATTTTTTTTTTCATTCTCTCTATATGAAAATTTGGTAACAAAAATTCACTAAGTTTTTTTAGCATCAACGTAATTCAATTCACATGAACAGCTTCACTTTGTTGCCCAATCTTTCTACATATAAAAATATTGTCGTTTAGGAATCTATCAGGGCCAATGGCTCCGTGGTATGCGCCATGGTTACGGAATCCGCAAAAGTGCTCCTTATTCCGTCGCTGCCAAATATCGCTCGCGTTCACATGCCTATGCATCTTTGACGTCTCTTAGGTCGGATCAGGGCGACGACTCTACAGATAAAGATAAAAGTATGGATTTGAACGCTTCTCAAGCAGGTCATTAGGGTTACTCAACAGAGAGGAATATGGAAAACTAGCGAGTTGATCATTCAAAATGAATTTTAGAGTGTTCGACAGCGAAAAATCAAAAATTAGTGTTCAGAAGGTCCGTTTCTATTCAGAATTTCAATGGGCGGTTCATAAAATCCAAGACTTCTCAATTGAGCTTCTCTAGGCTCTGTATATTCTACGTCACGGGCGTAGCCGCAGAAGACGTGACCAATCAGATGGTAGCGGAGAAAATCGACGTTATATGATTTGTCACATCACGTGAACTTAAGCCTGATTAGTCATTCCGTTGCGGCCGTAGCCGTGACATTTAATTTGAGCACGCCTCAAACCGGCTCCTTCCTGTAATCGTATTTCGAAAATTTAGTTCTCAGCCGTGTTCATCGATGTGAATCTTCGTGCGATTTCTCCTGCAGAGCTTGGGACTTACCAGCGAAATCTAACTGTTCAATGCATGTTGTATCAAAATTTGAACCGCTTTCAAAATTTGTAACTTTTGTCATGAAGACTACGAAAATTAACGACCAATATTATTATATTGCTTCCGAAAAAATTAATCATGATACTGCTGCAGAAGCTATGCATTTTCTTCAAAGACCTTTGAAATTTTGGTCGGACAAACACGATATCTAATATGAATTTTCTCCCAAGGAAGCGATGACAATAAAGGCGGATTCGTGCTTCGAGCACGAAGCGAACCGCCGTCCAGACGCCGTTCCCTCTCCGAAAAATCCATGGCCTTTCGACGAACCATTTGGCAGGGATTTCGTATCAAAAAGCAAAGGTCTACCGGTGATATCGATAACAGAGTTGCCACAGGTGGGTTGAAAATGCATTGAAAGTTCAATAAATAGCAACAATTCAAAATGAATGCAGTTCATATGGTTTAGTTTCACTTTTTTATTATCCTCAATAATTCCTTCCGTTTTGTTTCAATCATTATTTTAAAGAATAAATACAAGTACAGTAGGTTTGCCGAGTTAGATACTTCACAGCAGCATTTTTCCAGTTTTAATTTTCAAACAACGAGACAAAACGAAAGAATCAGTAACTCAGTAACTCTCATTTTTTTAATAGAAAAGTGAATTTTATAGTCTGATTTTCATAAAATGCTTCTAAATAATGAATCTAAAGCAAGTGCTACTACTTCATATTTTAGTATTTTATGCCAAACCACACGTCATACATTAATAAAAAGTTGTGACACCACTAAACTAAACCTCTGAAATTTTCTGAATAAAAAATTCTGCAGTAAAAGTTTTGTGTGTTGGATCTTCAAATCAGTCCTTGTTTCTGTCATTTTTTATTTTAGAAGCATTTTATAAAAACATGGCTATAGTTCGATTATTGAGGGTTTTTATTTCACTTATCCGCCCTTGTCCGTTATTTCATAATGATTCCATGTAAAATTGTCCATATACCTCATGAAGAAATACTATTTCATATCTTTTCAATTGAGTTCATGTATGCTGGAATTGAACTCAAGAATGATGAAAATTAATTAGTTTCAATTTATTTCATTTTCCTTTCCCGAGTTGATATTCAACGCTCGGCTTATAGGCCATGTGCACGAATATATAAGTTCTTGAAATAAAGAGGGCTGTAATCTATTTTTTGAAATGCTTATGAATAACTGTAGTCGGGATGCAAGTACTATTGTATATTTTTACGATTTTCCGCTATAGCACTGTAAAATATTCAGTTTACTCAAGGAACCGTAGTCAATTTTTGCAGTAAAAAATTCAATCGTTGAAGCTTTGTTTAAACGATGTAGACGGCAGCGATAATTTTTGTTATTTTTTTCATTGCAAACATTTTGTAAAAAGGCAGACTATGGCTGAGCTTGCTGACTTCAGACAGCCTGTTTGTCGACCCTTCAGCAAAGTTCAAGCTGACCGCAAAAATATCCGAAAATATACAGAATCATCTTTCGTTTTTAAAGGGTCACCGATATAGAACAAATTCTTTTTAAAAAACGTTAGCCTTTTCGCTTTGTAACCAAAAGTCACTTGAACTGTAATAACTCTGATCAAAGGTACTGTATGGAATGGGTCCTAAAAACAGTGATCGAATCTAAATACCGATTCTTCTCTTCGGTCTCCGTCTTATACAGCTCTAAAGGGTCATTTATAATTGCCTTTTTCGGCGGAACGTAACGGAACCGATCGCCAACAGCTTGAAACGTTCAGCCTGAAAATCCACTATCCATCGGAGAGGGTAACTGCAATTTTCTAGAAAATGACCGACGGTAACCCCCAACCGAACCGAACGGAACAAAAATTTCCCTTTGGTTCAGAAACGTTGTGTCGATTTCTTTCCGTTCTGTTCCGCCGAAAAATGCAAGTATAAATGATCCATAAGGGTAGTGGATGGTGAGATTTGGTTGGCCAGAAGAAATGTCACCATCGAAAAAAATGATTAACAATTTTTTATCGGATTTTCAGAAGGTGCAGGAATTTTCGTGAGTGCACAAAGAGTTTTTCGATATTAGTCAAAAGCGGCATGTTCCAAAAAGTTATGATTGGAAAATACAGATGAGCCAGGAAGAACAGTGGCACTATTTAAATCCTAATGTCCTCAAAAAATAAAAGGAAAAACATAATTTCAGAAATCATCCGGATTCCATCGTGTCTCATTGCTTCATTTCGCCATTTTTCTAGGCTCAATAAAAAGCTCAGGAAGTACGGGGAGTTGTGGGAGCGACGAATCGGGAACCACCAGACACAGCGGCGGGACAGGTTCGGGCGGCGGTGGCGTCGAAGAATTTGTTGACCCAAACGCCGTCGAAACGTACGCCGGTGAGTGGAAAAACGACCGCCGTAGCGGTTTCGGCGTCAGCGAGCGCTCCGACGGCCTAAAATACGAAGGCGAATGGTTCAATAATAAAAAATACGGTTACGGGTTGACAACGTTTAAAGATGGCAGGTTAGACGGGGTTTTTAATTCCTGTAGGGGTTTTGCTATGTTGTCAATATAATAATAGTCTATTTTTTAAAGAAAGATATTCGCGCAAATAATAAACAACCTTTGTATACATATACCTTTTTTCTGTAGTTGACTGTACCAGTTAAACGAACAAATTGAGAAAAAAGATTCTGGTCTACAGATGGCTTATTGTCTGCTCGCTGATTTCTACGGATTATTTTGCTTTCGAGGCTAATTTGAAAACGAATAGACTATAATCAGTCATGTAATGTTGACACATTGTGAACTCTTGAATATCTTGGACTTCTTTGCTTGATAATTTAGTTCTGATAAGAACATTTATCGGAATGCAATTTTCTGCGGAACGACCCAAATTTTATAGAATTGAAGGTTCATGTAAATTTCGATTCTGTTAAAAGTATTTAGACATCAATTTTGAACGAGAGAATGTAAATTTCAAAGAAAGTTCTGAACAAAAAGTTTCACGAATGTTCTTGGTCAAATTAACATTTCATGCTTATGTTCCACAGACTTGAAAAAAAGTAGATTAATGATTCGAATTCAAACAAATTCAAACGGTACAAAACTTCTTGACGACCATAAATGTAAGAATCGCATCTCAAGCGCTTTATCATTGAAATTTTTCATACAAAACATTCAGTGATGTCTTTTGGCTTACAGCTGACGCGTAACTTCCGAATCGAAAATTACATATTTCTTGGGACTCCTAGATCAAATGGTGTATTACAGATTTTAGAAATAAGATTTACCGTTTGTTCGTTTTAACAGTATTATAAACATGTCGAAAAATATTCGTTTTTCTGTTAAATTAACGACATTTCAGTTGAATCAATCAAAGTCAAGCTATGGTATTTTTAGTGTGATACGTTGGTATGTATTATAACTTATCAGTTATAAATCGAAAAATATTATATAAAATTCAGTATACCGTATTCTAGATGCCCTTCGTCATTTTTTATGGTCGATCTTTTACTTTTTAGAATGTCGTTTAGAATAGCAGTTCGAATTTAGTATTCTAGCTATAGTCTAAAGCATTTTTAAATGCTATTAAAAATAAAGTCAATATGAATATAATGAACCTTTTCAACCTTTATATCAGAAAGTTAATTTGAAAATTTTTCCTTCTGAAAGGCAAAAATTCAATATTTAAAGTTATTTGTTGCTCCATGTTATCAGAGATTACGATGCTGGTTATTCTTTTTAAAGACGGCAGATGCCAATTACTAGTGTAGAGTCTAACCTTGAAAAAGTGAACGCCTACAACATTTCAAAGCTTTTTCATGATTAAGAGTCATTGATAATTTTTAAATGATTATCCTGCTGCGTCTGCCGTAGCCCGTTTTTGGTCAGACGTTATTCTTAGCGTATGTCTCGCCCCGAAATAATTTTTTATGATTGATTCATGTGATACTTGCGAAAATGACAATTTACGAACGGCGCCCGAAATTTTTCTGTCATCTCAGCTTTACAATTCTAGGTCATGTTTTTCTAGGAAGGTCACTCGATTGTTTGTCGTAACCTAGAAAATGCGTGTTGAACATGAAAAATTTGTACAACTTTTTCGATGAAAAATGAAAAAACGCACATCATAAATTAAATTTTGCACCGCAATAATGTCATCGAAAAAATTCAGTCAAAATTTCACATAGGCAATTTGCATTAATACGCACAAAAAAACAAGATGAACTTGAGCTCCAAAAGGATGCCGACTAATCTACTTGATTAAAAATTGGAACAGCTAATCACCTTTGATTATAAAAAGCCTTGCTTTGCTTACCCGAGGATGAACCACTAGAACAACACTAATTTTGTAACTGCTTAGTATTCGGCCATGTTTGGTATACAGAGCTGTGAGTCTCTACCGGATTTTCTAGGTGCGGTGTGCCCTTTGCGTGATGGGCTACTAACGGCAAACTTTCTAGATAGCAGTATTCTATCACTGCGTATACACCTTAAGTACAGATCGTTAGCTTGTAATTTCAAATTTAAAGACCATTTTTTCTAGCATTTTTTGATCGGTACTTCAGAACTTTTTGTCGCCTAGCAATTTCGTAGAAAAAAATCTAAAAAATGAAGGAATGACGCTGTTTCAGTATTTTATTGCTGGATCTAGAGTCGCTTTCATACATGCACGTGGGGGGGGGTTTGGGGAGTAATGATCCCCAGCTTATTTTGATTGACCCTCAGCAGATTCTTCCTGACCTTCAGCAGATTTGACCCTCCAGCAATGAATGAGAAGATGACGCAGGAAAATGAGCGAAAGAAAAAGTGAAAGAGAAAGTCGTCATAAAAATAAAAATTATGCTGTAAACAATTTTTCTAAACAAAGCATACTTGATTTTAAAGAGGTAACATTAAAATTTTAAAGAGTGCTGTCTAAGCAAATAATTTCACATCTGACTAATATAGGTTGAAGAATATGCTGCTTGGATGTTAGATGACCTTTCTAAGACCTCTCTTTTCGTTATCAAGAACGAAAAAATTTCTATTCCAGCCCCTGTCCTGGCTGACCCCCAGCAAACTAGACTCGTGAAGAAAAAAAATTTCATGCGAATAAAAAATTACCGCGTACGCTACCGCCCTGTTTTTCGCATTGACTGTAGCAGTCGGGACTAAAAATTAAAGAAAATAAATATTGGCTTACGATGCACGGCGATCACCTGTCAATGAATTTGTTTGCTCTTTGTGCGTTTCGAGGATCATTTGAAAATGAATAGAGTGTAGAAAATCTCATAACAGGGACCACTGAACTACTGGATCACTATGAAATATTCTTGCAGTTTCGAAATATTATCGTCCCCTTGCCAGAACGTTAAATCGCATTTATACTTGACGGCGCGGCCACGGTCACGGCAGCCGTGACCAATGGAATTTCAGTGCCCGTGACCTGCAACTAATCATATCTAACGTCTGTTTTTCCTGACGCTGTCTGATTGGTCACGGACGCCGTGGCCGTGGCCGTGCCGTGAAGTATAAATGCGACTTTACGGTGTGTAGCTCTCGTAGTCTATGCTTATGTTGGCCGAGCAATGCCCCTGATTGACGCTTACAAAATCTCGTAACCAAACATGCGCATGGATGGTTGAGGGTCTGGACCCCCAATAGATTTTGATTGATTCTAAGCAGATTCTTGCCGACTGCCAGCAGA
The DNA here is from genome assembly GCA_963922205.1 of Romanomermis culicivorax. NCBI lineage: Eukaryota > Metazoa > Nematoda > Enoplea > Mermithida > Mermithidae > Romanomermis > Romanomermis culicivorax. The sequence continues at coordinate 1,918,200 of CAWUHX010000016.1, read as the reverse complement.
TTCGATCCTCAGCATTGATCAAGAAGGTGATGAAAAAAATTAGAAAAAAAGAGAAAGTGATCATAAGAATGAACTTTCTCACAAAAAGCATATACTTGATTTCAAAGAAGTAACATTAAAACTTTAAAAAGTGCTGATCAAGCAAATAGTGTATTTGACCAATATAGATGGAACAATATGCTGCTTGTATGTTAGAAGACCTTTCTTTTCGTTATTAAGAAAGAAAAAAAATTCTATCCCTCCCCTGTCTTAGCTGACCCCCAGCAGAATTTCCATGCTGTGCATGTATGGTCGTGGCCAAGATAATTGGCTTCTCCGAAAATCTTTAATCAACTTGATTGATCGGCAATCTTGATTCGTTTTTCTGAAAATGATTTTGCATGTGGACAACCTTAAATTTTTTTTAAGGTGTGCCAAAATCTTCATTTGGAGTATGTAAGATATTTGACATCAGGAATCAAGATGATTTATTCATCTCGATTCCTTTTTTTAAATTTAGTTGCATTTTGATTTTATTTTTTCTTATTTTGAAACCAAGTTCATCTTGATTTTTTGTGGGTGTCAATCTTGATTTCGTGTGTGAAATTTTGGCTGTTCGATGACATCTTGAATATTGCGCTGCAAAACTTGTTTTATGATGTGTGTTTTTTGATTAAAAAAAGGAAACAACATCGAAAGTGTTGAGAACATTTTTCAAGTTCAACACACATTTTAATAAGAACGAAAAAATCTCGTATTCCGTATGTTTAGTTTTTTGCTCTTCTTTTCCTTATTTTAGTATTTTAGTATTAGTATTTCTCCTATTGTTGACTTCTAAATTTTGATCTGAATGAATATATGAGTTTTTTCTCACACTCATTAGGCGAGAAGAAGGCAAATACAAGAATAACGTATTGCTGACGTCACAAAGGTGCCGGAATATGATATTCATCCGAGCTTCGAAACTCAAAGAACGGGTCGAAGTGGCCGTCCAGTCGGCCCTCCGGGCAAGCACCATCGCGATACAGAAAGCAGAAATCGGCGCTGCCAGGTAAACTTCAATAATTTCCTGGGATAAACATGTGTATGTAGCTCTTCGTATTTTTCATGAGCTTATTTTTTCAATAGTTTGAACTACAACGATTTTTTGCCACGCAAACTTTATAAATACTTATACGCTCTTAAACGTTTGCCGTATGCCTAGCTTGAGAGTTGCAGAATTTCGAAAAGTGTACTTGCTTTCCGTTTGGTGGCTAAAGCCTAAAGAAGATCGAATGCAAATTATCTGTTTCTGGATCGAATTCAGAAGCAGCACTTTTGCTTGCAAAAATTTATGAAAGTCATGGGGTTTTTCTCGAGATGATTTCATTGCTGTAAAATCTGACGTACATAAACAACCCTTATGAATGTTTTCGCTTGATCAAGGGCTACAACGTCGGTCGATCGATGCAGCCAAGCCAGTGTCGCATCTCAGCAAGCGAGGGAAGATTGCGAAATCGCCAGGCTCACTGCCAGTTCATTTGCGCCAGACTTTTTCCAACCAGGTATTACAGTGCTGAATATTAAGAAATTGTCCCAAAACGTAAAAAACGGTTATAGTGGAAAGATTTTGGAATACTGATTCTACAATAATGCTCGACATGTATGTGCACTTTATGGCTCTCTACGATCTGACACTGATCACCAGAAAGCCATATTACATGCATGAAAGTAAGTTGACCAACTAGTTCTCTGACATCAATAAAAGCGGTGCCATTAGATGCAACAGAGCAGGTCTGGATGGTTAGCGTGGTTTTGAATGAGTGGGACCAGGTTGTCTAAAATTTAGGGAGATCACAAAATTGGTTTAAAAAAGTTATTGTAACCATGAAAATCCATAAAAATTCGCTTTATGGTGTGAATCCCTGAAAAACGAGCTTTCTTACGTTTTGTAAAAAATCATAAGTTTTATTCAAAAGAAAACTGAAATTTTGCGTTTTTATCCAAAGAGATGATGACCCCTTACCTCAACCTCAGTATATGAAATGGAAAAAATGTTGGAAAATCCCTGTTAGAACTATCAAAATTGACATTTTATGCAATTATGCATCTCTTAAACCATTTTACATTAAAATAAAAAGCATCGAAAATTTATTATAGTACCATTCAAAGACAGATTTTAATTTCGGTACTGAGAATTCGTAATGTAGTCAACGAGTTGCTTTGCTAAGATTCCGATAAGAAATTCAAGCTCTGCAGACTTCATGACGATATTTCACTGATGGTTGTATTGAAAGATGCATTGAGGAAGGATCGTGCTTTAGATGATATTGGAGGAGATATATGAAATTTCACTGCTTAAATATGATCAATGTAGCTGTGCGTGATGCATCAAATCGCATAATTTCATAATTCTTATCTGTCGTTATAGTTTATTCGCACCATAAAGTACCCTAATAGCAAATCTATTCCTTATTTTCAAGGTTTGGCTAGAAAACCTTTACTCGACCTCGTCGGCAACCATGTCGACACCCGCATGCCAGGCGTCAACGCCGCCTCTTTAATCTCCACCGGCGACACCGACTCGCCGGCCGACCTCAGCGCCGCCCACTTAGCCCCTCAAGAACCTCAAGCGACGGCCATGCCGCCCACGTCTTCTGCCTCATTTCCACCCGAGCCGCCGCCATCGTCCAACTTCCAATCAACAAGCATTCCATCGTCTGTTCAGACGAGAAGTAACCCTCCAGCCGCTGTACACCACCATACGGTCGGCTTCGTAGACACGATTCCGCCCGGCGCCACATCCAGGACTTTACCGCCAACGGCCGACGAATCGAAACAACCACCGCTCAGGCCTACAACGTCCTCGAGGAACGAAAGAACTGTGAACGGCCAGGCGCCGCCTTTTTTTCCTCCACCTCTACCGACAATACCGCCTTATTTCCAAATGACACCCGGCGGTTTGACGCCCAACGCTTTTTACCCCGCAGCGGCGCCCATGGCCTACCCTTTCGCTGCGCCAGCGCCATATAATAAGTCGTTAAACGACGAACTAATGTATGCCATGCATTTGGCGTCGCAAAAAATGTATCTGCAGCAGATGACGGCCTATTATCAGCAACAGCAACAGATGCAGCAGCAGCAGCAGCAAATGAGATTCAGAGTGAGGCAGCCCCAACAAATGCAGCAGCCATCTTTTGGCGATTCCAACGAACAATTTTACTCCGCCTCGGAGTCGTTGAATGGATCGAGGAGGCAATCGTCCGACGAAAGTTTATTGTCGCCAATAAAAAAGAACAACTCGAATCTCTTGAGGTGGGTACAAATTCGTGGTCTTAGTCACTAAAGTCATAAAATTTGAAGTCAAAATATTTTTTTTTCAAATGCTCGTAAATGGAAAAAAGACACTGCCACCAAAATCGTTCAATTATTATGTTTACTGTAGAATTTTTATTCGAAAATCGTCTAAGGTTTATTTGGTTTTCTCACTATTTTCTAGTCCCACGTGGCACGTGTTTTAGCACTAAGTCGAAAAATATGACATAGTACTTGTTTTCCACGTTTATTATTTAGAATTATTTAAAAAAGAGACTACAGATCAGTATACCAAATGACGTGACTACCAAACACTTGATTGTTTCGGTTTGAAGGTTTTGGCCTCGCCCATGAGTCTGAAAAGTTCAACTAAGATAGATGTGCAGGGATGTTGAATTTTGAAATGTATTTAGCCGTCCATTTTTTGTACTTAAGCACTGAAGTTGGTCACCAGGCTACGAATATCTTTGGCATCATCTAAAAATATCATTTATAGTCTGTTTTTTATGAAATGCTTCCAAATAGAAAAGTGACACAAATCAGTACTGTCGTCAAAATCGTTTACATAAAGTTCTTACTTTAAAATTTTTCACTCGAAAAATTGCTAAAGGATAGTTCAGTATGCTCACAAATTTTCAGTCCTGCATGATATTTTGTTTATCAGAAAATCGCTAAAATGTGAAATATTACTTGCTGTCCACTTTCATTATTTGGAAGCATTTCAAGAAAAACAGACTATAAGATGTATATCGATTTCTAAAGAAAACGGTGCTTTAAAGTTTTGGTGGCTTTGCATTCCACTTTCTCAACTATTGATGTGTTTGTCGCGCATTTAACGGAGCTTAGATGTTTGGGTTTACAAAAAATTAAGCGGGGCAGTAGTCATTTAAGGCAAAAATATCATTTTTGCCTCAAAGGTCGGAAATGGTTAAAAATAATAATTCTTCTGAAAAACTAATTTTTTTGAACATTTTTGTTCAAAAATAAATATTTTCTATCAAAAAATGATATTATTCAGCTTTTTCCATTCCAAAAAGTTTGGGTCTTTACCGCAGTCCCAGTCGGGAGTCTTTGGTCGATGACGATTTCTGAAGGGGGGTGAATACGACTGTTGCCAGCTAGGGTAGAATTTTCGGTTTGACTTGAAATTTAATTCCGTTAGATTACTGTTCAGTTTCAGCTCGTTTAATCTAACTGTGTTTTTCCAGCTTCTGCATTGTTACTACTAAATCATGGTTAGCATTGCCGGCCTATTACAAACACATAATATTGTAGGAATTCTCAAGCGATTGCGGTGTCAGTGCGCATGATCATATGAGAAAATCATATTTTTGGCAAATGAAATTTCTAAGTTTTCAATTTGTTCAAATTTGAGGGGCGTAAGTATTTTCAATTTGTCTTTGAATGACAGTTCCTCGGATTGAACTTTCTACTAAATGGATCTAAACTGAAACGCGAAAAATCTGAAAATTACGGATATTTCATTCATTAAGTCGCATTGTTCATTCGATGAACATCGAACATTATAGTCCATTTTTCAATCTGAGCCTCGGGAAGGAAAAAAGATGCTCATATAAATAATCAAGAACCTGCGCACGTGGCCGCCTTTTTCCTCATATTGACTACAACTTGAAAAACTAAAATGTTGACATACGATGCATGGTCTTCACCTGCCCACGGATTTCTCTGGACATTTTTGTTTTTTGTACATTTGAAAATTAATAGGGTAAAAATAAAATCTCCATGTATGCAAATTTGAGTCTAGCTTGAAAACTAATCAAATGAAATTTCTGCATTTCTTGGCATTTTTTTATTAATCTTGTAATTGAATAGTGTCTGTGGAATTATGAATCAGAAATTGTTGCAATTAGCATAATTTACATGTCCTTCTGACCTTAAACTGTATTGAATCGTTATGCTGCTAGTTCTTTTTACAAAGTCAAATTATGGTATGAGACAATGTAAAATTTTTGACGTCATAGATTTCCATGGAATTGAAAGAAATTATATTAGTTTTCAAAAAACTTTCCTCTCGATTTGTACGTAAATCCGGCGCAGAAAGCTCCAGTCTTCTTACCGTAACTCATTATGTCGGTATTTCTCACATTAACTATTGTAAAAGTCTTTGAATTCTATTTATAAGGCAAACCGTCTTAACGTTCTGCTGATAAAGTCTACAGTAAACATTTGTTATGTTCCAGCCATAAAAAGTTGGAATGTGCTTTGTTCATTAAATTCTTTTCCTGTCGCCTAGGTATCCGCAAACCGGCCCTTCCACCGACCGCCTGGATGTCAAACAAGAACAGCGCCGCCGGCCAGCGTCCCGCTCCCAGCGCGGCACCGAAAGCCCCGGGTGTGGCGACAGCCGAATATCGCTCAATCAAATAGTCTACGACTATTTCGACCAGTACAATAATTCCAATAGCAGCCGAGGGGCCTTCGCCGTCGCCCCGGGTTTAGCCCAAAGTCGAGCCGAGCGCTACCGGCGCCGATTGGGCGGCAACCGAGGACCTGCTGCCGTGAATTTTACGAATTTGAATTCGCCTCGAGACTATATAGATTATAGTGGTGAGTGTTATCTGTTTTTGTTTTCTCCTGACTTTTTTCTTTTATTTTTTCTCGTTCATTTGCTCTGTTGTATCTATCCTCTTTCTCTCGAAGTCTTGTTACATTCCTGATTGTATTCACCTATTGTCGCATCGCTTTGTCTTGTCGCCTTTTTGCTTTTTTCGTTTTTTTTGGTTTCTTTTGTCTCAATATTCTTTTTTCTCATTTTTTCTTTACTTTTAATTCTATGTTTTATTCTCCTGTCATTTGCGAAATCATTTCCTTCCAGGCAGTAGCACTGAAGAAGTGTCCGCCCCCGGCGCCCGCCGTTCCACCCTAGCCACGCCTACGACGGTCAAGCACGCGTCATCTTTTAACCCCTCGTCAACCCTTCCATTCCTCCCCGAAGCTTGTTGCTCTACGACGTCAGTGTCTCAGCGGCCGTTCATGCCTCCATCGCTCCTCGAGCAGTCGCCGAACGCCGCCCGTTTCAAGCCCGCAACGTTGCAAAAGTTCAATTTGGACAATTATTTATCGTCCAACGACAGCGCCAGTTTGCCCGATTTGGCTTGCCTGGACGGCGCCGAAGCTTCGACCGGTCCGCCGTCTGGATTTTCGCGACAAGAAACGGCCCGCTTATGCTCTCAGAGGCGCCAAGAACTGCAGCGGATGAGGGAAGAGGCGGATTTATTACGGGCCAATCCGTTGAGGAGCGTCCGTTATTTGTACCACCCTGTCGTTAGAGTAAGCTTTTGGAGTTTTTTGGAAAATTTCATCTACAGCAGTTTATACTGTTGCTGTTTTATATTAAACTACAGTGAATGTTAACTATAGTGAGCGATTTTTTTCGCATCACTGTTGCTAGTTTTAGGTTATTAACAATAGTTAATCGGCAGTGCATTTCAATTAAAGTCTATTTTTTCAAATGGACCTCGGAGCGCAGGGCGGTGTTCTATCTCCAAGTTTCTTCCCAGCTTATTCTTGTGTTTTTTAAACTACTAAAACAATTCTTTAGAATAGTTTTGAGTACAAAATCCCAATCCCGAAATCCACAATTTTTCTCTCAAGGGTTGCACGTGCTACCTGGACTCCGCTTACTTAAGAGCCTTCAAAAAGCTACTGTAAAACATTTTTTGAGTTGCATTTATTGTTTTAAAGTCCTTGCAGTGCTTCATCTATTGTTTTTTTATTTACATTTTTTCACTCGAGACTTTTTGGAAGAATTGTGTTTCTGTTTCTTCTCCATATTCTGACTTCTGGGTGAGATTCGTCTTCGAATTTACTAACAAAATCTTGTTTGATGTAACGTCACTCATTAATGACTATTGTTGATGAAATTTTGAGATTAAAATTTAAAAGCTTGCTATCCAGAAAAGTTACTCATCTTTTGTTTTTCGCAGGATGTTCTTATTCGAATATCAGAATGAGAAAAGAGTTTTTCTTTCGAAAAGTATGTTTTTTTCATATTGTCCATCATATTCTTTCCATAAAGTTCTATGATTTTGATTTTTTGTCATTTTCTTCAGTTTTTCTCCTAATTTTCAGGCCTGGATCGCCCGGTGGAAATTTCCCTTATTAGTCTTAATTATGAATATTTGTTTGACGACAATGTTCTACAAATTAGTCACTTATTCCAAAAGGTTCACAGGCGACGATAAAGACGACCCCGGCGGGACGGCCGCAAACGACGACGAAGTCGATTAGGTGTCTTTCCTGTTTTTTCGTCTCGTTTGGCCGACCGTTGTTTCAAAAAATTCGATAAAACCCCATATTTTTCCGAAACGTAGCGGAACATGTTTAACTTCCGCGTTTTATCGACAAAAAAAATTTCCCTTACATCCTCGGTGCTGATTACTTTCATAGCATGTGTAACAAAAGTTCCATGATGTTAACTTTCTGATATTATTGTGATACTACGTTTCCTATTTTTGTTCATCATTTATCGAATTCAGACAGAATTCCACGTACCGCGAAGGACGTTTTTTCTATAGCAAATTTGCGCTTTCGAGAGAAAAGTAGCTATTTTCTGTATTTCGTGACTCGCAATTGTTCCATTTTCTTTTGATAGATTCCAAATATTTTTGAAGAGAAGCCAAGCAGATAGAATAAAACGGCGAAATTTGATGATTTATGATGAGCACATGAATCCTTTTGGCTCTTGAACGGTATATTACTGGGTAATTACAGTAAGGTAGCCGTACATCATGTTCACACCACACATCATGTCGAGCTCCAGAAACGTACGCGGTGATTCTGTAAATGCAGAATCGTATGTGGTAAATTTCTGTAATGTCTTTCTACTATTCTTGGGGCATTTGTGTGATTCAGTTTCAGTCAAGCTATTTTATTTGCTTTGAAATAGAAAAATTGTGTCATAAAATGAGTTCACTGTGCTGAAAAATGGGGAAATAGGGCACGAAATTAGAGGGCGGAAGAAAACCTGACTCGGAAAAAAGATTTATGCTAATCAGCTACTCTCATTGAGCTCCGAAGAATCAGAAATAAACTTTAGAAAAAAACAAATAGTCCCCCACTCACTCGTTAGATTATAAGGATTTAAGCATTTACTTCTTCAGTTTTTTTAATCATATGTGAGTTGGTACCAGTCTTTCTAACCCAAATTTCTGCTCTGCAATCACATTTTTGACAAAATCTCAGTTGCTACCACAGGACTTTGGCCGTTTAAGCTTGTTCTATTAGCGTTTTCCTAGGAGGAACTAGTTGGCTACCCTGAAAAAATCCTAGTTTACCCACCTTAGGCTGACTGACTATGTACAGGTATGCTTCCTCACTATGAATATAGGTGGACTTCATCCTCGATTTTTATTTTATTTTCTCAATTTTATAATTTCTCCAAACGTGATGAAACTTTGAAGGGATATGTTGATGTTGAAGAATTGTTTCAACTACGTAATGCTCTCCAAGTGAATTTCAGGTCAAAAGCTAACCAAAGAACTTGAATGTAATGTCTACAGAGTTAAAAATTAGGCTGACCTTTCGTAAGTACTTACTTATTGTTAAATCATCCCATTTATTTCAAAATGACGGACGCTATGACAATCAAAGAAAGAGGAGGTTAAAGTTGGTGGCGCGCGAATTTTCATGCAGTGAAAAACTTTATAAAAAAACGCTGAATTTTTTTATGTCGACACATGTCTGCTTCTGGACAAATTTTGACCGTTTAATCAACTTATCGATTGATCTGTTTACGGATCGCTGCATACATGTCAGTCCAAAATAAATAATCTACAGCCAAAGTGAAAATGGATTGTGTGCGTGTGCTTTGAAAATGCTTTTAAAAGTTGGTCATTTACCAATTTACGATTGAGGGATCTCTTACCGTAGAATTTCTTACTATACTCAATTCTTTTTGAAATGATCGATGCATTGGTCGGAGTTTCGGCAAAGGCAGCCGAAACTCAATTTCGTTAAGCTTGAAATGGTTGAAAAGAAAAATCATCAAGGCGTCTGTATCATTAAGAAAAACTTTATCGGGAGTCAACGAGCCTTCCATAAATTTAATGAAAACTTCGGCTGCGACGTCGCTGCATAAATGAATGGACTATAGTATCTGCCCGTGAACCTTCTGAATTATTTACTTTTGAGAAACGTGGTCTTGGAAACCAGGCCGTTACCTCAGCAATCATTTTCTTTCGTGACCGAACATCCTATCGATTTTGTCCTACAAATTTTTCCAATTTTCCAAGACCAATCCCGAATTCTAAACTGATACCGATCAAAAACATAAGCTCTGAATTTTTTGTGCACATCAGATAGTGTTTCAGCGTATATTAATTACATCTTTCAATTCTGACGAAGAAAGCTTTTGCTCGTTTGTTATAGGTGAAGCTTTATTATACTCAAGAGCGAAGTTTTGACAATTCTTTTAATTTGACGGCTGTCGTGCTTTCTCTAAAATTTATTTTCCGTTTGGAAAAGATGCCTATACTATCCGTTTAATTTTTTAAAACGCGAAAAGCCAGTGCAATTCTGTTTTTTTTGTTCTGAGACTTTTAGTTGAACGTGATATATTTGCTAGAACTTCACTCTTTCGAACAATGTAAGTTGAACTATTCCGTCAATACTTCTCATTTAAATTTTTATTTTACTGTGTTCGTTGCGAGAGAACTAATCGTCCTAAACTTGGTTTTCGAGAAAAACGATCCATTATTATTGCTGTAAAAGTATTTCCTGTGCTTGAAGCTTTTTCCATGCTATAAATTGTCTCTTGAATTTCTCTGATGATTAAGATTCGAAGTTCACCCTTAGATAGCACGGGCTAAGTTTCGACTGATATTCCGAAAGACATGCTATTGCCAAACTTAGCCCATCAAAAGTCGTGCTATTCCTGTGAAACGAAGGCTATTTCGGAATACCCTCATTTTTTCTGATTTTGCAAATTTGTGGCCCTTAAAATGGGTAGAAAAAAAGTGATTCAAATTTTTTTGAACCAAACTTTATTATTTAATTTCGAAGACAAACGTAACAATGCAACTTAATAAGAAGAAGCAGACAATGCAAAGAAAATTGCATGAGCTCCTCCCTCCAGACCAAGGACCAACGCGTCAGCTACGACTTATGTTCAATTCCATGTATTGTACGTGATCATGCCCAGGTATGACTTGATTCTCTAGGAAAAACTCGGAAATTACTTGAATTGAGTATCAGATGAACTGGCTTGATGACTATTACTTGCGCATTTCACTCAATAGTATAAGCTTTGAATAAGTTTTCTGTGCGCATATTTTTTTATGGATAATGCAAACAGGAATCGTGGGTGCCGAAAAATTCGAAAGGATCATCTAGACTGATCATTCTGATATACATATCAGTTCTCCGTTCTTATGGACTACTGAGAAAATCAATGAAGTGATCTATTTCCATATTTTTCGCACATGAAAGAATGATTTAGCATGCTACTAAACCTACTCCTATGAGGTCTAAACCTCTGGAAAATACAGTCATGTTTTAAACATGCCTTTTGTCCCGAATTTATGTTAGCACGTGTTCAGGAATTTGTCCCCAACTGATTAACTTAATTTCTGAAAAATTACCATCGGGAGCCGACAATTATAATGTACTCTTGTGTGAAAATGCTCCATCACCAATGAATAAAACTAGACAAATTAAACAGCAAACATCTAGTTTCTGACCTGCAATCGTTTATTCTTATAGTCACATGCAAAAGTATCGTTTACAGGAAAATTCAGTTCCTTAAATTTTCAATACTTCTACGAGAGTTGTAGAAAGATCCGAAATTTGTAATCAAACCTTCATAGATAATCACTATGATGTGCATTTTTTATTAGAAAATGACTTCTTCAGCAATTGTTTCCCCTGGAGCCTTCAAAAAGAAAATATTTCGAATATTCATTAAATTCTGACATGTGATTATAGGTAAACTAAAATATTTTCAATCATCTACGATTCTTGGTCCTATAGCATTGCTTCTTTATTTTCCTCGTTTAAGGAATCCTGTTATATGAGGAAGTATAATAATTCACCATTGTGCACCTGCTGCTGATCATTTTTGATGACGATCATTAATACAAGATTACGTTTGAAATAGAAGAGTTGAGCCATTGATTTGTACATGAGAGTTTCTCGAGATACGGCTCGGATAGTTGCGAATATAAGCTGTCTGTAGCTAAGCATTTTATTCATGAGATTTTTGAAACGAGGTTGGAGGTACCGTTGGATTTTACATCAGTTATGATTCTCGAATCGATTGATCTAGTAATTTGAAGTGTGCACTATTTTTCTCTTTCAATAAACTTACTGAATTATCGTAATCCATATATCTTGGAATGATAGCCGCAACCAAAAAAATTTGTTCAATTTGGAATGGAGAACTTTCACTGCTTGAAAAAATGCCGAATCTAATAAGGACAACGGGAAAGCCAAAATCGCGGAAACAATATTACGTTTATCCACTTTTGATTTGGATAGAACTATGTCGACTCCAATTTGCATTATTCGAGAATTTGGACGATTTGCCCAAGACATTTAAGAAAATTATCAAGGCTCTATTGCTCAAAATTTCTTTAAGATATATGTTTACCTTAATGTATATACCTTAAGGAAAAAATTGATCCTTTGTTAAGGAAACTGTTTAGTCTCCGTTTGTCGAAAAATGTACACATCTAAATTAATTAAAGTCACCTTAAAGAGAAGTCTTTTCATTTCACTATTTACTGTAACTGCGATTTAAAAATTCAAACTACCGTCTGAAAACGTTACGCGAACTAATCACATTTTCCTTTAGTGAACTATAACATTCGTTTTGGGTATCCGAAAAAAAGATTAAAAGCTCAATTTATAAACTTATGCGTTTGGACGTTTTAAATTTATATAAACATTGAATAGCGAAAATTGACAGAGAATATAGAAAATAGACGTTTAAATGAGACGGAATCTATATTGAATAAGTTCACATTCTAACTGACCAATAAAATTGAAAGATTTCTATGAAAAACTTGCTCCTTTGAGTGTTCGGAAACCTTGAGAAGTACATTAATAATAACCATAAAAATGCTAATGTTCTTTTGGAACACTACACTCTTCCTCTTTTCAGTAATAACTGCACATTGGAGTTCTCCTTACGTAGAGTTTCGAGCATACTTCGACTTCTTAACTAAGGGTGAGTTTTGAACAGTCGACCAATTTAAGGAGTCCTTTAACTTCACTTAACAAAGGAGCACCTAAAAGAGCACTTTCGAACAAGGGCCTCCGGTGCAGGTGCTCCTAAAGTAACAGTTTGAAGGTGTACTATACCTTAAGGAGCTTTTGAGCAACCGGAGAAAATTTTCCACTCTGGCGCTCATGAACAAAAGTTTCATGCTTATGAACAAAAACCAGGGCAAGTCGTCGGTCAAGATAACTACACTCTGATATAAAATGCTTCCAAATAGAAAAGTGGCACAAATCAGTACTGTCGTCAAAGTCGTTTACATAGAGCTCTTACTGTAGAATTTTTCACTGGAAAAAATGTTGAAGGATAGGTTAGTGTGCTTAAAAATTTCCAGTCTTATATGGCATATTGTTTATCAGAAAATCTTCAAAATCTGAAATACTACTTGCTTTCCACTTCCATTATTTAGAAGCACTTTAAGAAAAACAGACTATAGCTCATTTTTCGGCGCATTGTGTAACATTAATGAGGCTTGAAAAATCAACTCAAGCTTTGAATGAAAAAATGGTCGAAACGCTGATAGGGATGTCTGATCATTTAGCAGATAGCAATGTTAGTTTAACTGCGCTCAAAAAGAGAGAGAAAAATATGCACTATAGTATAATTTTATTAATCAATATGTATCATTATGTATATATCGAAAAATTGATTAATGTCTGAAACCTGATCCAGGTTCTTGCTTAGTCATCTGCTGTAGCCTTTTGCTTGTTTCGCCGTGGATGTCGGTATTTTTCCCGGCGACGTACATGTAATGAATTAAGATCAAATCGTTTTTATGGTCACATTCGGCAAAATCAATGAAAGGTTTCTACGTGGGAGTTGGTGTTCATTTTCTAGAACATCTTTCTTCCCTACAGTATTGTATTGTAGTTCTGCAGAAGATAGCTAGCTGTCAAATCTATTGTGTGTAGTATGAAAAGATCAGGTTTTGAAAAATTAAACACCCGCTTCCGAGGAACATGTCTCTTAGAATTTTAGAATAACAGCCGCTTCCATCATTTTGTCCTATCTGTACAGCAATTATCTTTATTGAGTCGTTTTTGGAAACGAGCTTCCAGGGTTCTTTTTTAGGAATAGATGGTTAAATGGGCCGGAAAACGGCTTTTTCGTTGTATAATTAGATTTTTCGTGGGTAAAATTACGACTATTTTGCTCATTGGTTCATTTTTGATCTAAGATTTGATTATTCGTTTTTTGAAACTACACGATGTTTGGTTTGTCTGATATTTAGCTGCTTTTGATACCCATTTCAACTCCACGTCGTCGTCGTTCTTCTTTTTATTTGGTCTGCGTTTGTGCAGTATTCACCTTCTCGTTACTTTCACATCAGTCACGTCACTCAGTAGACTGCTATGTAGTTCCAAACCTTGGACATATCGCACTGTTCGTATTGTTGAAGTCATCATGCGCTTTGGCTCCATAGGGGCACTTAGAGGACCAAAACCCTATTGCCAGAAACCCTCAAACACACTCACTGCGGTCATTAACCCCTGATTTACCACCAACTGAATTTTAGAATTGACAAAAAAAAGTAAAAATCAAGTTTGGTCCTCTTGAAAAAAATTTTTAACCCTCGCATACACTCCTCTGAATTTTTCCCGAGTTTTCCCATCTGGACTCTGCCAGCCGAAAAATTTCCGCCTTGCATGTCGGTTGGCTCGATGGTTGTTTGACCCAAAGAGCACTGAGTTTGAATAACAGTTTTAGATTGTGAGCGACCTGAGATCCGTTCATGAACGTCAAAAGTAATTTTAGATCTCTATACTCCAACACATGCAGTTTTAAGAATATTTTTTTCCATCCGAAAGATCATTTCTGTAAAATTACTCGGATACTGTACACATACAGTAGCATACTGTTCAAAGCATACAATAGCGTTTCAATATAAGATTGATACCATTCCCATAATTTTCTGCTGAATTTGAATCTTCTGTGATTAGCTTTTAAAAGTGTGCTTTTCCTCACAAATTTTTTAAAAAATGGCCGAGTCGTGAATTTCCACTTTCATAAGTTGATATGTGATTAAGCAGCTAGCAAAATATGATAAATAAAATGCTTTTTCATATTTCACTAGTTGAGAGTCATGTGTCTAATACTCGCAAAGTTCCTTCCAACTTTTGTTTTTCTGAAAATTGAAATTGATTTTTGAAACTTTCATTATTCAGAAGAATTTTAAGAAAAACAGACTATACAATGATAATTATTATTATAGGGAATTCGGATTTTCAAGATTTTATTTTTATTATGGAAAATTCGACTATACCACCGGAAAAACATTTGCAGCTTTCAGCTGCTTCCTCGACAACATTGTTTTTACTTTTCTACGGGTCCATCATCATGATCACAGCTTCAAATGTTGATCATCACGATTTGTGAACTCCTCACGATTATATCTCGTTTATCTTTCTCGTTTTCTTTTTGTTTTCTGATGGTTTATGAAACGACCATATTGTAGAGCATGGGACAGAACGATTTAATTTCGAATTATAGTCTTGGCATTTTCTTGAAATGCTTGTAAGTAATAACAGTATTAGAAAGCAAGTATTTTACTACGTTTGAACTGTATGTCACAGGAATAAAAATTTGTGGGCATACTCAAGTGACCTTCAAAAATTTTTTTGAGAAAAAAATTTTACCGGGAAACCTTGTCTAAATTCTTTCGACGGCAGTGCTCATCTTTATCATTTATCAATTTACAAGCATTTGATAAAAAACAGACTATCATAATTTCTTCCGAATATATGAAAGACAAGTACTGGTCGGTATGGAGAGTTTACCTGTACTCGAATATTTATGACTTTGTCAATCTTGCTCAATTCTCAGGAGTATTGCCGGGATATTGAAAACTAGAGCCATTTCACGCAAATTTCGCTTCGAACTCTCAATAGGAGCTGCTTCGTAGTTAATTGATTCTTCTACGATGCATTTTTCTTCCTATTATCAGCTGGCAATTTCTCCACGTCTTTTTTGATCTGTTTAACCGAGGAAGTAAGGCAATCAATACATTCTCGTGAAGTAGTGCAGTTGATATACATTTTTTTATAACGCCGGACATTGAATAACGATGAATTTTTCGGCAAACTCCATCCGACAGTTTGTTCATGAGTCAGATGAAAAAAAGTTCTTCATTCCACCAATCGTTAAAAATGAGGAAAGCGCTATTATGGAGCCATTAGTCCCAAATGGATATCGTAGTTGGAAACACCGACGTTTCTTGTAAGATGACTGATTCATATCATAAATTTATATTATATTTGAATTTTTTGATATCGATAGTGGTATTATATTTTTCGTTTGATCAAGGGATTGAATTTTCGTTTGAAATTTGAGTCCTGCTATGGTCCACTGATTTTCAGATTAAACTTGGAACCTGAGGATGACAAACTTGCGATGCACGCGGATATTCTTTTATGTTGTAGTCCCATCTAATACATTCAACCTGAGAAAAAAGGTATCCGTATTCGAAGGTGGTTCATTCTCTGTCTAAGCATCTACTTGCATTTCACAAATTCTACATGTAAGTCTACAACAAAATCAACTATGGTGTCAAACCTTGGACGGTTTTCAGTTTCCTAGCAAACGAAGTGTGAGGCGATAATTGCCTGATTTGATTGTGTGCTTTTGAAATGTCAGTTGTATTTTAAATTTTATCCGTGTCACATCGTTAATTATCCAGAATGGTCACGTATCACATGACCAGAGCGGCTGATAATTCAAATGCTAATAATATAAGGCTTGTTGTACTACTGCTTCTTACAACAGGTTAGTGTTTTCCAATTTATAATGCAGATTCCATTTTTTAAACATATTCTTATTATCAACAAATCGCCCACTTTAGCAGATCATTCTAGCATGAGATGCTACAAGAAGTAATCACCGCTATTGCGTAGAAAACGAACGAACAGTTTCGTTGATGAAATATTAACCTTTACTTTGACGATGTTGTTATGATTTTTTTCTGTGTTTCTTTTATCGAAGGCAACAACAGAACTGTAATTAGTATTGGATGAAGATGATTACGGCGGTGATTATGTTTCGATTGAGTGAGTGGATGGAGTTCATTTTATTGATGATATTCCGTTGAATAATATAAAAACTATTTCTATAGGTTACGTGATAAATGAAAAACTGTTTTCTGCTCATGAATTCCATCAAATTACTATGCAAGGATTTGAGAAAGATATATATGATTGATAACGGCAGGCCAATAAGACTTCTATAGTCCATATTTTTCCAAGTGAGCTTTGGAAACTGTGTGCGCAGTCACCTTTTTTTCTCAAATTGACTGCAGCAACAAGGACTAGAAATCGAAAAAAGAAAATTTTGGCTTGTGATGCATGGTCATCTCCTGTTTACGAATTTCTTTGGTTTTTTTATATCTTAGGCTTTATTTGGATTTTTTGGATTACATTACCACAGCCAGCTAAGTAAGGTTCCGTTTCAGGTTTTGTTCTTCAGTGCTCAATATTAATTTGTTTCAGAATTTCATAGTTGCTACAGTACACTAACAAAGTCTTTATGTGTAAATCCCAAATATTTGCATATTATAGTACATTCGACAGCTTATAGACAATAAGCTAATCCTTGCCGATAGGCCATATTTACATTAAAATTTGCATAAATATGGTCTACAGTGTATTTTGTGTTAGCTTGTAGTATAAATTGTGCTGCAACTTAAGCTGTCGCCTCAGCATGAACCTGTCTAAACCTAAGTCAACTTCTTTTATAAAACATAGCTAGAGATTTATCCTCCCAGAGAGACCGGATCCAGCCAGTACCGTAGATATCCCGGTCCCTGTTGCCGTACGTATATCCCGGTCCCTGTTGCTGTATGTCCCGGTTGCTCTAATTTAGGACAGGAAGGCCGTTTTTCGGGCAACCCTATTAATTGAACTTGACTTTATTTCCCAGCTTTAAAAATGAATGATAACCGAGACGAAGTAATAATGGGAGAAAACGATCCAAAATTGTCGAATCTCTTTTCACCAACCACGCCATTAGTCCAACAGCAGGACTGCAATACGGCTTCATCGTCGCACATTACGTTAATGGCCAGCTCGGTAACCATCGGGAGCAGCGGAGGTCACCACCTGCACCATAGTCCTTTGGCTAACTCTAATTCGACTAGCGGTCGTTTTGGCGCAAATTTCAGCGCTTTGATACGCCGTAACACGGTTCAAATCGCCCGCGACGCCATTTTCCGACGCTTGTCCAAAAACGCTGACACTCATCGTTCGATTTCCCGCAAGGACAAAGCGACCAAAAAGATTGGCGGTGCCCATCATAAATTGACGACAGAAGAAGCCAAAACGGTAATCTGCACGCGACTCCTTCCTTCCTTTCTCCTTCCCTTCCTCCCTTCCTTCGTTCCTTTCTTCCTTCCTTCCTTCCTTCCTTCCTTCCTTCCTTCCTTCCTTCCTTGCTTCCTTCCTTCCTTCCTTCCCTCCTTCCTTCCTTCCTTCCTTCCTTCCTTCCTTCCTTCCTTCCTTCCTTCCTTCCTTCCTTCCTTCCTTCCTTCCTTCCTTCCTTCCTTCCTTCCTTCCTTCCTTCCTTCCTTCCTTCCTTCCTTCCTTCCTTCCTTCCTTCTTTTCTATTTGTGGGTCGTATACAGTATTGTTTTCTATTTGAAATTGATAGGTTTTTATTGATTCGCGCAAATGAGGGAAATGGTTCTAGTAGTAGCTGTTTTTTCAGATTTCTAGCCGGTTGACGGCACGGTTTAGCACATTGCCCAGGTCTGTTCCTTCTCCACGTTTGTTCACTCCTTTTTCAAATGATTTTCTATCCGATATATCTTCAACTATCTTTTTACTTGTGTTTATTCTTTATTTATGTTTATTGTCCTCCATATTTCTGGCCATAATATTTGATTTCTTCTATCTTAATAGCGTGATTTCTTTTTAGTATGTTTTTTTATTACTTTCTGTTTCATAATTATATTTCTCACTAGGCAGATATTTGACTTTCATTTTTCAACTTGGTGCATTTCATAGGCTTTAGTGATCGTAATAAACATTGTCATGACACTCAACAATGTTCCCATTTGAAAGATAAATGAAACGCCGAAACAATAATTCAAAATTGAGCTGCTTCACCAGTTCATAGACTTAAAATCGCAAAAAAGAATCTGGCTGATGGTTGCAGGACTGAGTCGTGTATCTATTCTGAGTTTTTCTTGAAATGCTTATAGATGAAGTGCAAAGCAAGTATTATTTCACTTTCTTACAATTTAATGCTAAGGCACATATCGCATGGAGCTGGACATTCGTGAGCCTGTACTCAATTAATCAATACCCATTTTTTCAAGCCGAAAATCATAAGCTATAGTCTGTTTTTTATGAAATGCTTCCAAATAGAAAAGTGAATCTAATCAGTATCGTTGTCAAAATCGTTTACATAAAACTGTTATTGTAAAATTTTTCAATCGAAAAATTGTTAAGGGTTTGGTCAGTATGCTCACAAATTTTCATTCCTATATTGTTTATTGGAAAATAGTGAAAATCTGAAATACTACATTCCTTTTCACTTTCATTATTTAGAAGCATATCAAGAAAAACAGACTATAATATAGTAAAAACTTTATGTGAGCAATACTTGTTTTTGTCCAATAGTACTACTAACTGGAACCTGATAATTGTTTTTGTAACTGTAGCATGATCTAGTTGATGCAATCATGCAATCGTTTTCGACCAAATGAGTCAAGTTCTCGAGTAGGAAGAGTATTTTTCATAAATACACTGCTCTTTGATATTGCAATAAAACTCGCAGCTTCTTATCAATTGGTACGAACGAATTACAACAAAAGTATCACTCTATTTAATAAATTTTTTTTCTGAAGTGAAGTTATCAAGTGTGAATGCTGATTTCAGTTGCAAATTTTGAAGGAAAGCACTGCTTTTTTACGATTAATTGATTAGAACTTGTATACAATCTGCGAATTCTATTGAAATTTTCTGCTGCTCAGTGCGGGGTGTACTGAAGGCAAGTACAATGATTTTCTCGTGGGATTTAATCTATATAAAATTATGTCTACAACAAATTATATTTGCCGCTTCATCGTACTTACCGATCAATTTTTTGTAATGGAAGAAAATTTTTCTCTAGCTCGACCGCAAAAATTTTCCGACTGAACTCATTTTTACCGAAGACTATTTCCTAAATGTCGAACATTCTGTACATTAGCATCGAAATTAATGATTTCGCATAAGCACACGAAGCTATAAGTCTTCACGTTCATTCTGCGACTGTAGATACAGTGTATAATCTGTCGTCAGCATGATGATAGATTGATAGCAGAAGCACTACTATGCCAAGTATATTGACTGGGAAGCACAGCTGCATATAAATAATATTCCATATGTAAGCATACCACTACGAAAATGGGTATAGATAGAAAAAGAAAGCTCCCCTTCCTTCTAGGTAGCCTATAAGATTATTCTCCGGTTTCATCATTCTAGCTTTTTCTTCATCTTGCCCTCCACCGCGGATTCCTTGATTTTTCTCAGTTGTCAGAAGTGTTATATTAGTGCGCGTGGATCGTTATTTCGATCGAAAATTGTCTAAATAATAAGCTTATTTTTGTTTATTAAATTGGACAAAATTTTGAGCTTGAAAACGAACGGCATAAAACCTATGGAATATGTTCAAACGACCAGATGTACGTTTATATTTATGGCAGTGTTTATTGTTTATATATGTGATCTGCTAACCAATCTTGAACCGAAAAGTTGAATTTGAATTCGGAATTTGGAGATACAATGCAGTTTTTGTGAACTTAGGAATTCTTAAAAAAGTAGTCGAGATTTTTATGCTGTCTGATTTTTCTCAATCGCTGATAGGAGAAATGTATCTTGTCTGCTGCGATTCCTTGTGTTCAAAGTTCCATGCACTGACGATTAGGTTAGGCGTTTAAAGTATTTACGTTTTTACGGTGTCAATCAATTTTGCCAGTCATAGAATTAGTAAAAATTTGAGAGAATGGTGGGAAAAGAGATACCTATAATTCAGAATGGTGTTTTCTGATAAAGCTGCACCCTGTTTTACTTTTGCTCTGGAAAACGCACAAGAATATTGTACCTTCATTCTTGACTTTCTTATGAAGTTTTGAGTTCATATTGATCTATCATGGATTCCTTGCCAACAATGCATGGTTCACTTACTTTTTTCGTTTCCGACAAAATTTATTTTTTTAGGAAAATTGACAGCTTTAATTCTCCAGAGATTCGATGTCAGAGTTAATATTCTAGTGAATTTTGCCTCGGCTTTGAGTTTTTTTGATAAATCTAGCAAGAAACGAAGTGGGAAAGTTCAGGAAGTAATGACACTTTTCTTTAAACTTAATCTACATAATAATACTCTGTTTTTTATAAATAGGCTAGTAAATTGTTTTCAGAAGATTTTAAGTCTAGAATTTTTTACTCCAAAAATGGTTAAAAGTACTTTACTGCACGTAATAACAGTCATTTTTGGGGAACATAGAAATATTTTATCGAAAAAGTATGTTGATATTATCGAGTTTAAAAATACTTATTATTTTATGTTTTCTGCGAATGCAGATTGTGAAGTCGACTAATGGCTAGCTACGGCAAACTAGAGTATTTTTTACAATGTGCTTGTAAATTGAAAAATCAAAATTTTTTGCTGAAAAATTATTAATGATTTTCACAAATTTCAAATCCTATGTGACAGACGGTTTTACAGAAAGTCGTAAAAATAAGAATATTGAAAAATTAAAATAGAAAATGAAAGCAATAAATTAAAGATG
Organism: Romanomermis culicivorax; assembly: GCA_963922205.1. NCBI lineage: Eukaryota > Metazoa > Nematoda > Enoplea > Mermithida > Mermithidae > Romanomermis > Romanomermis culicivorax. The sequence continues at coordinate 1,896,925 of CAWUHX010000016.1, read as the reverse complement.
ATAAGTCGCCCAATTTTTTATGCAATTATAAAAATTGCGGATCATAGCACAATATCTGCTTCCTTGGTTCAAGATCACATCCACGTCATAAAAGAGTCCAGCATTCTTTTGCAGCACGTCCACGAGATAAGCAACCTGGTAGCATCGTACAGGCAATTGGTGCAAACGGTCGGCACCCCTGCAGATTCGTTGGAAAATCGCCATGAGTTGACCCAAATTAGGTCACATTGTATGAAAAATTGCGAGACGCTTAGGAACGCTATACTACCTCAACTGAAAAGGTAAGATTGTGGTGTTTTACTGTAGCCTGTTCACAGCAAGTTTCAGGTTTCAAGAAAGTTCAATTACTGGGCATTTGACCTGAAATATAGTGAGCTATAACGTGAATAAAAGGATTAATAATGAAAATTTGTGTTCTGACGTCAGCAAGACGCGCACCGAATACGCAGTCTCTTTTTCTCACTGCAATATTCTTTTACCGGAAACCATTATTATGCAGTTTCTGAGAAGTTGAACACTGACTACGATAAGTTAAAAAATTAATCATACTTGAAAATTAAGTATAACATGAAAGTGAATTTTCGCGTAACTATAGTACCCTAAGCTTTGGAACTTTCCTATTTTTAGCATTTTATCTTTTGTAACACGTGATTTAAAATATCAAAGCGAAAGAAAGGCATAACCCTATGGTAAAACATTTATTATCTACAGGAGACAATTCTCTATAATTGACTTGTATCGTTACCTCGACTGTGATTTCACTTCGACCATCCTTTTACATCGACTAATGTTAAAAATGAAAATTGAAAAACCTCCTTCATCAACCCATATCGGCCGTCCTCTTGCATCCACTGTTCCTCTCGTCTGCGAATTAAAAATATACTGAAAATTCAAACTGATCCTTTTCCTGATCCTGACCCTAAGCCTAAGCCTAAATCTAAGTCTTTAGTAAATAATTTTATACTTTTACTTTGATCTGTTATCAAATTGAAGTCATAATATCATAACTTACGAAAAGTGCTAATATTTTCGTACATTAGAAGACTATTTGATATGCCTATACATGCTTCCAAAACGGTTCTCATATATCGTTGAAATTTTAATACAATATATTGGACATTAGTGGCTACAGAAATGAAAAATAAAATTCCGCGGCATCCTATGGTGTGCCCAAAAAAGGCTCTAAATAAATTTTTGGGTTTATTTCGACTTTTTTTGACACATTAAAATAACATAGAAGGTTTAAAATGAGGGATTAGAAAAGAGTCACGTCTTTTCTGAGCTTTGATATTTCGAAATACGTATGCACCGAAAAATTCTAATGTAGAAATTCCAAACTTTTGACTACTGTAGCTAGGCGAATTTTTACTTTTATGCGAAATGAGTGCTGCTACGCAGCGCATAATTAAACTATTCGAAATGTATAATTTTGAGATATTAATATTACGCAGCTTATCATATAGGTCAATGGAAAAAAAGATCGAATCTTTCAGAAATCGTACCTTGAAAAGATTGATCTAAAAATCTGTAACTCAAAAATACCATAAATAAATGTTTGTAAGCTTTTCCCATACATAGTTTTTAGTATTGTCAATTTCATTTTTAAATGAATGATGCAGCAACACAGCGTGAGTTTTATCAAGAGACGGGAATTTGAAATTTTTTTTTGTGATTAAAGATTGCATGATAATTTTTTTCAAGCATTCAGACTAAGAAATCAGTTGCGTCATTTTCGAAGGTCCGAATTTTGAGCGGCTGACCTTGTTGATTTATGGCACATGAGATTACACCTAACCTTACAGAATTTTATAACACATTAGCTCGAAATTTACCTAGAAATCATTTAATGACCAAGTGCAAGTTTTGAGACCAGGTTTCAGGTGTCCGGAACTCTTTTCGTATAAGGTAATGACAAAGATATTTTGAATTTATGATTCCATCCGTTGCCCGGACTATTGTTCATGGTTTTTTTCTGTGGTTCTCTTTTTTGGAGGTAGACTATCCTCTGTTGACTCGATCATGGATGAAATGAAATTTTTTAGCCATCACTGTGGCAGTACTTTTCATTGGTCATGCCTTCAGTTTTATATTTCTTCTTTTTCACTGGGTGCAGCGAAACTAAAGATCCCCATTCGAATTCGGATTTTAGTAAGCAGGCCAGTCAATTTATCGGTTGCCTTAATTTATTCATAACCGAAATGAGGAAATGCCACGAATTGTCGACTAGATTTCCTATCGATTCCGGTAAGTGATATTGGCGAGCTGGGGAGCTTTTCCTATTTTGAAAAATAGAGGAAGAATTTTTCCGTTTTTTAAAGTAAAAAATCAATCGTCGTCGGATGACGGATATCCTTCGACATCTTGCGCATACAACGACGACTCTATGGAAGTTGAAGATATTGAAGCCATTTTAAAGTCAGTTCGAAAAAAGAACGAAGAATGAAAAATAAAACATATTTAGGGAACACTGCGAAATACAGGTCAAAAATCAAAAAACACATGAAAATACAGCAAAAAAGCAGAAGAACGAAGAAATTAAAAGAAAAGGAAATAAAGTCAAGCACGAAAAAGATAAATAAAAATATGAACGAATGCGTAGAAAAGCAAAGTGGGCGAATAAAAAAAATTGGTCAAAATAGAGATAGAACAAAAGAGACAGGAAACGGTAAAAAGGAAAAACAAGGAGCAAAGATTTTATCGATAAAAGCCGCAGCAAAAAATCCAAAACATCTGAAAAAATGAAATAAACAAACGAAAATTGGAAGAATAAATGAAAAATTATGAAGTAATGTAAATAAGTAGCGTATGAGGCGGGTCATAGCCTGTTTCTTACACAATGTCTGTGGATGAATGACGAAAAACTTCAAAATCTTTTGCACTACCGTAGCATTTTTGCCCAAAAATATTATTGAAATTTGTTCATAGAGAAGTATCGAATATGGAACAGTTCGGCTTTCCGATTCCATTTTTCAGAAGCATCTCAAAAAAAGAGATTATGAATTTGAAAAATAGGGGCGAAGCGAAAGTAGTGGAAAAACAGAAAATAACGCGAGAAGAAAAAGTGAACAAGTATAGGATCAAGGAAAAGTAAAGCAAAATGAAATACGTGAAAACTGAACCATCTCAACAACAAACAAGGAAGAATGAGTAAAAAATAACAAAAAAATAAAAAAAGTAAAAATCGAATGTGATCAGGATAGGAAGAAGATTGATGAACGGTACTCTATTCTCTTCGCAGGGATAAGAAGGAAGCCGAAACACTACTTGAAAGCGTAGAAAACGCCATTACGGTGCATTTTTCGACGAGTGAGAGCTTTTCTTGCTGTATCTTTTATTTTTCTTCTTCTCTTAATGACTATAATTATGCAAATTTTCATTTTCTCCCTCTCGCAGCTGAACAATTAGACCTGGAGAAGGCCGTAGTTACGAATAAGCAACGAAAGAAGGGGTGCCAATTCAGCAAATTATGCTCTAATTTTAAGACTAGCTACGCCTAGCCACTTTGACATACAATATTACATGTGTTTTCGTGTTGTCGTACAGTAGATGGACGTGCTCATATTGTAGTATTCGACGATTATTTATAAAAATAAATGTTTTTTGTGATATGTCTATCAAATATAAAAAACAGCTATGTCGTCAAAGGCGTTTAATTAAATTTTTCTCTATTTAAAAAATTGTCAAGTCATTCTAGTATGTTCACAACTTTTCTGTAACGCCAGACTGATTTAGAAGAAAAACTTGGCAGTATAAATTCAAACATGATTTTCACTTGCATTATTTACAGGCATTTTATTAAAAAACAGACTTTGAATGAACGTGATGAATTTGTTAAACGTTTTTTCAGATAAACGATTGCGAAGCGAATTTCACACGTCCAAGCGTATCATGTTTACTGTTATACTTAACAGGATTGATTTGAATGCAAACACTGAAAATTGGATTTTATTGCTGATATATGGGCGCGGAAGAATTCACATTAGTAAAGTCGACGACGAATCTGTCAGTAAATCTTACATAATATAAAATAAAATCGTGGGCAAAATTTGATAGTATAGACTTTGGTAACATTAATTTCGTTGAGTCGATCGCGTTCTATCATTTCTGAAAAAATTAGTCAAGTAGTAACTACTATTTCATATTTTTTGTAAAGCCAAACGCCGTATGAAATAAAAAATGTATGAAAAAATGTAACTATTAACTCATAGGCAATTCATAGACCATTTGTACAATGCTTCCACTTTAAAGTTCCTTACTCAGCCTTTGTCGAACAAAAACAGAGATTCCACAGCTCAAAAGTTTCTAGTTTCATGCGATACGTGATTTAACAGAAAATCTCAACAATAATTAAAATTAGGCTCCCACCTTTATGATTTACAGACACTCTTCTAAGGATAGCAGACTGCATCTGTTTTATTCAACCGTTGGTGTCTTCATTTTCAGAAATTCGAAAGTATCTCTCAAATGAAAAATATAAAATTTATAGAATTGTGATTTTTTCAACCCGAACATAAGACACATTACTATCAAAATAAAAATAATCTGAGGAGACAATTCGAAAATATAGGTTACATCAATCTCTAGCGGAAATTTAAACGAGTAGTCATTGAGGCAGCCAAGTCTATGTTTTAGCCTCGTAACACTTGAAAGGTTAAAGCGTTTATATAACTTGTGGATATCCGAATTGGGAACTTTTAAATAAGAGATAACTGGAAACAAAACTGTGAGTTGTGAAAAAATTCTGCATAAGCATTCAAAACATTACTTTCTAAAGTTAGTCAAGCTCAGTTGAAGAAAAACAAAAGCATTTGCGGAAATTTTTATGAGTCACACTAAATTGTAAATTTAAAGCTGCACAAAATTTGTGACATAGGAATAGAATCGCGGATTTTGCACTAAGCTGTATTTGACTTGCGAAATTTGCTATGTTACTTGATCAAAAAATCTTTTCAATCCAAATTTCTATCTCAGAAACAAACGAGAGTGGGATTTACGATTTTTAATTTTATTTTTAGTTTATTCCGAGTGTTTGTAAAACCAGCTTACTTCAAAAATATTCAGCTTTCACAAACCGGCGACCCGACGTCGCGTCGACCGTCGATCGATCGACAATATACTGTGCAATGTAGAGGATGACGTTCCGTTGTTGTCACTGCTCGTTACGGTAGCCGTCGGCGCCCTCTCCATTAGTCGATCAACGGTCGCCATCCAATCGTCAAAAATAACGTTCGCCCGACCGCGCAAAGTCGCAGCGTCGCTCGACGACGGAGGATTCGAAGAAGCTGAACGGCTCGTCGAGTGTAACGCAGACCTCGTTGTAGTCGAATACGATGAACTATCGTTGGCGAGATTGTACCGGCTTGAGCGGGTTCTTCGCGCGATCGAATTGCTCAGGGATTCACTAGCAGTTGCAACAACGGATCGTGATCTAAAGTGAAGTTCAAAAAATTGAAGATTTTGATACGTCAATGTGTTACGACGAACTTAAAATGAAAAATAAATTTTCAAGTCAATCTCGTGAAATCGACACAGACCTGCAGTGAGTCAGTCAACTCAAATTAAAATCTGTATTCAAAACATACATATAATTGAGGAGGATGTCGCCGGCCATATGGCTGGTCAAATAGTAGTCATAGAGACCACCATGCTTTTGGTCGGAAAATACCGAAAAATGTTAATTTTTTTTTATGAAAAATTATCATTTTTGAACAAAAATGGTCAAAAACATACATGCAATTGGGGGGAAGTACTATAGGAACCCCACAGAGAAATCATCGGACATATGGCTAGCCATTGGGTGACCCTTAACGTGCACGGCAAGCATTTTCCAGGGGGCGAGTCCTTCGACTTTTTATCGAGGGGGGGGGGTGGGCGAGCGAAAAAACAAAAAAAGTTCCGCAGGCTTGTTTTCGATACGAAATATGCATAAAAATAATCAAAAAAGCTGTCTTGGAAAAAATCAGGGCGTGTTTGACGATTTTTTTCGGACCAGGGGGTGCCCTGGGTCCTGAGGATTTACTCCCTACCCCCTATGTGCATGTATGGGCGACCCCCCAAGATTTTCCAATCCTATGGCTAGCCATATGGTAGCCATAGGGACCCCCATACTTTAAGTCGGAAAAATACTAAAAAAGTCAATTTTTGAACAAAAAATGGTCAAAAACGTCAATTTTATCGACTCTTAGTGCCATGTAGGGCTGTTCCGAGATCAAATTTTTGGAGAAGTCGAGATCGAGATTTTCTATGAATCTTTTCTATATACAATTTTTTTTCTTTTCTATATACAATTTTTTTACAATTTTTTTCGTCCAGAGAGGTTTTCCAGGCCTAATTTCAATTTACGTGATGCACAACATCGTCAAGCTCCCAGAAATCCACATTTTATCAATTTTTAGTTAGCCACCAAACGACCAAAAAATTCCTCAATTATTTCTCAAATGCAGAAAAACTATGTTAACGAACGTGTAAATTTTTTAAGGAATGCGTAATCGACGTAAACTTTGGTTTTCATCAAATTATTCAAATTCTTTAAGAAAACAGTGCAAGATAAAACATCTAATCTATAATATGTTGATGTTTAAAAGCGATAAACATATGCTAGAACGACATTTTCTGACCATGCACTAGACATGATACCAAAAAATATAAATCATTTGATCATTGAAAATTTTATGCAATTATGCATGCACTTTAGCGCAAACTCTCATGAACTTGGCTGAAAAGATATGAGTAAGAATAGTAGAAATTTCCAAAAACTACTTCCATAAAGCTTTTAAATTGATTTAACGTTAGGAAGGAAATAATCACTACAAAAAGCTTAGAGACTTGAAGTATTGATCTTTCTCAAAAACTGCGTCAAGGAAAAAATGTGAATTTTCATTAAACATCATGATAGAATATTGAAGATTAGCAGTCAAAACATGATATAGCACGTTTAGCATTATGAAAACTATTATAGATTGAGTGATAAATGAAGGCATACATGCTTAAAGCTGCGCCTAAGTTAGGAAATACATAATAATGATAATTAAAATAATGGCACTTATCCACTTTGGTCCACTGTTTTTTTTCCACGAACCTTTTCCCACAAATGTAGAAAGGGATCAAATTTTACATAAATGCTTAAAAATCTTAAAATCCTCGTTTTTTCGCTTGAAAAGGCTCACAGACGCTTTATTTAAGTGTTTTTGAGCTTTTTAAAGCATTCTGATAATCATTCTGATCATATATTTCAAAAATTAGATTTAAATTTTGTGTTCATAAATCGTAATTTCTAGAAATTTATCATTCGAAAAATTTTAATCTATTTATTTGTTCGCAACCTTTCATAAATTTGACCAAAAAGCAATGAGTCAGAAGGGAAGAACTTTTCCAAAAATACTTCCATGAAGCTTTTGAATTGAATTTACATTAAAAAAAGAACAAACGCTTCAAAAAGTTGAGAAAGTTGACGTGTTGACCTTTCTTAAAAAATCTAAAAAAAATTAAAATTAATACGTCTTATTATTTTCTAAATTATGTAAAAAATCTCGAATAAAATCTTAAAAAATGCCGAGATCGAGATCCGCAGAAATCGAATATCCGAGATCGAGATGTGAAAAAATACCGGGATTTGTCGAGATCGAGATCTCGGAACAGCCCTAGTGCCATGGATACATTCTTTACGGTTTTTACAGATGAAAATTACTATTTTTTTAACTGTCTTCCGGATTTTCTCGGTAAAAAAGCCGATTTTTTTTTCTTTCAGAGACCTCTCCCCTAAAATTTTAGGAAATTAGTGACCCCGGCCCAAAAAAAATTGTCCACCCCCAGACTTAGGGGCCCCGTTACATGTATAAAAAAATGTCAATTTACTCAACGGTTCAAACAACGAATACATTTTTTATGGCCTTTATGGACAAAAATTACTATTTTTGAACTAATTTCCAGACTTTTGGGTGGAAAAATCGATTTTTTAGGGCCCCTAAAATTTTGAGAAATCGATGAATCCTGCGCCAAAAAAGTCGCTCTTGGACCCCGAGGCTCCGTTACATGTATGACTCGAAATTATGTTGACCAGTTTTTCACGCTGAACACAACTTGCACCACTTTGCACAAAATCGCTTTCTTGCTTCACCGCGCCAGTGTAGTGTTAAGGAAACTGGTGGAAATGAGGGTTTTTTGATATGCGTAATATTATGGCCATAGGTCCTTAGAGACTGAATTGTTATCCGCAGCTTTTGTAGTGAATGTAGCAAACAAAATGCCCTAACTTTCAACGATATCTGTTTTGATGAATCTCGTATATTGCGTGCACAGTAAACCGTCAAAGTCCAAAATCAGCGTTTTGAACACAAAATACTTCCGTTTTCAGCCGTTTGGCTCCTCATGGAGAATACCTCACCGTTTTTCATCACGAGCTTGTGACCAAGTAAATAAAATAAAAAGCCAATTTATGAAGATAAACGATATATGTGAGTACTAGGAGCAAACAGTAACTCAAAATAGCTGCAGGTACATATCTCATAACAAGGTCGAAGTAGTGTTTGTGTCAGGCTTTTTTTGTTTGAAAACCAAGAGCCAAATGGTTCCTAGACCTAAATTTTTAGGGGCTAAATTGAAATTTTGGGAGCCAAAAATTTTTAATAGAGAATATCGAAAAACGGGCTTGTAACACACTGCTGAACGTACTATATAATTAAATTATATAGATATTCAATCAGTTGATACGAGTTTAAAAAATCACTGTTCAAAATTTGATTTCCAACCAGCTTTTTCGGTTACAGGCCTCTTTCTACATGTGCAAAGATGGGCCGAGAAATCTCTGTGCAAAGAAAATTCTTTACGCTAAAAACACGATATTTTGTTTATTTTTTCACAAACCTTCTTCCAAGATAGCACTTGAGTTCATTTCCATCTGACTCAAAATTATTGTAGGTTATGAAAATGCAGCTTCCGTTCTTATTGTTCTGTTGTTTACCATATCTTTCCGGCGCTACGCAACGAAATTTTTTTTTTAGATTTTGACATTCTACAATGCTGGAAAATCAATTTAAAGATAACTTATTCGATAAACATACAAGGTTCATAAACATGTATATATCATTTTACAAACCAAAAAAAATGTTCATACTTTCATTAGTTTGACAAATTCAAATTAAACTTGAAATTTATGGAAATCATCTCCATTATGATCATGAATTCAAACTCAGCTCCATATTTAAAATAATAGTTACAAAGAATTGAAAAATTTTGATCTCTTAACTGCATCAAAATTCATCTTTTCCGTATCGAACCCCCATATTTTTTCTCTTTGTCGAGAATTTTTTTCCCAGAAAGTTTGATTTGTAGAAAAACAGTAAAAATTATATAACAGGGTGTCCACCACTTTTCCACAATGAAATTCCCTGACTTTTCCAGGTTTTTTTTTCACAATTTCCAGGTATTTATTGATTTTGTTTCACACACGAGTGCTTTCAATAAAAATGCGATTGCCTTTGCATTAAACAATGAAAATGTGATCGCCTTTGCATTAAAGTATGAATATTGCTGGTTGAGCTTGACGCCTTAATTTCGTCCAAGTGCTTGGTCAAAGTGGAATGACTGACAATAGCTTGTCGACCCATGTTACTCAGACTAAACGATTTTTTACACAATTTGCAATATGCAGAATGTTTATCATTAGGCACAGCACGCAACCATTCAGCCCATTTTTTGTGAAGATCGGGGTTAATCCAACTAGATTGAAATGCAACTTTTTTGGCCGGCATGAATATTGTATAAATACGTAACGCTGCAACAAAATTTCAAAAGTATCTCGACATAGTGAAAAATGAAAGAATGTAAATGCACATAGATATAATGTGAAAATAACAATAACACAATTTAATAAAAAAAATTTAACGGAAAATATTTCATAAAAAACTTTACAGTATCAAAAATGTAAAGAATAAAAGAAAGAAAAGAAAAAAAGGGAGAAAAAAGAGGTCATCAGAGGAGTCCTAAGGACGGGTTTCGGCGCTCTAACTCCTAACCTATTAATATGTGTTTGGTAGACATATAAAATATAAACGTAGCTAATGTGTGTACTTGGACAATGGCTTGACGAGAGGCTTCATCGAATTATTTAAAAAACGTATCTGCCTGTGAAGTGATTATTTTGTTTGTGTGTTAATTTTATTTTTATCATTGAATTTTTTGTAATATTTTCGTAGAAGAAACTTTTTATAGCCTCGATTTCAGGTTTTTTTACCTATGAGTCACAAGCCAAGTGGCTTGTTGACCTAAAATTTTACAAGCCATTCCAAATTTTTACAAGCCAATTTTATAATATCAGTATACATGAATAAATTCCAATGCTAGGTTATTTTTTAAAGAAATGTACATATTGAGCATCACGGCAATCGATCAAAAAAGAGATGTTATTCAACATTTATTCAATAACATTTTAGAGCTGTTAATTCATTAAAATTCAGGCAACATTTGAAATTTTTGAGTTTGATCATCGTCTAATCTACAAGCATCGTGAAACAAATTTTATTTACACACTCTCATGAACTTGGCCAAAAACATATGAGTAAGAAGAGTAGAAATTTCCGAAAAGTACTTCCATGAAGCTTTTGGATTGATTTTACACAGGGTTCATACAAAGTTGGAGAAAAAAAATTCCCTGTGTTTTCCAGGTTGACAAATGAAATTTTTCCAGGTTTTTATAATGATGAATATACTATACTGAAGAAAAATACTGAATAATAGAAACATGTGTGAGCTAAAGTATCATCAAAAAATTTATTTAAAATTATTGCGCAACCTAGTGCCGAAAAATTTTGGTTCCGAGGCCTCTAATACGTCAGAAAATTAATTTTTCAGCACACTCTTATGCAGCTACCGATGATCAATCGTAATATTTTCACCATTTGATTGGTGGAAGCGTTAAAAAATTTTTCTAACGGTTTCGTATATCAAGAGCCAGTAATTTACCAATCATAATTATTTATGATATATATAAACCAACGTATAAACCATAAAAAAGTGTGATAGATATTTTACTTCGGACTCAGATATCAGTAATTAATGCGGTGCAGAGCATCGGAAAAAATTAAGATTTTGATATTCTATATCGTTGGAAAATGACTATTTTTAATATCTATTTCCTGCCTGAAAAGTCTAATTTTTCAGTGAATTCAACATGTTTTCACTCAGCCAAACTACAATTCAGAAATTAGGCAAGCAGCAATGAATTGAAAGACTTTTTCAGACAGACGAACCTCTGCTATTGTCCCGCGCTTAATCATTTTCCAAATGCACAAAGTTATCTTCACGAAAGTCGAAAATTCTAAAGAACCACAAAATGATTTTGTGGAAATAATGTAGAAAAATCTAGGTTTTAGTCAAATATGTGAAAAAACAATACAAGGTCAAACATTCATCCATAACATGCTGATGTTTAAAAGCTATAAGCCAGCGTAAGCTAGGCCGCCATTTTCCAACCGCACAATAGAAATGATAACAAGAATCATAAGTGATTTGAAATCCGGCGCGAAGCGCCAGACAATTTTCTAATATTTTTTCTTAAAAACGCATAAGAATACATCTCCGGATAGGAAACTCACCCAATCAAAAGGGTCGTTAGGCTCTAATTTTTATAAGCCATGGTTCCTAATTGACCTAAAAAAACCCTGACGAGACTAGATTTTTTTTCGCTTGCAAATATGAATGCTCTATATAGCCGAAAACATTTTGTTGATTATTCTCCAATTTTCTGGCATAAATGAGGAGTTTGAATGTTTTCTCGAATATTACCCTTACAATCCAATTGAAACATTGACTTTGACATAATAATTTAAAGGCTACATTGAAAGTTGAAGTTGGAAAAGTAAAAAAAACGATCTCAAATACTCGATCAGTTTAAGCAATTTCACTTTCAATGTGCATAGTCGAATAAGAAAACTCGCCGCAGCGCGGCGAAAAAATTTGACGATTTTCCTGTAATTTTCAACACAATATATTTATTTTTCCTTAAAATTCCCTGTGTTTTCCAGGTTTTCCAGACCTGAAAAAAAATTCCCTGTGTTTTCCAGGTTTTCCAGGTTGTGTATGAACCCTGTTTACATTAAGAAAGGAATAATCGCTTCAAAAGTTTACAGACTTGACGTATTGATTTTTCTCAAAAAATATGTCAAAGAAAAAATGTGAATCTTCATTAAATATCAAGATGAAATATTGAAGATTACCAATTAAAACATGAGATGATACGTTTAAGATGATTAAAACTATTAAAGATTAAATGATAAATGAAGGTAGACATGTTAGAAGCAGTGCCTGAGCTAGGAAATGAATAATAATGCATATTTAGGTTATAACCGGCGCGACGTGCCAGAAAATTTTGAGATTATGACCTTCTAAAATGCACCAACATGCATCTTTTCTGTATCCGATATGATCAAACACATGACTCAAAAAATTTTGACAAGCCATTTTCGCTTGTTGGACTAAAATTCTACAAGCCATTTTGTCAGTCCAACAAGCCATGGCTTGTAAAATGCTAAAAAGACTATGCCGATTTAGTAGTTTCGATTAATTATCAGAAAACAGATTAAAGTTTGAGGAAAGTCTTTGAAAACGGTGTAATTCAAGATGCTCGAAAACTGTTGAAATATTTTGAAATTCCCTGACTTTTCCAGGTTTTCCAGGTGCATTCTGAAATTCCCTGACTTTTCCAGGTTTTCCAGGTATGGTGGACAGCCTCATATAATGAGATCCGGCGCGAAGCGCCGGAAAACTTTCGATGTTTTATGATTTTAGAGCCTGTAAAACACCTACTTTAAATCTGAAATTGAATGAAAATAACTATTATAGTATAAATGAATAAGTCAAAATTTTAGGAGCCAAAATGGCTCCTAGACCTAAAATTTTAGGAGCCGTTTCCGAACTTTTCGAGGCCCAGGCCCCTAAAATGACTAAAAAAACATGATTTAGGTCCACCGAATGACACCTTTTTAGTACTCGACACCCAGATTTTCGTTTGTACCAGAAAAGAGCGGACAAAATTGGCCTTTACATTTTTTCATTTCAAGTATTACCCCGTCTTGTACGCTGATTTTGTGTTAATGGAATAAGACAAGAAAATTTTATGATTCAATACTATCCAAATGCCATAGTACACACTATTATATAACATATATGAATATTTACCATAATTTGAATTTGCCATCATTTGAATGGCAAAACCAGTCTGCATAGACATTTGTTTTTTATTCCGAATATCATTTCTTAATATATTGAATATTTTAAATCTTATTCCAAACTGCTCGTAAACTTGACAGAAACCTTCGAATTCGTGAAAAAATACAAAATTTTTGACCTGTGTACACAATTTTGTTTGTAATCAACAGAAGAAATATTTCATAGAAACGTTCTTTATATTTAGCTGTACGTTTAAAGAAACTAAATCCGATTTGGCATACATGTATCTGAAAGTTGGAAAGAGAGATATGAGAAACTTCGACATTTAAAACTATCCAAGTTTTTCCTTGATAACATTAAAGGACAAAAATTAATATAACTCAAGCGTTCACCTTGACATGCTTCTCGTTCGTCTTCTTGACCCCGCCGATGAACTAACGACGCTAGAAGAGCGCGATGACCGACTGCCGGCGTTTCGAGAGCGTCTATTCCGTAAGCGATATCGTCGATCGTGTCGATCGTCGTTGTAATCTTCGGTATTATTGAAACGTACGTTTCTTCTTGTCGGTCTTGATGTCGTCGCTGAAGTCGTTGCTGCCGTAATAGTCGTAGACGATTCCGTCGTTGATGTTCTATTCGTCGACGACAATAATGAGGAATGTTGACTCCGTGAACGGGTCCGTTGTGCGATAGAATCTTCGTTGTCACTATCGTCGGAGGGAGTATCATTTTCATTGTTCACGATTTCGCGGTTTTGTGTATTTTGAGCGTTATTGGTAGTAGAATTAACACTACATCTTGAAAAAAGCAAAAGTTTCGTTGATCATACGACTAAGGAAATGAATAAACTTAAAAGTACTACATTAGAGAAACCAGAAAGGATATTCAACAGCGACTAAAATCATTCATGTAAAAATCCATTCAGTGTTCTTTAAAGTAGGGTTGTTCCAAGCCACGGCCTCGGGCTACAAGCTCGATTTATAATAAAATTGAAGTTTAGAATATGACAAGTAAATATTCAGTAGCTAGTTTGACAGTAATACTTTTAGGAATTGCTAAATTCACGTTCTATTTTGATAAAAGTTTAAAAGTTTTCATTGCATCCAGAATTGCATTTCAACTTCAATTGATTTTTCCAGAAAATGTACAATTATATTCGTTATTCATTATTACTGATTTGCCTCAACTTCAGCTACCTAAGTAGTGTCCAAGAAGTTAGAGCTGAAGCGAATTCAGATTCGGGCCACAGTCCTTCACTATGGTTCGATTAGCATCATGCTAAAAAACCCCTGCAGATGAATCGATAGAAGTTCATGTATGCAATGCAGTTTCTTCGGTAAAAGAATGAGTTTCCTCATACTTAATAGTTATCTTGAAAAGTTAATTTTTTTCTACAATAATCAAACACTTTCTACCCTATCAATCAATGCAGTATCATAGTTGGCATGAAATGAAAAGAAAAAAAGCCTTAAAATTTTTTCGATGTGATATACATGAAGTAGTGACGTATATGTTAATATGTTATATTGTCTGCCCCGGAATTCCATAAAAGCACACAAAAAATGAATATTATCTTGTACAGTTTGATACCGGTACTGATTTTTTTCTAAAAATCTTCTAGAAAGTGTTTAGACTTCTGAAATAAGCCGAAAAATCATTATTGATTGCATTGTGTCTATTTTCTGTGAGACAAATGTATATAATAACATCCGCTTTCCTACCCTGATTTTTCTCGGAAATCACGAAAACTATTTGGGAATCAACCAACTTTCTGGACTGACTGGTGCCAGATGGACATATAGAATGTTGCCTAAATCGGTTCAGGCGAACTTCAAGATAGAATTGCACAAAATAATTCGCTTTGATAGCAAAGCTTCAAATCATGTAATGTAATTGGGGTGCGAGAAATGCCACTGGAATCATTCTTATATAAATCGTCGGCCATATGACTAGCCCAGCCATACGACGGAACCCAAGATTTGCCAATCTTAAGGCTATCCTATAGCAGAGCTGAAGAATACCAATTCTTTGAAATGGAAAAAGCTTCTAAATTTTCAATTTCTGGTAGAAAATAGTCATTTTCAAATAAAACTGTTCGAAAGCTTCCAATTTCTTCGGCGCTCCGCACCATAAATACTAATTTTGAGGAATTTTGGACCACAAGAACTTTCATGACCGTTTCCGTTATAAGCGTGATAAAATGAAGCTGTGACTCGACAGACCCAATCAGTCAGGTTACTAAAACTTTTGATATTTAAAGTTGTATAAAGCGTAAAACGCTCTAAAATTTGGAAAAATATCAAAATTATCATAAGTCGAATTGGCTACAAATCGGTACAAAATGAAGAAACTTCGCCTACCAGATAGTTGCGTTTCCAGAATAAGAACAAGATTTATGTAAGGAATGATTCCACTGAATAATTCAATGTTAATCGATAACAAAGTGAAAATTTTTGTTCTATTAATATGAAAGTCCAAACTAAATTCTTTTGTTTGACATCAAAAAAAGCTAATAAGACACCAAAATACGATTAGAGAGCAGTTTGATCATTGCATCTCACTTCTTACTTGGGTTCATGTTCTCAACACCAATTTCGCATGACAACCATGCAGATTGTACGGAAATCAACTATATCTTTAACTCTGGTTGGCGCTAGATGAACCAATAGGACTTTCCCACTTATTTTAAAGATATTTGCATGATCTAATCATGCAAATATCAAACTCGATAATGCGACTTTGATGATTTGTGCTACCAGAATACCCCGTAGTAGATGTAGGAGGATTTGGGATATTATACCGGCTTTAGATTTGGAAATTTATTTAATACCACGCTAAGAATGACTTGGTGGTCACTGGTCAAATGTCGGTGAAAAACAGCTTATTGTGAACAGTAAATTCGAAAAAATGAGTCAAGGGGTACTCTATTTTTTAAAAAATTATTGCTACTTGGTAGTCGATTTATAAGAGTGGAAAAAAATAATCCGTTGTATGTCCACAATTTTGAAAATGTTCTGCGTAGTTGATTTTGGGCAAAAGCCACATTTATATTTCACGACACAGCCACAGCGGCCGTGATCAGTCAGACTGCGCTAGGAAAAACTGACGTTGAATATGATTGGTTGCACGTCACGCGCGTTGAATTGTGACAGATCACGGCTGCCATGACCGTGGCCGTGGAGCAGTGTTTTTTTTGTACGAGGCAAACATTTTTGGCTCCGTACAAAGATTTTTTTGGTAATCTTTGTACAAAGAGATTTTATCGACATTATCTGGTCAGAAAACGATTCTCCAGGCTCTGGTATCAGAAAACACAGTAAAATTTTCCAGCGCTTCGCGCCAGATTTTATTTTATAATTTTTTTTCAATGAACTATTTTTCTACAAATCGTGCTTTCTGGAGAAAAAATTTCTGGAAAAGGGAAAAAATGTTGGTGGTCACGTATGGAAAATACAAATTGGTGCATTTGTTGGGGGTGTACTCATGGTAGCAATCAATCGACAGTTATGCAAACTTGGTGAATTGGGCAATGCCGAGTAGCTGACAGCACTGACCTATTTACATAACATTTGTATTATTATTTTTATTATTAATTTATTATTACTTCTGCATTAAGCGAAAGGGGGCGCAAAATTACTACAAAATTGAGGTAGTCATTTGTACATGTACAAACGGCTCTTTCCCATTTAGGGAAGAAAATTTTGGGGATAAGGTACAGAAAATATGCATTTTGGTGCACTTCAGAAGTTCATAATCTCAAAATTTTCCGGCGCTTCGCGCCGATTATAACTTTAATAATCATTATTATGTATTACCTAGCTCAGACGCAACTTTCAGAATGTCTACCTTCACCAATCATTCAATGTATAATAGTTTTTATCATCTCAAACGTATTATCTCATGTTTTAAGTGGTAATCTTCAATATTTTATCTTGGTATTTAATGAAGATTTGCAGTTTTTCATCATAACATTTCTTGAGAAAGATCAATGCAAACTTTTTGAAGCGATTATACCTTTCTTAATGTAAAATCAATTCAGAAGCTTCATGGAAGTAGTTTTCGGATATTTCTACTCTTCCACCCATATCTTTTCGGCCGAGTTCATGAGCTAACGAATAAATTACTGGTTTAAAAATTTTTCAAATAATAAAATTCTACAAATTACGACTTTTGAACACAAAATTCGAATCTAGTTCTTGAAATAAATGTTTGGAAAATTGATTTCCCAGCGTCGCCGAATGTCAATACACGAATTTTCCGGCGCCGGAAAGATTAACATCTTTTTTGGGCTTTCACTTGTCATCATGGAGGACTTAACCATCGGTTTATCATCTAATGCAAATTAATTATGCTATTGGATAGTTTTCTAGATAAATTGTTCCACAATGCTTGTAAATTGGACTTGAAACTCGAAAATTTCAATTTTTGGCCAAATTTTAATGAATTTTTTTGTAGTTTAAATAAAATTTGAAAATTACACTTATTTGGTTATTAGTCTTTGGCCATGACATAGAAAAACACAGGTTACTTTTTTATACCTAGGTATTTTTTTCTATGTACAAATGAAATATTGGCTGTCGTTTGTACATGTACAAATGGGTCATATAAAAAAACCCCTGGTCACTGGTCTTTCCAGAAATTGTTGCAGTGAGTGTTACTAGTATTTTGTGTTAGCCTGCAGAAAGCATCTGGGGAACTCTGATTGCTTTTCGATTGCAAGCTTGTGTCATTCGTTACTTATTAGTGACCGAAGATTGTGTTTAGTTCCGCTAGATGCAGTGGCGGATCCATAAATTTTTTTGGCGGAGGAGGGGGTTCTTTTTTGTAACTATAATTTTAAACCTTACGTCGAGTTTGGATTTAAAAGCATCATGGAAGTAATTTTCAGAAATTTCAGGTCCAACCTAAGTTTTTCAGATTTATGAGAGTATGAGTATATTTTCTCAATTTGTATAATGATCATGACGGACATGAACTAGAGTGCTACCGTACCTGTAAGAGGTCCGACCAGTTGGGGGGGGGGGGGGGGGGCAAGTAAACCCGAAATTTTGGGAGAGGGGATCGAAAAAAGTCGGAATTTTTCCCAAAAAGGTACTTTTTTACCAATTTTTTCATGTCTGGGGGGTCCCCCAACCCCATCAATTAGAGGTAGGAGTGCTACCAGGAAGAATATTTGTGCGGAAATACACGAAAGATCGTAATTTTTTAATTGTACAAACAAAATTTTTTTCGTACATAGTTTTTGGCCAATCTTTGTACTGGTACAAAGAGGCTTGTACAAAAAAAACACTGCCGTGAAGTATAAATGCGGCGAAATTTTACGTGCATGTCAATCGGTAAAACTTGATTACTTTTAGAATGAAATGTACATTCCTCGTAGCGTAATTTGCTTATTCATAGAGAAAAGAACGAAAAATGGAACTTGTAGCAGCATATTTTATGGGGGTTGGAACCACGGAATTACACCCCATGCGACGTGAAATTGCGACCGAAAAGAGTCACGGGCACTGCACAATAAAAATTAGGATTTTACCCCGGAATTTCAAAAATGGGGGATGTCTATCCGCTATTGTAAATTCGAATGGAAGCATCAACAAGAGATAAAAAGGCGGTAAATGATGATAGAAAAGGAAAAAGAGTATAACTGTTTCAAAAAGTTGAGGAAAGATAGTAAAAATGAGGAAGTTCCTTTCAACACCTGGAATTTTCCGGCAGGCACGATGAGCACGAACATGCCGTTGATCCCACCCAGCCAGTCACATTCGGTTGATTAGAGCTTCGAAGATCATGGGACATCGTCCAGATTGTAGCCATAGGTGGTTCTGTGATCGTCTGCGCGTCGACTTTATCTCGAAAAGAGGACGAGCGATTTAAAGAAGTTATCAATGACGAACAATCCTGTGATTCTGCCTGGGTTGCAATTTGCGCGGGAGTTTGGGTCCCTACTGTGACAACTTGCGGGCGCTGTGAAGCAAATTCGAAAGTATCACCAGCGATTTGGTATCGACTGACCGCGGTAGAATTTACCGTTTGAATGCTAAGAAAACTTCGAATTCAATATATGAAAGAGAAGAATCATAAATTTTGGGCAATCCCGATAATAGCTTCATTTCTGAATTTCTTGATCTATATTATTGGCGTTGAAACTTTATAGAACTTTACAAATCCAATCAACAGAAAGAGACTCACTTTGAAGTTGCTGTAAACAAAGCCGAATCCGGAATAGATGACGATGTTGTTGCTCCAGACTGATTTGGAGGCGCTATTTCGGCAGCAATTTGATCGTAAACTATGAGACAAAATTTTAACGGATCATCATTTGCGAAAACGGGAGAGCATAGAAGACGAAAAGTCAACCTGTGAAAACATCCGCATCTTTATTCATTTTTTGCCGAAGCTGATCTACAAGCACATCCGTACTTACTCCAACGTCTTGATCTGTTTCGCAGAGATGCTAAACAGGGAAAATTTGATTTGATACGGGTACTTTTTTCAATTACATTAATTCAATAATTATAAACTTACTCCTAAGTGATGGGCGATGTATGAATCGTTCTCTTCAACTTGCAGTCTTGCAGCTTCGAAAGCCTGATAAGTGAAAACCGATCAAGGTAAAGTTATAGCAAAAGAATATCATAGATTGAAAACTTTTTGGTTCTCATCAAGGTATCCTGCAAGCATTTCGGGGGGTTACCCCCTATGCGCATATATGCAATTAAGGCGAAAAACTGCAGAACTCTCTAATTGATAAAAAAGGCGATTTGTTTTTTCTATTATAAGTTTATTTTTTATTGGGTGAAATTAAGTAGAAAAGGGTCGTGCGCAGGATTTTTTCATGGGGGCGGACTAAATTTTTTTTACTGTATAGCCCCAGAAAATGTTGATTTTACGCGATATACTGTTTGCATGCTGCCTCAAAGGGGAGGGGGGCGGCCGCCCTCGCCCCCTCTCTTGTGCATGACCCTGATCTGGGTGATACTGGGATTCATTCTTTGAATAAAGGAAATTAAGTGCGGAAAGATTTTCAGTCGTTCTAAGGTGGCGATATTGTTAAATTTTCTGACTGCACTGCACACACTAAGAAACCTATTTTTCATTTCTTTGGTAACGAACGAGGCTAATTATATGAAAAATCGATTTGTAATTTTACTTGCAATTTTTCAATAAATGCCCGACTTGCAGCCTCCTCTTGTTCACGTTCTAAGTTTAATTGTTCCGTAAATCTCCTGATTTGATCTTCATATTCTTGTTTTATTTCACCTGGCGCGGCTAAGATATGATTTACCTCGTGGACAGGTGGAACGGCGACGGACTCTTGAAAATAAGAAAATTACAAACGGCGTATTAATCCTATGCAGAGATCAGGAAGCAGATAATAATAATTATGCTCTGATTTAAATCTGAATAAGAAATGGAGTCGAAGTCAAAATTAGTCGTTTTTGAACATGGTCCAGTTAATCACGTTAGATGAAACTTCTCTATTGATGAAACTAACAACATTTTCAATTGTTACATGGGGTAGACTTGGGTAACACATGCATCTGGATGCAACCATACCAAATGCTTGTAAAGCAACCAAACAAACAGTGAACCAGTGAATGAAAAGAGAAAATCAAAAAATACCAACAAAAAAAAGTACTGAACTAATTATGATATTAAAAATGCAAGGAAGCAACTGAACAACCAAGGCATTCTTGAAGGAATCAATCAGCCAGTAACGCACTATACGAACCAACTAGGTTTTTTGGCTT
Organism: Romanomermis culicivorax; assembly: GCA_963922205.1. Lineage (NCBI taxonomy): Eukaryota > Metazoa > Nematoda > Enoplea > Mermithida > Mermithidae > Romanomermis > Romanomermis culicivorax. The sequence goes on along the minus strand of CAWUHX010000016.1, from coordinate 1,876,010 downwards.
TCTGGTGATGAACCAACGAAGTTTGCCCAGATATGACATGAAGTACAGGTTATGCGTCATATAACGGGTTTTAAACAGAGTATAAATGCTTGAAATATTGTAAAAAGAGGGTGGGCACTAGGCATGACGTTATTGGAGTGTGAGGCGATATGAGAGCCCCTAACCAAGGGTCATCACAATACATGCACATCGAGGCATACATGTGATTGGGGGAGGGGGGAGTGCTATGGGAATCCCCACAGAAGTCGTCGATTATTGGCTAGCCATTGGGCGATCGCACCCCAGAATTTTCCAATCATATGGCTAGCCATATGGTAGCCGTAGGAACCCGCATACTTTTGGTCAGAAAGATACTGAAAAATGTCAATTTTTTAATGAAAACAAAAAATGAAAAATGTCAATTTTTTAATGAAAACAAAAAAAAAAATTTTGAACAAAAAAAGGTCAAAAATGTGAATTTTCTGGTCGCTTGGCACCATGAACACCCTTTTTCGGTCTCTTCAGAAAAAAATTACAATTTTTTGAACTATTTTTGGGACTTTTTTCACGGAAAAAACGATTTTTTTCCTTGAGAGACCCCTCCCCCCAAAATTGTGGGAATTACTGACCCCCGGCCCAAGAAAAGTCGTCCAACCCTCCCAGACCTCGGGGCTGCGTTACATGTATGCATGGAGCGTAGGGTGTAAACCCTCCTACCTGAGACCCTGGAAACCCCCTAGACCGAAAAAAATCGGCAAACACCCCCTAAACGTTTTCATAGACAGTTTTTTGATTTTTATGAATATTTTGTATGAAAAAACATGCTTGCGGAGCTTTTCTGTCTTTTTGCGAACTCACTCCCCACCCCCTCGATGGAAAGTCCAAGGACGTTGCACGTGGGGTCATCACCATGCATGTAACGGAGCCCTGAGGTCCGGGGGAGCATAACTTATTCAGTGCCGGGAGTCCCTGATTCCCAAAATTTTAGGGAGAGGGGTCTCTAAAGGAAAGGAAAATTTCGTCACCAAGAAAGTCCGAAAAACTATTCAGAAAATAGTAATTTTTGTCTAAAAAACTGTAAAAAATGTATTCATGGCATGGTCGAAATTGACATTTTTGACTATTTTTTGTTCAAAAAGTGACATTTTTCGGTATTTTCCAATCAAAAGTAAGGGGATTCCTGTGAATACCATATGGCTAGCCGTCGCCCAATGGTTAGCTATATGGGCGCCGATTTCTGCCGGGGTCCTATAGCACTCCCCTAAATGGTCATCACATACCATGGAATCCACGATTGCCTCTAGAACGAGTAGCAGGATTATCTGGACTCAGAGCAGCTGTTCGTGCCAGCTCATATCGGCCGAAACACTCATATATGCCAATTTCTGGACTGAGTCAATTTTGACTGAAAAAATGTAAAAAATGTCAAGGTTTGGGTCATTTATGGGCTTCTCAGAATACGAATACAACGTGTCGAGGTCAGAAGTGGTCGCTGCGTCGGGAACTGTTTCGTCAAACGCATGTCCTGGGCAAAGATCGTTGAATTTTTCTGGTCATCTTACCATAGTCCGAACGACCGGACATGCGATTAGTTACTTCTTTGGGGAAAAACTTCCGAATCTGGCGCCATCTGACTTGGTTAATTAGTTTGTGATTTCTAGCGGCATTCCTGGCCCAACTACTGATACGTGCGCGACAAATGGGACATGCGAGACTTTCCTAAAATATTAGTATCAATCAACTTCAATCAACCACGAGAAAAGTTTGAATATCGGAGCGGAATTTTGCAGCATGACTCACCGAATCCGACAATAAAAATGCATAATTTTTGACTTTGAATGACGATTTATCTTATACGGATTTAACTTCAATTAATTAATTTGGCAGAATTCTGACGAATGACATGACCTGGAGTCAGAGGTCCCCAAGGTCGAAAATTTAGGTAGGGGTAAAATCGTAAATTTGAAGGGTAGTACTTGAAATATACCGTGTACTTTTTTTTTGCTCCCAACTTTTTGCGAAGGAGTGGGAGTTGTAGTACTCTAACCACATAGAACTTACAAAAATGAATAATGCCCCCACTTTATGCTTTTTACAGTCAAAAAACATTTACTATTTCAACTCCATTTTCCAGCTCCCAATCATGCAACTTTAATGCACTAATTATACGTACAGAATAGTCACATGTTGTGCCAACTGATTCCTGCACATTTCAAGAATCGGGCACAACATACGTTTGGAAACATTGTTTCAACCAGCATCTTCAGCAGTATGGGCTTATCCCATCACTGATTAGGCTTGGAACAGTGCTTCCAATTGAAAGTCCTGATGCTGAATGTGGCTTTAGTATTATTAATCCCATTAGACTATGAACTACGATTTTGAAACCAAGTGCCACTCCTGATCCACGTCAACAGACCTCACATGTCTCAACTCATAGCAGGAAAGTATGCAGAAGAGATGAAGAGGGAGAATTTTAAGAACATAATGTTTTTCTTCCCATCCTTTCCTAAAAATCGCTATATGGCACAGAAGTTGCATACTTTCCCATTATCATTTGCTCAGTAAATGTGTCAAAAAGAGCAGTGAGTAATTCCTCAGAATCACACATTCTGCAATTTTTCTCGAATTAGTATAACCTACTGGGGAGAGGATGAAGTCTACCAAAATTTTTTGCTATAGTGAGCTGTTTTTATGGGGGTAGTAAATGAATTTCCAAATCTAAGATGGGGGTAATACCCCCCCATACCCCTCCCATGGGGTGCTCTGCCTGGAGTGGATTTTCTAAAATTGCGTTTCGTGAAATTTTGTTTTTTAACCAATCACATATAACCCTCCCAGGGCTTTTAGGTCGACAGCATTAACTCCCCCAATGAGCGAAGAGTCAAAGAACATATAACTTTCAATCGAAAATTGTTTTTTGAAGTCATAATTTTCGAGTGGTTCAAGCCGCCAGGAAATGCCAAAAACGTGGGTCCGCAATCAAATAAAAAATTTCCAAAAAATTCGTATGCCAGTTCTGAAAAAATGGGGAAATAGTTCCGTAACTTTTAATTTAATCCGCCTCCATCGATTGCACAAGCGTCCTTAATAGAACGATCAGAGCGGTGCTTAATCAATAGATAATGAGCTTGACGGACTTGCATATTGTAATTAACGACGATAACTTTCCAAAACAGCGCGCCAACGTCAAGCACTTCGATTCAGCGCAGGGTTTTTTTAGGCCAATTTGGAGCCACGGCTCCTAAAAATTTAAGAGCACAAGCCAAATTGGCTTGTAAAAATGAGAGCCTAACCCCTTTTTGGCTAGGCTATAGGGCTTCCTGTGTGGAGATGCATTTTGAAATTAAAAAAACACGAAAATTTCCGGATTTCAATTCATTTATGATTCTTGGTATCATTTCTGTTGTGCGGTTAGAAAATGTCATCCTAGCTTATGCTTATAGCTTTCAGAAACCAGAATGTTATGGATGAATGTTTGACCTTGCATTGTTTTTTCCATGTATTTGACAAAAATCAAGATTTTTCTATATTATTTTTACAAAATCGTTTTGCGGCGCTTTCGAATCTTTGACTTTGGTGAACATAACTTTTTGCATTTAGAAAATGATTAAAACATCCTCAGCATAGGAAAATGGCAGAGGTTCTTGCTATCTAAAGAAGTCATTCAGATTCATTGTTGCTGGCCTAATTCTTGAATTTTAGTTTGCCCCATTGCAAACACATTGAACTCACTGAAAAAATAGACGCTTCATGCAGTAAAAAGATGTTAAAAGTATTTTTTCGAACGCTATGGAATATCATAATCTAAAATTTTCTTTCAGTGCTAAGCGCCAGAGATATTCAAGTCCGAATTAAAATACTTATCGCGCTTTTTTATGTTATAGATCATGTTAAAACAATTGCTTTTGATAAATAATTTTGATTGATTAATTGCTGGGTCCAGAAATATAAGATCAAAAATAGGTAAAATTTTCGACCTCTTCCGCCGATCAAATGGTGAAAAGATCGGCAGTTGCAGTAGAATGTGCTGAAAAATGCATTTTCTGACATTTTAGAGGCCTCGAAATCAAAATTTTTCAGCGCTAGGCACCGAACACTTTTGATATCTCACCCGAAACTTAAGAGATTAAATTTTAAAAGTCAGGAACTGACGCGAAGTGAATGAAATACAAAAGGGAAGTAACTTTTAATCATTTTTGATGAAATTAGGCGAATTTATCAATTTTAGAGTGAGCAACTAAAAATTAATCTGTGCAACCAAATTTTTCCCCAAGTTACAGATCAACTTGGCTTGTGCGAAAAAACCCTGATGATTGATTTGAATAATGACTGATCTGATTTGTGACCCTCTGTGTGTGATTGAGAATGTATTCAAAATGATTGATCTGTTATGTGGGCTTCTACTGTGATTTTGAAGAGTGTTTTTGACTAAATTTGTTTAAAAAATATTGTTCTTTCACTACCACATTCATTTACAAACTTTTTAGTTCTGGCTTGTTGAAATTCCTATTGGCCTGTAAAATTTTGACCCTAGCAGCCAAATGGCCTCTCAAGAAAAAACCATAAAAACCCTGATCCAGCGATTGACATTGTTCTCAAGAGTAAGCCAAAAGACTTTTAATAGAAGAAACTCGAAACTCTAGCCGCCGGTAACTGTTTCCTACGCTTGTACGTTTATTCTAATGTATTTTCTGACCATACCTCTAATGGGGGGGGGGGGCTTAGGAGGGGGCCTTTCTCTCACGTCGGTCGAACCTAGGACACTTATACACTTCATGGCCTATCGAATTTTTCATAAATTTTTTAACGTTGAAGGCATATACAGCATGTAGGTCATAGGTCCCCAAAGTCAGATTTTCCAGGTAGGGGTAAAGTTGAAAATTTGCGGGGGTAGTGTAGCTAAACGTCCACTATACATTGCATTTTGTCTCAAAATTAGGCACCCTGTGATCAATTTTTAGGACTTTAGGTGGGGGTAATACCCCCCCTCATACCCCTCCATATGGGGTCGTCTGATGTAGGTATAGGCAACGCTGGCAGTATATACAACATGCATTTATAAACGAAAGATAGTGTAAACTCATATTAATGTAAAGATGACTATCTGCCCAAAAGTAACGTGAACTACTAGTTTTAAAAGTTTTAGTTTTAAAACTATGTTTTAGTTAACGTGAACTATTAGTTTTAAAAGTTTTAGTTAACGTGAACTATTAGTTTTAAAAGCCAAAAAACCGACGCGAATCGAATGAAATACAAGAAAACTAGCTTTCAGGCCCGTATTTAGAGGAGGAAGGGGGAATTCCGAATTCCCCGCCTGAATTTTTTTACATAAAAATTTTCAGCAACATCATTGTACTTATACATCACAATTACCAAATTACATTATTATATTTGAATACTTTTCATCAAACAAAGAATTCAGCCACTAATCCAAGTACACATAATTAACTGGGAAATAAGTCGTCTTTACTGCAAAAATGATCTTCTTTTTATTCAGTAAATTCTGGAAAAAATTGGAAAATTCCCCTTTTTTTAAAAATTCTGGATATGAGTCATACCTGTAAGAGGTTTCACTAGTTGGCGGGGGGGGGGGGCATACCTGTAAGACCTCCGACCAGTTGGGGGGGGGGGGGGGTAGGAAAAAGTCGAAATTTTTCCCAAAAAAAGCCAAAAAACATACACCTTTTGGCAAATTTTTTCCCAACTGAAGGGGGGGTTGGGGGGGGGGGGGATTAATGATTTTGGGTACTGGGTTGGCCAAGTTGGGGGGGGGAGGGGTCCCCCCAATTTCAGGTATGATACGGGTAAAGCTAATTTATTGATTTTAGAGTGAGCGACCAAAAATTTATCTGTGCTTACATACCTGTAATTGGGGGGGGGGGGGTGGCCAACCATATACCCGACCGCCCCCCACAGTTTAGAAAATATTAGAAAAAATTGGCAAAAAGTGCCTTTTTTGGGAAAAATTTTGACTTTTTTCGACCCCCTCCCCCAAAATTTCTGATTTACCCCCCCTCCAACTGGTCGGACCTCCAGGCATGTCTGTGCAACCCAAATTTCCCCTAAGTAGCACATTGCAATCCGGTCTGTACAAAAAAACCTGCAAAAAGCTACGAAAAATACTCACTTGAACATTTTGCTGGAAACAAGGCATGCATAGCTCATGTTTACAAGGCATTGTAACCGGTTCGATCAAAATCTCCAAGCAAATCGGACACATACAATCCTCGAGACGTAGGCCATTGGAAGTGGTTGGTACGTTCATATCAATGCTATTGATACGCGGCATACTGCTCACATTAGTGGTCCGAAATTTTCGTCGCCGTTCGTCGTAACTACGAAACGGAGCGGAAGTCGGAACGGATTGGCATCAGAAATTCAAATAGAGTTTTACAGTATCTTTTCAATTTATTATTTGAAAAATTTAATATTGTACAACACGTTTGTTAATCATCAAAAAATTATCAACGCCTAAAATTACATTCATTTCATCTCAGATGTCATAGTAAATCTGAAGCGAAAGTAGCTCAAACAAAGTAAAATTTGAAGAACCGTTAGGAGATAAAAAATGTCAAACTGAAAATAATAACTACAGAAAAATTCAGAAGTGAAAAAACACTCATTTTGTAAATTCTAAGTCGGTGGCCTTTAGGCTACAGTATTTCGCATTTTAACCATCGTAATGTACATGAAACAATCTACAAAAACGCTCAAACAAATGATGTGAAAAAAGGAAACGCAATAACAAACAAAACGAAATTCTTTGATAAGAAATATGACGCCGCGTCCTGTTGAAATCTCTGTGAAATGTTGATGAACCAATTTAACGGGAAAAGAGAAAAAACTAAATCACAAAACTTTATTTTTGACGCGTGGGCGTACTGCTAGAAGAATCATAAATTTAGCCGGCTCAAATCTAAAAGAGAAAGGGGGATATTTATACACAACCTCAGAGAAGAGAAATTGATCAAAATATTTTAGACAAGCTGTTCATTTGAACGATTTTTTAATGTACATGTTTCTACAAAATTCGGTCTTCCACCGCCCTTGTATCTGGATTACGTGATCTGGAACACCTGCAGCTGTTGCTGCTGTAGCACCTCCTGATCGCAAACTGTGAGTGCCAAACTTGCTTGCATCAATCTGCAGCATTTCCAAAGTATTCAGGAGCTGTTCCCTGAATCTACCATATGAAAGTGGCTGTGATGATTTCAACTGCTCATGATTGTGACTTTTGGAAATGGCTAGAAACAGTAGTTGTTCGGAATTAGGCAATACTTTGCCGTGTGGAAATAATTGAGGAGTGCCGTAAAAGGGCAAGAAAGATGAGGTACTTTAGGAATTGTTATAGTAGATCCTGTCTGGTAGTGTCACGTTTAGCAGGGGAGCTGGGGAGGTTTGGGTATCACATCAGGTAGAACCGTGTTTTAGCAGTCACATTGATGGTGAACCATATCAGATTGATCCTATTACAGTGAGTAATAGGCTGTGACTCCTGATGGATACTGGCATTTTCCCCAGGCTCCCTGGTTGGATTTGGGGGCCTAACCCGGCGAGTGGTGGCTATAGGGAGGCCTATAGCTGGTTCTCTCTGGTGTTGTCCTGGGGTCTTACTGTAGGGTAATGGACAACGCCGCCAGTTAGGTGTGACAATCCCTGAGTCCTGCTCAGTGAGAGTGGGGACAGGGTCACCCGTAAAATGACCTAATTTGTGGGACCCGATTATGAACCAGACAGTCCCTTTTTAGCCTGAACCGGAGAGGTGGAGGCCCTTACTTATCTGGGGAAAACCTGGGAAACCGACTTAAGAAGGGTCCCCCAAAAATACCCCACAATAACAATAATCCCCTGAGAAGACTCACCTAATCCTGTTTCTCAAGCGATTCGACAAAAACAGGGCGGCAGGTCCCTGGGAACTTTCGGTCTTCTGGCATGGAGCGGGGATGCGATCCACACGAGTCCTGGGCGAGGGGTATAGGCGATCGGGAGGCGACTCTCGATTGTTTCTCTGCTAAACCGGGGCGGTCCGACACCTGGCACTGATGGGCAGCGGGTACTGTAAGTAGAATCGGCGGCAGACGCAGCGAAGGATGCAAGGGTATGCAAATTTATTTAAAATAAAGGCGGCGGACACAGTGAAGATGGTTATTCCAATTTATTCAAATTAGGCCAAAGGCGGCGGATGCTGACAACAAATCGGACGCAGGGATAAAACCCAGAATGAGCGAAAAATTAAAGAAACATGTCCTTTTAAGGACATGTTTGGCTACAGCTGCAGCTTGGGCGGAGTTTCTCGGCGTCCAAGCTAACTTCTGCAGCTAGACGTGATGCAGAAGATGCCTATGTGCACATAGACATTTTTTCATTCACATGCGTTTAGCATTGAGGCCGACTGCAGTGCCTATGCTAAGCATATGAGCGTCTTTAGCTAAAACTTCTTAGCTAGTCGTTTTTGCGTAACAAAAATGATGCTAATTTTTGGTGATAATAGGTGCATGGAATGCACCAAAAATAGCCATGTGCTCGTGGAGCATGGCTGGCGGAAGTTTATAGCTAAAGGGCCTACAGTAGCCCCGCGTGCATAAAGAAATAAAATACAAAGAAAACGAAACATATGAAATGCATGAACAATATAAAAACAAACGCAAAATGCAATGTGTAGAAATAAAATAAATGAAACATGAATGAGTAATAAACAAAACATGGAGAAAAACAAAATGTTGACATGATTGGGATCACGTGACGTTGGGGAATTTGAGCGGCACGTGACACGGCGGTCCTTCGAAAAAGGGCGTCCTCGTCCTTGCTGTGGTTAGTGGTGAGGTTTGTGCGGCGTGTCCGTGGTCGTTGGTTGTTCCAAGGCGTGACGGGGAGTGGTCGAATAGGTCCGTTGGGTTGTTGGCGGCTGGAGCCTTCTTTGATCGTAATTTGTTCGACAGTATGGTAACTGGAAATCGTTAATGCGTGAAGTTGCAGACATTGAGTATCCTGTGCGAAAGTCTAGAACACAAAAAGAAAAATTTTCAGGGCGAGATGCAGGCTATCCCAGAGGATGCGCCCAGTGAGGTATAGATTATGGGGTTATCGCAGGGAATGCACCCAGTGAGGTGTAGGATATCGGGTTATCACAGGGGATGCACCCAGTGAGGTGTAGGCTATCACGGGGAATGGGCCTATGATGTGATGCTCTGGTTGCTGCACATTCTCTTCTATCCACTAAGATCCAGCATGGATAAGAGTGGATACTTTGTGAGGGGCACGGCGGTCCTTCGAAAAAGGACGTCCTCGTCCGTAAGCGGGGGACAATGAAGAGAATACATCTTGAATTAGTGGTCGGGGACCTCTGCATCAAGATGTGGGTCAATCAAATTCGGTGTAAAGTCCCGACTTGTTGAAGGAAATAACAAGGGTGCCGAATCCGCTGCCTGTGAAGTGGGAGGTGTATCCTCTGCTTCACTCGGTGGGTCAGGGGACACGTAAAGTCGAAGCTGGTTGACATGTACAGTGTCTCGAGATGAAGTGTGACATTGGGATATGCCACACTTGTTACAAGATAGGGCCCATCCTAGATGGGCAGCAATTTAGGAGTGAGTCCACGTTTGCTGGAAGTGCGCAGTTTGAGCACCTGATCCCCTACTTTGTAAGAGACATCTTGTGCCCTCCGGTCGTAGGACCGTGCATAGGCCTCCTGTGCTTTCTCAATCCGACTCTGGATTAAGGTTAACGCATTCGTGAAATGACGTTTGACCTCCATATCATATGAGGAAACATTGATGATATGGGCCGGAGGGTTGAATGAGAGCGCGGCATCAACAGGGAGCATGGGTGTGCAACTGTACATGAGTTCAAAGGGGGAGTACCCTGTTGACTCATTCATGCTGATATTGACGGCAAACACAGCGTAAGGTATGTGTTCATCCCAATCTGTATGTCCGTGGTGAACATACATACGTAGCCGTGTGGCTAGCATCTGATTAGCTCTTTCCACCTCGCCGTTGGTCATAGGATGATAGGCGGTAGAGTGGATCTTCTTCGTTGAACAGATCACAGTGATCTCAGTCATCAGTTTTGATGTGAAATCAGTGCCACCATCTGACTGAAGAATCTGCGGTGCCCCGTGCCGGCAGACACTTTGTGTTACAAACAGTCGGGCTATGGTGTGCGCAGTGATATCCGGAGTAGCAAAAGCCCCGACCCATTTCGTAAAGTAGTCGATGAAGACTACGATGAAACGGTTGCCAGCTTCGCTAGTGGTCATTGGTCCCATACAGTCGAGACCTACCCGATGAAATGGTCCTGTGATGGTGATGGGTTTCAGGGTCACAGTGGTTTTCTGTCGAGCGGGCTTATTCCGTTGGCAAAGGTCACACCGCTGACAGAAGGACTTGACATCCCGACTGAGGGAAGGCCAGTGGTATCTGTGAGCAATGAGCCGCGCAGTATGTTTAGCACCAAAGTGTCCAGCTAAGATGTCATCATGATGAGCCCGGATAATGGTAGTAACCATGGATCTGGGTATGACAATTTTGTTGGACTCTCCAGTCCATTTCTGAAGAACGTTATCCAACAGATGGTAGCCTCACACATCATTCTGGTCGCCCAGAGGCTTAAGAGAGCGAATGATGTCGGCTAATTTCGGATCCTCCAGCTGAGCAGCAAGAAGGTTGGGGTGCTGCGCACCAACCGATATCTCGGCATAAGTCTCTGATCGTACTGGGCGCTCCGCGCCAGCAGTGATCAGTGCTGAAATACTTGATCGCGCCAGGTGCTGCACACCATCGGTCAAAGTTCTTGATCTGGCCAGGTGCTGCACACAATCGGTGATCATCATAATATGTCCCTCAGGTCTGTAAAGGGGAGTATCATCAATACTCCTGACCGGTGAGGGAGTTAGGATCCGGCAGGCGTGATAATGCATCAGCATTACCATTAGACTGACCTTTTTGCGGCTGAAGTGTCAGTTTGAATTCGGCGAGCGCGAGTCCCCATCGAGCGATCCGAGCAGAATGGTTAGGCTTCTCCAACACTGCTTTGACTGCTGTATGGTCAGTCTGAACGACCACCTCGTGCTGGAAGAGGTATGGCCGAAAGTGCTTGACAAAGTGGACAACAGGGAGAGTTTCCAGTTCGGTAATGGAATAGTTTTTCTCGGCCGCTGTTAACCCTCGGCTGGCGTAGGCGACAGGATGGTCGTATCCAAATTCGTCTAACTGGCTTAGAACCACTCCTATCCCTGAAATACTTGCATCAGTCTGAAGGATAAAGGATTTTGAGAAGTCCGGATGGCGCAGGATCTTTTGTTGATTCTTTCGACGTCCGTAGAAGAGGATCATTTCTTTGACAAATGTTTTTTGACACTATCGTCGATCAAAATTTTTAAAGGATCATTGGCGCTATAATCGTCCGAGTCTGTAGAAGAAGAATGAAGATGTCGATGGTGGGAGGCTGCCTGGCCCGTTTGTGACCAATATTGTTGTCCTGTAAAACGACCTCCTTTTAAGGAGGGCCCTCTGTCATAATTGAGATGAGCTAAACCGAGCTGGGTAGCACTTGTGAGATATGAGGGGAAATGCAGAGCCAAGGAGCAAAAGCGACTATGCTGTAGCAAAAAGCACCCAAAGTGAAGCAGCAGAGAGAAACAGCTGATGCTGTTTCATTAAGAACAGATGCTCAGGGAGCATCGTTTTTCTACAGTATACCCAAAATAAGTATAATTATGTTCTAATGCTACACAATCGAACATAAAACACTTATTTTGTAAATTCTAAGTCAAACGGGAATTTATTAGGAGGAGGTAAAGTACATTTCTGAGCTCAAGACTGGAAACATAGGGCCAGAAAACGAGATTTGAAAAGGGAAGGCTTAAAAATGCTCTTTTCCAGTGTTGCTGCAACAAGCGAGATGCTAGATTCTGGCAAAATTAAAATTTCTTGAATGAAATGGCTTTCTAAGAGGGTTGGAAAAAGGACTGGCCAGTAAGGTGCACTTTTCCATTCTGGAATTACTAGACTACCTCGACATCTGCAAGATAGAGCAAAATTAACGGCTTTTATGACTAGATAAGGTGGTGGAACAAGCCAGTTGATGTCTTGAGTCCAAGAAGTTGTGAAGCAGTCTACAGCTTCTGTGCCAGGATTCCAAAAATGAGAATTGAATCTATGAAGCTTTCTGTTGTAAAAAGTTGCAGATCTGTCAACTGTATGAGGACCCCATTGTGCATTAATCCATTCAAAGACCTCGTTTGTTATTGACCAATCATCGTAGTCAACTATTCTGCTAAGAGCGTCTGCAAATTCATTCATATTCCTTGGTATCCAGTGTACCATTAACTCCAGGTTATATCTTTCACAGAGTTAGATTTTTATAGACAGAATATTAATATGCTGTTTCATACTTCCTTTTTTCAAGACGAAAGGTAAAGCCTGGTTATCCGTAAACCAAAGAACTCGACAGTTCTTTAGTTTTCCCGCAAAGGAAACAATCCCATATTCAATAGTTTTCAATTCTCGCCAAGTGGCACCCATTTCCTTTGCTTCTCGTTGCCACTGTGTATGTGCGATCATTTTACTCACATCATTTGTTTTGTGGAAGTTTTTCTTCATTGCTTTATTCAAAATTTGAACTAGTTCAAAAATTTTTTCGTCATAATTTGAATAGTCAAAAAATTGGTTTTGAGAGGGGTAGAGATGAGAAAAGGAGTCTTTTTTCTGTTTATCATATAAAAATTTTTCTCCATATGCGTCACTGGGAAACAAACCGTCCCTGTCAGTTGGCATATCATTCCAAGTGCGTTCTATAGATGCAGACAAAAGCAGTGCAATAGACGGACCACTGGAACAAAGGCCATTCACATTTTTGCAGAGGTCATTTCCTCTTCTGCCACAACAACCGCTTTCAACAGGCGTGAGTAGAGGCCATGCAACAAAAGGACCATCGGCACAAAAGCCATTCAAATTGCCATCCTTACTCGAGAGGTGTCGTATTTCTTTTGTTTTCATTTTGTTGGGTTTCTCTATCTCCTCCAGAACTTGAGATGCGTGATGGTTTTTGCAGAGTATGGCTTTTGGATAAACAAAAGAGGCAGCAGATGTTGTTGGGGATGCACTTACGGTAGCAGGCATCCCATCCATGCAAATTGTGAAAATGGCGAGAAGGCGTCATTATGTGGGCATGACTGCCTTTATAAGGCAATATGTGATACGTTATGATCATTCTCACAAACTTATGTTTATTTTGTGCGAGCCGACCATCCATCATCCTTTGTTATTGTTATTTTTATGCCAGTAAAGTGGGGCAGCCAAGTGGTGTTTATTTATCGACTTTTATATTGAGCCATATATTTTTCCTGCAGCAGCGTCTCACATCCCCGACTTTTACGAGAACTATTGGGTAAGGTTCTCTGGAGTATTCTGGTAGTTTTTCAGGTGCAAGCTGTTGGATTCCAGTTGCTGTATAGCAACTGAAGGTTGTGTTTATTTCTGCCTGAGAACTGTTGCACTGTGTTTAGTTGATTACTAATAGGAAGCTCCTTTGAGTGACCTACAGTAGTCGATTGAGTACAAGCCAATAGGACTTGAGTTATATTGCTGACATCCTCGGACTTCAGCAGAGATATAAACATAACAATGTTTTGCTGGCATCAGAAAAAATAATAACGATGGGAATATGATCTTTTGCTTCTAAAGTTTTTTGCTTTAGTTGAGTGAAAATCGTGACCCAAAATAACAAGTCTGTTTTGCAAAATTTTGATATGGGGAACACATGGTCCCATAGAGGATTATGTCCCTGACTGTGGGAAATGATATGATGAAAAAAGCTTTTTGTTCGAAGCAGAGATAACTTACCTAGAACAAGAGACGTTGAGATAATCAAGCCAGCACAAAAGGCTAGGGATCTAATTTTGCAACTACTTTGATTAGAAAGATTTTCTAAATTCTTCAAGATATAAAGTCTTTTCTCCTCCGGTAGAGAGATTTGGAATAGCTTAAGATTAATGTGGAAACCAAGCCAAGTAAGGGACTGAGTGACCTTCCATATAGATTTTTCCGAGTTAAAAGAAAAGCCAGCTTTGAACAAGGTCTCTTTAACAAAGAAAGCATGTTTCTGGGCTACTGCTTTATCATTGGAAAAACCAATGCCATCATCTAGGTAAAGGACGAGCTTGATTCCCTCAGACCTGAGGAACGTAACTATGGGCTTAAGCAGCTTCGTGAAAATATAAGGAGCTGTACTGAGGCCAAAAAGTAAAACGTTAAAAACGAAGGAATATGATTTAGGGCCGAAATTCCAAGAAAAACCCAGAAAAGTACGGGATTCTTCGGAAATTTTTATGTGGTAATAGCCTTTTTTCAAGTCAAATGAAAACATGAAACTGTCTTTAGACCAAAGTAGAGATGCAATTCTGTAGTCATCTAATTTGAAACTTACAGGAGTTAGGTGAGTATTTACATAATGAAGGTCTAGAATAAAGCATTTCTTACCACTCCGCTGAGTGGAAACACTGAGAGGGCTGATTACTGCAGGTTAAGATGCAGTCATTTTTCAACAGCTCTAGAATTGAATGGGAGACAAAATTTGAATTTTTGAGTGAACTTCGGTTGTTCTTGAAATATCTGGAGGAAGGGATAGATGAGAAAGGTAATTTATAACCTTCAGACAAGATGTTGATGTGATCCTGACTGGCTTGAATAGATCGCCAGAAAGGGACGGATTTCGTAAGATTTTTAACATTGAAGTATTCCAATTTCCTCCACAGGCTTAGAAAATTTGAATTATCAGAAATTCCTGTTAGGATCCCACACAATCGAAAAATGCATTATTCGTCTACAGTAAACTTACAATTGTGATCCTGCAATGTACGTTTAATTTCTTTGCCTTGAACTGAATGTTCCAGGCTCGTTTCGGTTGGGGCAATTCGATCTCCAGTGACCAAATGATCCACACTGGAAACAAGGCTTTGCCCTAGATGTCGAGGCTTTCTGACCGTTTGGGAGGAAGAAATTTGTGGCCCCATTTGAGAAATTTTGGCGCCAGCCAATCGGGACCGTTTTTGACTGGCCGTAGAGGAAAAACGTAACAACGATTTTTTCGATTTTGGGGCCCAACTTTCTGCTGATCGAATCCGACGTTCATCTTCGTCGTCCTCAGCTAACTTGTTGTGTTCATATTCCAAGGCAGTCTTCCAACCACCTTCACTGCGATCTGCGATTCGAATCAATTTTTGACAATGTAAAATTGTATGGTCTATATCTTCCAGAATCTCGCATGCCTTGGTCCCTGATGAGGACGAATCCCGCTTCAAATAATATTTTAGGTCTTTCAAATCGTTCATAAGTTCCTCATTAAATTCGAACTGTCGACGATTTCCTTGACATTTCCACGAAATTTCCGACGCTTTCTGAGCAAAACCAGAATTTTTTCATCTTTTGTTGATTCTTTCGACGTACGTAGAAGAGGATTGTTTCTTTGACAAATGTTTTTTGACACTATTGTCGATCAAAATTTTTAAACGATCATTGGTCCGAGTCTGTAGAAGAAGAATGATGAGGTCGATGGTGGGAGGCTGCTGGCCCGTTTTGACCGATACTGTTGTCCTGTAAAACGACCTCCTTTTAAGGAGGGCTCTCAGTCATAATTGAGATGAACTAAACCAAGCTGGGTAGCACTTGTGAGATATGAGGGGAAATGCAGAGCCAAGGAGCAAAAGCGACTATGCTGTAGCAAAAAGCACCCAAAGTGAAGCAGCGGAGAGAAACAGCTGACACTGTTTCATTAAGAACAGATGCTCAGGGAGCATCGTTTTCCTACAGTGTACCCAAAATAAGTATAAATAAGGACACTATAGTGTGTTTTTCTTGAAATGCTACTAACTAATAAAGTGAAAGTAAGTAGTATTTCAGATTTTCACGATTTCCTAATGAACAATGTATCATATCGGTCTGGAAATTTCTGAGCATACTGAGCTCACCTTTAACAATTCTTCGAGTGAAAAATTATACAGTAAAAGCTCTATGTAAACGATTTGACCACTGTATCGATTTGTGTCACTTTTCTATTTGGAAGCATCTTATAAAAAACAGACTATATAGCCATGATAAGTCGGAATGTAATTATAGCCCGGTTAATTTAAAATAATTGATGCAGGGAAAATGAAAAGAAGTAAGTTCAATTCGAACGCAAATTTTCATTTGTTGGAAAAATGTATATGGTAGAAAAATGTTGAATTTCATTAAGAGAATGGAAAAGGCCAAAATCGTTGAAAGGCATCATGCTTAGGAACTGCTGATTTGGAGATTTGGATAAAACTGCATCGACACCCGATTGCTACTCAAAAAATTCGACTTTAACCTAGTTGTTGAAGGAAATTTTCAGTTGTTTTGTGTTTGCTGTCCACTAACAACAAATTTTTCAACTGATTATAGTAATAAGCTGGCTAGTTTTTTCGTATTGACTCACTCTCGTGAGATCATTGCATCTTCATTCTGAAATGAATGGAGCATAGTATCACAGTGACATTTATTCCGCATGAGAATCAACATTCTGATATTACAATAACAGAAAGTTTGACAATTTTCAGTGTTTTAGCATTTTTCGGCCTGTGCACGAGATGATGATCTCAGGCTCGGAATGACATTACTCTTCACTTGAATGTGCATAATGTTCATGAGACTATGTTCTACAATTTTGCATTAAAAACTTTCCATTGCATTGTACGTATAAATGTCACGTGCCGATGAATTTCACCAAACGTCACCTGATTCACATCACAATTTTTCGTTATGTTTTTCGTCACATTTTGTGTTATGGTAATTTGCATCAATTTTACGTTTCATTTTTATAATTTTTACATGCAATTTATGTGTGTACTTTTTATGTTTCATTTCTGTTTCATTTGCCCACTTTTATTTCCATTTCGATTTATTATTTTCTATTGCACACGTAGACTACGGTATGTAACCCCCTAGTCAAGAATTTCCATTAGAGATAAGCTCTCCGAGCTCATTGCTGTAATTGGAGCACAACGTGCACCTCTTATCAGTAAAACTAGCGAAGTTTCGCAACATGAATCGACTAGTTTGAAATTCTCACTAGATGATGTTCCTATGTTAAGCATGGAGAGTGAAAACTCGCCCCAATGCTTAATGTTGTGAACTAGAAAATGTCTATGTGACCATAGGCATCTTCTGCAGCGATTTCCGCTGCAGAAGTTAGCTTGGGGGAGTGTTAACTCCGCCCAAGGCATACTGTAGTTTATGGAGCCCTTTAAAAGGGCATGTTTCATTAGTTTGACACTCATTTTTGGGTCTAATCGTCTTGTTGCGTTTTTATAGCCTGCATCTTGCATTTGCCATTCTTCGCCTTTATTATTACATTTTATATTACATCTGCATTCCCTGCTCATCAATAAATTTGCATACTCTCACCTCCGGTATTCCTTACCTTGCCCCTTACAGTAACCCAACCATAGGAGCTCACCACCATCGTGGTTGATCGAGAACCCCCGTCGCCCTCCCCGAGGAAACATTTGATACCGCCACCTGCCGACCCGCAGCGGCATTACCTTTTACGTCGAATCGTTCCAGATTCTCGTACCCGCTCACAGCCGTCAGTAGGACCCACGCTTTGACCCTTGAACCCATCGCCCAGCGCCGAGTACTTTGAGAAGAGGATTTAGTGAGTCTTCTCAGGGGTTATTATTGTTGAGGGTATATTTGTGGGAGTCCTCCTTAAGCTATTTGATATATTTGTGGGAGTCCTCCTTAAGCTAGTTTCTCATGGAAGTACCCTCATTTGAGAAAGCCCTCAGACCCTTAAGGTCAAGGCCAATAAGGGGATTTAGGTTAACAATCAGGTCCCCTACAGTAGGCCATTCTGCGAATGGCACCATCCCTCATTCCCAGTGAATGAGGACTAAGGATTGGCACCCCTGACCCGGCCGTGCTGTCCATTATTCTTTAGCAGAACCCAAGGACAAGGCCGAGGTACACCATAGGTTTTTCCTGTGGTAGTACCAGCTGGGTTAGGTTCCCGAAACGAAGAATATTACCGGAGCCACCCAATGGGGTCACAACATGTCACTTGCAGTGTCATGGCCGTATTTCCTATGGAATATGGTATGGGTTTTCCCATCAATGTGACTGATCACCAATTCAGTTAATGTGACATGGCTCCCACTTCGTTTAATGTGACATAAAAAATATTAAAAAAATGAGACGAATAAATGTCTTAAGAGTCAGTTAATATGGTCAAATGGGCATTTTCTCATATAATTTTTTTCTATAGTAGCTAATTTGGTCCAACGTATTACCGTACTACCCCAAATAAACACACCCCCTCAAATTAATGCACCCCTCGAATAGACGCACCCTCTAGAAAGCATTTGAAAAAATAAATGCACCCCCTTGCTTTAATGCACGGGGTGCATCTTTTTTCTTTTGTTGTTGTTTCTTCAACGTTGAATTTGAATAAAAATTGGAAAATGATGGTTGCGTTCATCGTTACCTCGAATAAACACACCTCCGAAATTGAGATTTGGAAGAATAAATGCACCCCCTCGAATTAATGCACTCCTTGAATAGACGCACCCTCCAGCGACTGTTTGAAAAAATAAATGCACTATGTGCGTTTATTTGGGGTAGTACAATATATTAATTTTTCAATAAGATTTGCATGACTTTTGGAGACTGGGATTCTGAAATACGGTAATTTCATAAAAAATGTTGGGCAGCCTGTTGATGGCAAGTCGCATTGGGAAATCACCATGCAAATTGGAAAATTGGACGACCAGCGGCGCAAACATTTGCATAGAAATGGAGCTCCACAGAAAGACGAAAAAGTGATAGTGAAATCATTCATTCACTATTTACGTTTATATTATATTCTTGATATAATTTTGCTGGCGTCCATTAAAAACATTTCCAGCAACAACGTCTTTTATTTGCATATTAATAATATTGGCCAGTCCATATCTTTTTTATTATTCGTCAGAAATATTGTTATATATATTTATTTACTATTTAGATCCGAAAACTCGACGACAGCGAAGGGCCCTGGGCCCAGGCGCCAGCTTGCAGTCAGCCAGCTCTGGAAAACCCGTTAGGGGATCCAACCAAGTAAGTCTATCCTTAAGGGGATTCCTTGTCTCATCTAGGAAACTGCGGAGCTCTCTGGTGATTCCCCACATTTAAAGTAAAGTTAATCTTTGTTGTTGTAGGTCTGGGGAACCAGACTGTTGCACTATCACGGAGGTTTAGCCAAGGGAGTAGTTCTAACAGTTCAGTTCTGACCAGAAGCCTCAATCTTTTCTTAACCACTCTAAGAAAAGACCTGCACAACAAAAATATTGAAAAATACTAATGAATTTGCAACATGAGCTGCTCAAGATAATTAACGCCCTGTCACATTAAGTAGAAATTGGAGCCATGTCACATTGAACAAATTTGTGGCCAATCACATTGATGGGAAAACCCACGCCATATTTATAAAAATACGGCCATGTCACTGTGAGTGATATGCTGTGACCCCGTTGGGTGGCTCGCTTTGATTATCTACTTCGGGAACCTAACCCAGCTGGTACTGCCTATAGGAGAGCCTACAGTGCACCTCGGTACTGTCCTTGGGTTCAGCTGTAGAATAATGGACAACACCGCCAGGTCAGGGGTGGCAATTTCTAGTCCCATTCAATGAGAATAAAGGACAAGGCCACTCTTGGAATGGCTCACTGTGGGGGACCCAATTGTAAATCTAAATCCCCTTTTTGGCCCTAACCCCAGAGGTAGGAGGGCTGCTCTAACTGAAGGGATTCTCAAGGGAAAACCAACTTAGGGAAGGGTTCCCACAAATACACCCTCAACAACAATAATCCCCTGAGAAGATTTACCTAGTGCTGTTCTGAACTATGACTCAGCGCGGGGTGACGGGTTTAAGGGTTCATGGATCCTGGGATGACAAGAATGGGGGTGATGGCTGTTCAGTTTGGGTTTGGCGTGAGGTGTATTGTAAACAGGTTGGCGGGCAATGCAAATGATCCATGAATGGAGCGACGGGTGTTTCCTAAGCTAAGGGCAACGGGCAACTCCTATGCAGGGGTATGGTAATGGGATGCAGTGAAAGGCACCAAGTAATATGCAAATTTATTCAAATATTGGTGGCTGACGCAATATATATATGTAAATTAATATAAAAGTCGACGGATGCAAGACGCAAGAGCTAAAGGCAAGGAAAAACGATGTAGGCCCAAATATGAGTACAAAACTAATGAAACAAGCCCTTTTAAAGGGCCTTGTAGATCTACAGTATGCCCTGAGTGGAGCTAACAACACCCAAGCTAACAGCCTAAATCGCTGCAGAAGATGCCTATGGTCACATAGACATTTTCCAGTTCGAATACGTTAAGGATTGGGGCGAGTTTCGCTCTCCATGCTAAACATATGAATGTATTCTAGAGAGAATCTCCTAACTGGTCATTTTGCATTGCCAAACGTCGCTAGTTTTTACCGATAAGAGATGCACATAATGCTCCAATTATGGCCGTGAGCTCATCTTGGCGGAAATTCTAACTAACGGGTTACATACCATAGTCTATGTGGGCAACAGCAAAATAACAAAATGTAAATGGAAATGAAAACGCAAAATGAAACAGAAATGAAACACAAGAATGCACACAAGAATGCATGTAAAATATAATGAACGAAACAAAAAATAAGAGTAAGTAACTGTTAAACAAAAAAAGTGGCAAAAACATAAAGAATCAGCATGATGTGAATCATGTGATGTTGGGCGAAATTGATCGGCACGTGACACATCCCAACAAGACCAATCCAGAAAATATGTGAGTCTAGGCCCAAAAAAATTTGATTGGTCCAGCCGCAATAGTTGGCGAACCGATTGCACCAAATGACCATGAAAAAATTTGCCATTCTTTTCTCTTCGGAAAGTACCCAATAGTCTACGATCCTTTGAAATTTTCTCCTTCTCTAGCTTGACTTCCGGGTGAATCTCAGTTATTTTTTGCAGTTTAGCATAAGAGGCACTCAGGCTGTAATCTTTTAGCTCTAAAATCAGCTCCAGTTTTGCTTAGTTTTTTTATTGGAGAAAAATTATCAGTGTTTCATTTTGAATTTCTGCATCCATCGGAGCTAGACTAATGAAATATTGCCAGTATTCCGGTAAGCACATCCCCTTCCGATTACTGTAGTTCTATCTCACCATTGATGTATGTCATTACCGCTCATTGATTAAAAATATTCCATTCACTCTCAAATGAGCCTCGGAAAGCAAGAAATCTATCATGTTGGCGCCATGACCGCTACAGTCACTGAGAAAAAAGGTGGCCGCGTAAGCCACCTTTCTTTTTCTTTATTATTTGGATGAACATGTTTTTTCTTTCCGAGCATATTCGGAAAAAATAGACCATAGCCCATTTACGTAGCAAGGATAAAAAATGAAGATAAAAGTTAGAAAAGTTTATACGTGAAACACTGAATTTGTCAATGAGAATTAGGCTAAGGTAATAGAAACACCACGATGCTTACCACTTTCGATTTGTGGAGGCGACCACGTTTGGCATCTGAATGTTATTCCAGAAATTTTACAGTTTAACAAGGTTATGTCTAAAAAATTTCCAGCTATTCTGTTCACCACTCATGGATGAGAAGTTTTCTTCATTTATTGATGTATGGTAACAAGTTTAACTAGCCCACGTAATTTTAAAGGATAGGCGAAGTGAAAACGAAAAAAGCAGGTTCAATTTGATACGTAATTTTCACTAGGAGCTAGGAATATGCGACGAGGCTAGAATACTTATCCACTGTCGATTTTGACAGACTGCGCCGACACCTGAGCGTTACTCGAGAAATTTTACCACTCAATCAGCTTATCGAGGGAAATTTTCAGGCTATTCTGCTTACCGCTACACTAAAGAAGGTTTTCGTTGATTACCGTAACAAGATGCCAGTTTTTTCCATATTAAACCTACTTTCATGGATCTGCATCAATCATTTCAAAATCAATGGACCGCAATTTTCCCGTTTCAAACTTAAGGCCCATCTATACTTTTTTCTCGAAAAGCTGTCGCATGTGATTGCAACGATCAAAATCAAACGGATCCCTCATTTTCTCTGTGCGCAAGAAAGATCTTGACGAGTTCTATCCGGTGAAGTATATTTTGCAAAAAAAATTTGCATAATGTGGCAGAAATCAGCTATTTTGTAAGCATCTTGCGCTTCTTACGTTTCTTGCGTCAAAGCTGGATAGCGCTCAGTAGACACTTGCCGAAGGCGTTGGGTATCTTTCGATCGGAAATTTCAATATCTACCTTGCGATGTATTATATACTGAAACTGCTCCAATACTTGAAGAGCAAATCGCTTGCGTATGTTTTTTAGCGAAAAAAGTATAGATGGGCCTTTACTGTCATGGGATCACTGCGTCGATCATTTTGAAATGATTGTAGTGACGCTGGACAAGCTCCTCAAAGGGCTGCAAATCAGATTCAAACATCGACAGAACATATTCGACAATTTTTTTCCGGTTGCCGATGACTTGCCAGTCGCCAATTTTCGAAAGCCGGTAAAAAGTGTGGGCCGCACTGCTTTTCACCCGTTGCGGCCAACTATGCCTATAGTCTGTTTTCTATAAAATGCTTCCAAATAGAAAAGTGACACAAATCAGTACTGTCGTCTAAAACCTTTACGTAGAGATCTTACCATGAAATTTTTCACTCGAAAAATTTCTAAAGGTGAGCTTAGTATGCTCACAAATTTCCAGTCCTATACGATGTATTGTTTATCAGAAAATCTGAAAAACTACTTACTCTCCACTTTCATTATTCAGAAGCATTTCTAAAAAAACAGACTATACGGCTTTAGCCCTGTTACCATGGCCAGCACTTGTTGAGGATAGGCAATAGTCATGGTGACGCATGAAACCATACAAAAATATATCCAATTCTTAGGCGTGATTAATTTTTGGATAAGTCAATGGAAGGCCGAACGTCTCACAAATTGCGTCAACCACTATTGTTTCACGGCAGTCTCACACGCAGAATGCAAATTACTGTAAAAATTAGCTACAGTACGGGTTGTATAGTCTGTTTTTTATAAAATGCTTCCAGATGCAAAAGGGACACAAATCAGTACTGTCGTCGAAATTGTTTACATAAAGTTCTTACTGTAAAAGTTTTCACTCGAAAAATCGCTAAAGGTCAGGCCAGTACGCTCAGAAATTTCCAGCTCTACATGATATTTTGTTCATCAGAAAATCGCAAAAATCTGAAATACTATTCGCTTTCCACTTTCATTATTTGGAAGCATTTCAAGAAAAACAGACTATAGAGATATATGTTTGACAAAATTTTAAAAGGAAGCAAACGCATTTATTCACCTGAAAATCACAGAAATTATACAATCAAATAAATAGAAATTTCAAAAATGATATAAATAATGTCCACCCGGAAACATATTCCCCAACATCGAACAAAATTTTTACAAAAATATGCGACCCACTCGGTCAACACTACTTTGCAGATCTATTTCGCATTAGTTTGTATTGTTTAAAAATGGAAACAGTAGAGGAGTCGTTACCAGCGTGACACAACAACCAGAAAATAACAGAGGCGGTCGATTACTCCTTGGCCCTTTTGCAGATTTAACAGCTCTAGGATTGCAGGCTCTGGCTCCTCCTGAACTTATTCGAACTAAGCTTATCCGTGTCAAAAGATTAATTTTTGTTCCGACTGCGACTCTTGGGGGCTATGTATGCATTATGTATGCCTAGTTTTTTAAACTTTTCATAATATCAATTTTCACGCATTTTTTTGAACATTTGGCACGTACACTTGTTTCATTCAAGTCTCATAACGAAAATTCATTTTACGGGGAGAATTATTTCTTTGCACTGCGTTGTGTTAGCAAAGTATCAACCAAATCATACAGATCTCGAGCCAACCGCGACAACTGCGCGTTGCCACGGGCAAAACCAATAGCGGCTTTGGCCGCTTGTTCGCAAGTATCGGTTGATGTTATGGGCGGCGGATCATACTTGCTTTTATCTTTATTTCTACGCGTTGCTTGCTTGTCGGTTGGCAGACCGTTTGAATCCAAATTCAAATGGAATCTCAGACTCGGTGAGATCAACGTTTTCAAATTGACAGAGCTATAACGCGATTTTATAGAATCGCATACGACATCACACAATTCCTGGGCCATTTGGTGAGAATTGGTAATCAAAGGAGCGAGCGAAGTAGCGTTTTGGGCTCTATTCTCGGCGTAAAGGACTAAAACTTCGAAACGTCTTAATTCGTCAGTATCCAATTGCCAAAATTGACATAAACGGTAAATTAATGGTCTAAAAAACAGAATATAAAGAATAAGAAATAAGAGAAAAAATGGACACAATTTCCATGAAAAGTAAGAATAGCTTAAAAAATGAACCCGCAAAACTTCGCAAATGTAACCTCAACGACGAAAATAAGAAAAAGCATAAATTAGCACACAAAATAAGAAAACTGAGAAAATTAAAAAAAAAACAAATTTTACCTATTACCGCCAGACGAAAACCAATCCTCGTCGTTGCTTTTAATGTCGGAAAACTTATGCTCCAACGACTGTGGAATGCAAGCGCAAAAGCACGATTTTAGAAAATTTAGTCGCTTATTTTGGAGGCGAACATCAACAAGTTCTTTCGTCGTAGAAAGTTGGCGATAATGACCCGAAGAATCCTTATCGACGTAGGCCTTTTGCATATTATCGAAGAACAGTTCTTCTTCTTCATCTTCGAACATGCTATACGGCGACATTTCGGATAAATTTGCGTGATGTTGCACCAAGAAGAATGTTACAATGCTGAAAAACAAGTACCATTTAATGAGAAGAGTCAAAAGGATTACATTGAGGACAGGCTGGTAATAAAAAATTTGACTGATAATTTCATACAATCACAAACCTCAGCTGATAGTTGAGAGCGACTCGTCTTTTATTACAGGTCTGTTGACTGTTTGCGACTTCTGTTAATGAATTAGCTACAATTTTGCTCTTGGTTGCGAAAATATTGAAAAATTCCAATAAATAATCGTCGTAAGTTTGATTATGTTGGTTGAACGTCTGTTCCGTTGACCCGCTTTTCTTAAATAATCAGAATCTTAAAAAGAGCGAAGTTAAAGCAATCTAAATTATATGATTGGTATATTTTTTTGCTTTCTTTCCAACTTATCAAGACACTAATCAAAAACTAACAAGTCAAATGTTGATAAAAAGATTTATATAATACTTGGCATTATAAGCTTCCACAAAAATTTCATCTCATATGAAGTCGCTTAAAGTATGAATTCCTAAATTTCGAGAGCAACAGACTCAAATATCATATATACCAAAAAAATAAAATAGAAAAGTAAACAGTGTGCATAAAGAGGTAGCAAAGATGAATTTAATTTTTTTCCACCTGCGTATGCGGCCGCCTTTTTTCTCAGATTACTGTAGCAAGCGATAGGAATATAAGGTGAAAAAAGAAAATGCATGCTTACGAATTACGATGCATGATCATCACTTACAACTTTTTGTATTCCGGGTCTCATTTGAAAATGAATGGATTATATCTAAAATTCAGAAATAAATGCAACTGGTCGTAGATAACAGAATTACGAAAGTATCTGCTGTCATTTTTCGAAGCTTATTCCTAAAAAAGCCTGTTTATCAATATAAACGTTCCTCGTGTTTGAATGTTTGAAAAACAAATCCCCTTACCCATCGAGTGTCCTTTTCGAAAGTTATCTCGGATTCTCGTGCCGAGCGCTCAATTTCATCCAGGTCCTCGAATAAGTTTTTGAAAAAAATTACCATAACCGAGCTAAAGTCGTTAATATTTTGGAAACCTACGACGCCTGATTGCGATTCAAACCGTTTCAAATCTAGATGCAGGTTGGTAATATCGTCTGGCAAGGTATAAGTAATTTTAACTACATTTGGTGCAGCAGATATGCCCAAGGTCTAGAATTGAGGTTAGAGTTAGAATGCACATTTTTGCGTGAATTTTTTTTGGCTCACTGTGCACGTCGGGGATTATGACACGATGGTTCCCTGCATACAGGTGCATAGCACTCTGTTATACTACGCTTCTTTCTCTCACTGTATATACACATCGTGCTGTCACCAGCTCTTATTATTTGATAAGCAGCGCTAGTGCAAATCCTTATACTAGTACTAAAAATGTACAGTTTTAGTACTTCTATAGTAAAAAAGGTATTTTTCTCAAACTGACCATCCGTTCCCAAAAAACTACCCAATAACAATCATTTGACGAAGTATCCATTGACTCCTTTTCTTCAAATGGGCGCACTTAGTATGACACTTTCAAAATTTTGTATAGTACCAGTAAGTCATTTTTCTCCCATTTCACTCGGCAAGTAACTTATTTCTACCAGGACAGTGAATGAATTTCCCAACCTAAGACCGGAAAAATACCCTTATGCCCCTATGGGGTAGTCCTTTATACGAAACGAACCTGAAAATTTCCATTTCTCTCATTCTTACTTCTACACACTCTATCCCTCCTCATATGGCCGTCGGTGAATCGAGATTTATTCAAGGCGGTACACAGCGATCGCATTCTTTCTAGCAAAAACTTGTGCCAAATCAACGTTCGCAAACCATGCCTCGTTCGGCAATCTCTTATTTGTATAGAAAAGTCCAACGCCGAACGTAACGAGTCGGGGAAATGAGACGGATCGAGATTCCACCGTCTGATATGCTGCCACGAGCAACTGGCCGCTAATGAACAAGCGTCCAGTGTCGGCGACGAGTAAAAATGCTTCATCAAAAACAATGAGTCTAAAAAGAATAAAAGGGACTTTATATATATATAAATATAAATTTAAAAAACGACGACGTCTTACTTAATAATTGTTCGTCACTAAGAAGGAAGTGTTCGCTGCAGACAAATTTGTCTTCATTCTCTCCAAACTCTTTTCGTAGACGAAATAATTCGATTATGAAGTTAGCGTTAATTAAACCGCAATCTGTAATTCAAATCAAAATGATTTCAAAGCATTTTTCTAAATGGAGATGATAGAAAAACGAAAAATCTAATTATTTCAACGGCGCATCGTTTAAATGAAAAAATATTGTATGAGAATTCTTTATCAAGGACAATTTTCGTCAATTCGTAAAACTAATCCAAAATTTACGAATCGCCAGTCGCTCAGCTGTTGAAAGTAATAGATATTTCTAAAGTTTTCAATGAAATTTAGCACATACTACCAAAAGTGAATACCGTCGAATGG
Organism: Romanomermis culicivorax; assembly: GCA_963922205.1. NCBI lineage: Eukaryota > Metazoa > Nematoda > Enoplea > Mermithida > Mermithidae > Romanomermis > Romanomermis culicivorax. The sequence continues at coordinate 1,848,755 of CAWUHX010000016.1, read as the reverse complement.
AAAATCATTGGTAACCTATACAAGCCGGTACGCGAGAATTTGTGAAGGAGTAGACAAAAAATAGGCGGAAATAAAATGACACTCTTAATATGTTAATTAGATGAAAGTTCAAGCTAGACACAATGTACATAATATATGAAAACAACACGGGTGAATTTATCTTTAAAGTAGAAAACTGTCGAAAACATATTTGCGTCAGATAAGATTCCCTTATAATAAACATTAAAATAATTTCAGATTCTCCATGGGGTAGGCGGCCGCCTACTCCGCCTACCACCTGCGTACGGGCCTGCCTATGCGAATACACATGCCAATGAATGAAAGTTTTACTTTCAACAATATATTTCGAAATTTCTTCGACCACGAATCCAATGCCACCAGTCAAAACTGTATTTAAATTCGAAATTTGAGCAATAGTTTGTAGAGGATTTTTCCATTTATGTGAGGGCTTTTTCGACTTTTTAGAACGACATGCGTCGACAAGTCGATATATGAAAGTTTCGGTTAATAATCGAGCTTGGAAAATTTTTAATAAAGAGTCCCATCCTTCTACGTCCATGTCAATTTTTTCCCATGAATCTCCTGATATTTCATCATTTTCGACAGATGAAGAAGACAATCCCTTAATTAGAAAACATATTTTAAAAAGCGTCTGATTCACTAATTACAATAAAAGCATAATTAATCAGCTATCATTTTTTTAAACGTTTCGGAACTATTAGTTTTTGACCAAAAAAACTTCCCGTCATTTAAATTAACAAGATGTCATAGCCAGACGGGGGTAAATTAATTTTTTCTGAGAAAACATTTTTTTGCTTCTCATAGCTCAGTTGAGAATCAACTCGACATGCAGCAAGGATTAGGTTTTAGAAAAAACTCAATGAGTATTTTCTAGTGCTATCAAATAAGCCATGAGTTGCGCAAATAGGTGCCCAAATTAGCCCGGAATCGCTACAAAATTTATGATTTTCCAGATATCAACAGGCTACAATGAACTTTCAAAGATGTAAGATGGAATTAATGGACACGTTTTCAAGTCTTGGTGAGTGGAACACACATCAAATCTGAAATTCACTCTTTTGTCTGTCGAATCGACCGCGCTATCGTGATAACTCTTGGCCAATGCCCGCAAAACTAAACATAAACTCAGACATTCGGCCATTTCGCGACTGTTCAACAATTTTTCTTTCGCTTTGTGCAAGCAGTTTTTGAATTCCTTGCAATCACTCAATATGGATCGACATAACTTTAATAACATGGTCGGATGAACAGGGTAAGGTCGACGAACTTGCAACCAAAAGTCGCACAATAGTTCTAGCCAAGAAAGAGCGTTTACGCCCGAAATCGATTGGATATTGCGATAGAAATCGGTGTCAGGAGATTGTTTTAAAAATTGTTGGAAGAAAAATTTACCTGAAAAAAGAGTGCGAAGTTTCATAAAATGATAACGCTTGATAAGTACATAGGCAAGTGTTTTGGCTACTTTCTTAATTATTAATAACCAACACCTCCAAAAAGGATAAAACACAGAGGCTTCGTGGAAAAAGTCAATAAAGAAAAAGACAATTCAATAATACATAATTTCGAGAATGTTGTTCGGCAAGAAAAAGGGTTTTCGCTGTTCAAAAATAATCATATCTGTAAAGTTCAGGATTCACCCATTTTCATTTCATATGAGAAACCCGACTTTTTCTCTTCTTTAGATAAAGGGTGTAATATTCTAGATGAAGGATAATTTGATGTTATCAGTAGTACACAACGTATAGTATACCTAAATCATCAACTTGTTTGGGAGTCAAACGTTGCAAAAAGTAAGCCGGTAACGTACTGGCGTTGTCACTATCCGTACTGACTAATCTTGACGCCGAGGAGGCGCTAGTCTCCAAGTCAAAACATTTTATAAATTTGGACAGTTTGAAGACCTGTCTGCTAGACGATTGATCGACTTTCGACGCTTTTCCACGGACAGAATCTCGCAATAGTAGATTTTCTTGCAAATTATCGCACAAAGCATGCAACTCGGTTTCTTCGACATGTAAATTTCTCGTCAATTCTTCACTACCAGTTTCCGAGTCATGGAACTGTTTAGATGAATAATCCAACGGTTCTGAAAACTTGGACCATAGGTTACGTTCATTGATCGTGAAAAAATACTCACCAGCTTCTTGACTATAATTCTTCAGAACATTTGCGTATAAGTCAATGATTTGCCGAACTACCAAACAATAGGAGTAAAAATGTGACGTTTCGGCATCGGATGGAATTTGTGGCGTTTTCACAGCAATCAAACGCCTACTTGAAAAACACTGTTGACATATTTCGATCAAAAATTGACAAACTTTCGACGAATCTTGGTAAGTGAGCCAATCGCATTTCAAACATTCGTCCAAAAAATATCGGCAATCGCGCCAAGACTTCATACTTTCTGCATAGTGATGTAATTTTTCAAGTCTTTGATCGGAAGACGAAAATTTCGCTTGATCGTTGAGGAAATGTTGGAAAGTTTCTCGGGTTTCGATCGACCAATACGATCGAATTGAACGTTTTTCAACGGCGCGTTCGAATGATATTGTGCAAGAAACTAATGTTTTATTGTCAGCAGTCTAAAGACGAAATTTATTACACTTGAAAGATTTTAGAAGATCAAAAAAGCAATATTTGTGTCCCGTAATTTACGGTCGAATTCAGCCTCAGAATATATCTGGACTAGTTATTTGAAAAACATAATCGGGAAGAAGCGCCATAGGAACCTTCACAGAAATCGTCGACCACACTCCGATATTCACCGGTTGAAATTCAGAAACCGAAATGGATAACTCAGCATTTAAAAACCGGGACATGAACGGATATTTTTACCGAAAAATACCGGTTCTAAACGGTTCCACCGATTAACCCTATTGACTTTGGGAACACATAAAAACATAGATTTTCTGAAGTTTCATTTTTGTAAACATTCTTTCTTCGTGCCAAAATTTCATGAATAATTAGGCAGACATTAAAGAAGAAATGAATAATGTGATTATTTCTTCTCTATACAAAATTAGTCAATCATTTTTACAGCTATTGCACATATAGAATTTTAAGCAGCTGATCATTGAAAATTGATTATGACAAGTAGCAGTTTGAGATCTTGCATTTTTTCAAAATTTATAGAATGACGGTTGGTGTCGGGGACTTTTCATCGAGAGGGGTCGGTGAAACAAAAAAAGCTTCGCAAGCATGTTTTTCGTACAAAATATGCATAAAAATCATCAAAAAGTTGTCTTCAAAAAAATTCAGGGAGGAGTGTTTGACCATTTTTTCGGACTACAGAGGAGTGTCCAGGGTCTCAGGTAGGAGGGTTTACCTCCTTCTGACTTCTCCTATGTGCATGCGTGATCTGTTGAAATCTATAAATCTTCAACAATCACAGAAATGCCGAAAGCATAGGGTTTTTTAGCATGAGTCAAATTAGCATTCGTACTATGAAAAATTATTTCATTAGCACAATTAGCACGATTGACAAATGTTGGTGTCAAACTAATGTGTGAGTTTGTCAATTCTGATGACCTGCTTTTATGCTATTATCAACTCATGAAATCATGCTTAATGTTCGTGACATGTTTGACGAATTTTTTAGGCCACAGCGGGTGTCCAGGATATCAGGTAGGAGCCTTGCCCTTATGTTCATGTCTGGACTAAACCCTGACTTAGTAACTCAGCAGCGACATAAATTGTTCAGTCTACTCACCGTGTTGAAATAGTAGATAATTCTACGAATTAGAAAATGGAATGACATGATGGATGAAATTTTGGACACAGACTGAGGTAGAATATAATGAATCAAATGAATAATTTTTAAAGCACAGCAAAAAATAGCTTAAATTTTGACCCGCGACCCGTAACGCACAAAAGCCACTTTGAGTAACCGATCGAATCGGCCAACAATTTTTTCCACTATATGATCGGCTAAGAAAATATTGGGTGGCATGACGGGTCAAGAGACCCGATATGTCTCTTTACAAGGGTACAGTCGTGAGGAGAAGACGTTTTGGTTACGCGTGGTATGTATCTGCATGCGAGATTGAGACAAGGCATGCATGTATCTTCTGTGTTAAGAAGGAATGTGCAAATTGTGTGGCGGGAAAGCAGAGATTGAAAATGCTCCATTACCTCATAGAAATCGAATTTTTTCTAATTTATATATGCTATTTTTGGGAAAGCATATCTTCATATACCTTGTACAGGAACCGGAACCATTTAGTTCTTAAATTTAGGATGTTTAGGAATTTAGGATATTATGAAAAATTTAGAACCGGAGCTAAAACCGGTATTACAAAAAAGCAACAAGAACCCATCTCAAGGAACGGAAAAAATGTAAAAAACGTAATTCTATGATAGAAAATAGCCATTTTTGAAACGGAAATGTTAATTTTGCCGCGTTTTTGTACAACACTATTTTTTGAAACATGTTTTCATCTTTTAGACTAATAAACAAAATTTTTTTTCCTTCACCAAAATTCAGGTAAATCGCGATGACTTTAAATCTAAAATTTTAGGAAATCAAGCATAAAGAGGTCGTCTGACCCCATACATCGGAGTTTCGTTACATGTATTTCGAAAAAGTTGTAGAAAATGTGAGATCTCACCTGGGAAACTGTATCAAAAGCGTGAATATTCAAATTACTGTCCATAAAACGGATCGGATGAAAAAAGTCGGCGTGATTGTACGGAGTGATCATATTTGCTCGAGGGCAATACAATAGAACACCTTCTTTGTCGACGTTACAGGCGGCAATTCGCATTCCATTCTGCGTAGACCAAACTTCTGCAAAAATTTTCTAATCAATCAGTGATTATTAAAGCTTTTTTCAACCACAAAACCTATGAATCCAACAATTTTTGTGATCATCAATTTTTCACCTAAAATTCCCCTCTTCGGTGCGTAGATAACGGCGCATAGAGCGCTTCGTTTTACTAAACGTTGTTCGCCTTTCGTCCTCAAATTCAAGGGTCCGCTGGCGACTAAAGTATTTTCATGGCCAAAAATTTCGAGCCAGGCGCACTGCGCGTCCCTGTAGCCTTTCCACATGCGGGTGATCACCCGTTGTCGAACGTCGATCAAAAGTACACGACCATTAGAATCACAAACTAAGGCCATGCGAGCATTACCGGGAGATAAAATAATTTTTTGAGCTTAAAAAGTTATTTTCGAAGATGAAAATTGAGAATAAATTGTGATTTTATATAACCTTGTCGACCGACATCTACTAAAGATGAACGTTGAAATATATCGATTGGCTTTTGACCTAAGGCCACCTTGAGTTGCTCGGCTTTAATTTCGGATGACATATTCTCCAGTTGGACATTTTTTCGACTACTGGACAAGAAGGAAGGTATCAGATTTTTCGTTAGACCGGAAACTAATTCCCGAACTAAATCGGTGTGAGAAGGCGGGGTTTCAGCGTGCCTGCAAAGAATTGATTATATCAACTTTTGTAGCCATTATGAAGTATTTTTGCTCGCACAAAAACGGCTAAACCCGCCATAAATTAGGTGCACTTTATGTAAACGAGTGACTCCCCGGACTTTCAAGCATCGTTTTCCCCAGCAGAGAAACATTTCTTGCCTGATCTCAAAATTGTCATATGGGACATTCACCACCTAAGTTTTGAAGATTTTCGATGATTTTTAGCATCCAAAAGTTGCCCTTCTTTTTTTGATTTTAGTTATTTCTATACAAATTTAGATCTTTCACCAATTGAAGGATACGAAAGACGATTGCGTATTATCCGAAAAACAGTCGCCCAAAGCGCAATAAGTATCGTAAGGAGCTCTTCCGCTACAGTGAATCGTAGCGTTGACCCCGCCTCTAGTTGACGCCGCAACCATTTGTTCCCATATTGTTTGTTTATACACGCCCGTCGGAACAACGGTGGAAGGTGATCGAACATTTTCGGCTGTATATTTCTTCCATTGTATTTGCTCCTCGTCTGCGCTACCGGTTGCTAAACTTTGATGTATGTCGATGCCTCGAGCAACCTGAATAACTTCAAATGAATATAAATTAAGTTATAACAAAAAGTAACTGCTCGTTTGTTCGTTTCATTTTCTCAACGGGAAAAAATGCTTTTTAAATAATTTTCGTTTGTTCACAACGGAAAGTAAAAAATATATATATGATAAATGTTACCTACCTATCAAACAATCCTCCTTAGGAACGTGTCAGTTTCTTTTTTTTGGGGGGAGGGGCGATTCCGCCAGTTTTTTTCGGTGTTGGAAACAAACCCTTCATAAATATGTCTTAATTCAGTTTTTTTAAAGTTTACATATGTAGACAGGTGATGAGAAACATCTTTTTGATGCAAAGCTGCTACTTATTTAAAAACAGTCGCTGTAACAGGTAACCAAATCAAATTTATGGTTTTTCCGATACTTCACAATCTATAGAAGCATAATACTTTTGTCTTTTGAACATCTAAATAAATTGGATGAGACCTGAGACATTCATTCGGCTATATGAATAGTATGCGCTTCTGAGCAGTCAACTGAGAAACACAAATATCGACCGAAAAATTAGATTAACTTCAGATTTTGATAACTGTTTCTATTTGTTACATACAAGCTACAGCTCCTGGAATATACTCAGAAAATTGAGATTATACTTGTAGTTGAGGGAGATTGGGGAAGGCTCGTCCAATTTCCAGAATCTCGCATTCTTACCCAAATCCTGTTATATCCCCAAACCACATCCGCTCGAAAAAAAGTATTTTTCCCAAAATTTTGGGTTGACTCCCCCAACCTGTCGGACCTCTTACAGGCGGTATGACTGAAATTTCTCATAACCGAAAAAATTACCTCATAAATGTCGTGTCGGTATCGGTTGACAAGAACATAAATAATATTCTTCCTATGTATAATATTATGCAGCGGACAACTTAGGGAGTATATATTAAGCCTATCGCTGGTCTGAAAAAGCATTATAACCCGGAAAAATGGCGCACTAGGTCATCATGTTTCATGGAAAATGGTGCGGAAAAACGTACTTCAAACAATAGTATACAGATTTCATAGCGATTAGACATTTATTATTGAGAAAGCTTATCGGTAGGAAACAATTCAGCTGAGCACAGAAAGATTGCGAAAGTAATGAACGAATCAGGTTGACTGCTCCCAGCTTGAAATACGCATAATTTGTGCTGTTTTGTCCGAATTTTTCGTAAAGGCTGATTACTAGGTAACTGTAAGGTTTTCTAGCAGCTTAACAGGAGCACTATAGTAGACCCTGATGGAATGAGTGGACATGCTTAGTAGCTGAACTGTGCTGTGGCAGTCACCCCCGCAATACATGCCAAACAAAAAAGGATCACGGTACTGAACAATGATTTCATAATCGAGAAGTCGAGTTCTATCAGATCGGAAATAAAGATGTCGCCAAGGTGGTCAGGGCCATTCAAGTTATGAATGATTTTTTACATTTTTCTATTATATATTACACCCATTCTAAAAATTTTTTGAGTGAATTTACACTCACTTTTTGTCGTTGCAATTTTAATGAAGCCAGAAGCGTCAAGCCGTTGATAATAACGAAGCAGTCTTCATATACAATAGTTAGTTCACCAGATTCGATACGTATATCGATAACAGGCTTCTCGCTATATTGTAAACTCGTAAGTAAAAAACCTCGATCCGTATAGCAGAAGACTTGTCCATTACACAACCCAATGACTATAGCCGACCATTCATATGGACGAGGATCTGAGGAACGACTGGGAATAATCTGTTGTAAAATATAAAATACATAGCATCAAGCTTTTCACTTTTTAAAAGAAATTGCACGTTTGTATACATTTTCAGAATATTTTCAATACTCTTTTCTCTGTAAATATACATAGACATACTACAAAAAAATTTTTAGGATAATGCAAAATCGCTCTTCATACGTCTTTCACTACATAAAAATACACCGATGAAAAATTGATGGCTAGGCGACATGATTTTACGCATTATAAATTAACAACATTTGAGACACGATTTCTGAGAGGATTCAACTTAGTTGTGATAAGTAAAAAATTAGCCCTGGTGTATCTTTATGCGCTAGGAACGGAAATGATATTCATTTCGTCTCAAAATCAAAACTCGTAGCTACAGCAAGACAAAAGTTGTAACTTCTCAATTTTTCCGATTTTTGACTTACACTTCTTTTAACTTTTGCAAGTTTAGGTACATTAGATATTGTGTTTTGAACATTTGCCCAATATAAGGGTAATGAATGGGCCACAGTTTAATGTAAGATTCATTAATGTAATGTGCATATTGGGAATACAGTGGTGCTCGAAACATCTAATTTTAAGAGTAAAAATTGTCATCTCTTCACAAAAATCCCCATATCTACTGCTAATGCTCAGAAGCGCCGAAAAATTCCTCATACAATAGATAGTTTACAATGTCTTCTACCTGCACACAAAGAATAACGAAAATTCATGTACTGCTAGAGGGTCACACAGCCTGGAGTTTGAACACTATCTTATAATTGTATTTTCTGATAATTCCAACCTCCACTGTGGAACTATTACAGCTTAATAAACTTCAAAAATGCGATATGAAGACAAGTTTTGTATGCTGTATAAGATAATTTCCAAAGTACACAAAATAAAAAATTCGCATTATCCTGAAGTATCACAAATCCATCCACAGTATCCCAAAGTTTGAAATTGTATCATTTTTTAGCATTTTTCTGTCTGTTTACGAGACTTGAGATTTATTGGCCTAGGCATGAATTAACTTTATTATTTACTGTCTATTTGATACAGAATACAATGCTCTATATTGTGGTATGAAAATATTTCCTGAATTCCGCATTTTACACTTTTTAGATTGTTTTAAAATGTCAAAAATGAGACTGTAAAGGTGAAAAAGCAGGCTTCCTTCAACAAAAATGACTATATGTACTGCTATAGCCAGGAACACCGAAAATTTTCCTACACTGTGGATATATTACGATGTCTCCCAGTTTCCGGCAAAAAATTACCAAATTTCATTTACTGCTAGGGTATTAAATCTACAAAAAAATATTTTGGTTGATAAATTTTAATTTTCAATTTTCACTCAATGAAAGTTTATTTTCCTGGAAATTTCTCGTTCCAGTTTAGATGATAGGAAAATATAGGAAGTTTGGACGTAAATAGAAAAACAAAGTATCACAAGCTTTCAAACTAATCAGTTTGGAGCAAATAACTTTTCATCTGCAATTCAGGTCATATAGTGCTGGGGTTTTTTATAGCTTCAGCATCATCTTCTTCACATAAATTGTCTATTTCAGCAGAATCGTAGTAGGTTTCTTGGTTCATGATGGTGACATGCCTCCCATGACAAAAAGCTGGCAACTTGTTGCCCTGTTGGAAATTCATCTCTGGAGATTTTTCAATTTTCGGGCATCAGTCTGGATATCATTTCAGCATCAAACTTTTGTTGGAGTCGGATTCCTTCATCAAATTTGCTCAGTAGAAACTAAATTTTGGATTTTCATCCTCCACATAATATTCATAGTTGAAAGATGCTATTTATCATTACTCTGCTGGTGATGCAGTACTTGCCTTCCAGGCTTTTTTTTGTACTTGACCTATTTGCACATGAATATTTCATTTGTACAATTTGTACAAGGCAAAAATACGTATAAATAAGTAACCTGTGTTTCAAGGACCGTGCACAAGGGGGCAGTGGCGGACCCAGAAATTTTTTTCAGGGGGGGGGGCGGTGCTCAAAATTAAGTATTTTTCCATCAAAAAATTTCAAATTTGCCTATAGGTATACAGGAAAAAAATCGTATTTCAAAAGCTTCGGGGGAGGGGCGGCCGCCCAGCCTAAATCCGCACTTGCAAGGGGGCGGGCGCCCCCCCACCCATTGAGGCAGCATGCAAACAGTGTATCGCGTAAAATCAACATTTTCTTGGGCTATTCAGTAAAAAAATTTACTCCGCCCCCCATGAAAAAAAACCTGCGCACGGCCCTGTGTGTTTCTCCATGTCATAGCAAGAGACTATTAACCAAATCAGTGTAATTTTTAAATTTAAAAAAAAAATTCATTAAAATTAAGCAAAAAATTGAAATTTTCGAGTTTCAAGTCTAATTTACAAGCATTGTGAAACAATTTGTCTTAAAAACTATACAATAACATAATGAATTTGCATTAGATGATAAACCGATGGTCAAGTCCTCCAAGACAAGTGAAAGCCCAAAAAAAGATGTTAATCTTTCCGGCGCGAAGCGTCGGAAAATTTTTTTTGTGTATTGACATTTGGCGAAGCTGGAAAATCAATTTTCCAAACATTCATTTCAAGAATTAGATTCGAATTTTGTGTTCAAAAGTCGTAAATTTTTAAGCCGTAATTTATTCGTTAACTCTCATGAATTTGACCGAAAAGAATGAGTGGAAGAGTAGAAATTTCCGAAAACTACTTCCATGAAGCTGATTTTGCGTTAAGAAAGGAATAATCGCATCAAAAAATTTACAGACTTGCAAAAAATGTTTCAAGGAAAACTACTAATCTTCATCAAATATCAAGATAAAATGTTGAAGATTACCACTTTAAAAATGAGACAATACGTTTGAGATGATGAAAACTATTATACATTAAATGATAGGTGAAGGTAGACATTCTGAAAGTTGCGTCTGAACTAGGTAATACATAATAATGATTATTAAAGTTATAACCGGCGCGAAGCGCCGGAAAATTTTGAGATTATGTACTTCTAAAATGCACCAAAATGCATATTTTCTGTACCGTATCCCCAAAATTTTCTTCCCTAAACGGGGAAAGAGTCGTTTGTACATTTACAAATGACTACCCCAATTTCGTTTGCTCAAAAAAATTTTCATTTGCCTCCGGCAAAAAAACACTGCTTGCATCTATTACTCACTGATTGCCACGTGCTTGAGTCATCAGATGAGGCTATTTGCATATTCTTTCGGTGAACAAAATTTATCAGAGCAATTTCTGGAAGCTTGGCATTAACTTGTTCAAGGGAAAATAAGACTTCCCTGGTAAGCACGCCATACAGAGATATGGTCAATACAAAAATCGAAATTGAAGTATGAGTTAATTCTTGGCAGTTAAATTTTCATTACTTTGAGAGGATATTTGAATCGACTTTGGTTAAAGGTTGATGGAAACATCATATTGAGCACATTGAGCATTATTGGGAGATGTGAAGAGGAACTTATAGTATAGGGGTAAATTGACATGGTAAAAAGATAAACAACAGATAAGTAGTCAGTGGAAATAGGATATCACTCACTTTAAAAAAAGAATTTAGTGTGACCTGATAATCCAAAAAATCTAACTTACTGTTATATCGAATCTTGTAAGATGGATTCCTTTAAACAATGCCCAGTCCAGAAAATGTTTTTCAGTTAACATAATATACATTGATATAAGACTCAAGTTTGCAAATACCAGTCTTCCTACAGAAAAAAAGAAAGTGATGGGGCTCATTGATGTGATTTTCACATGCATGAGTTTTTTCTTATTCACAAGCAAAAACATCAAAATTTTCGATGGAAGCCGCTTTTGTTGATCAAGAATCGAAATACAGAATTTATCACCTAGAATATTTTTTTGTAGATTTAACACCAGAGGTCCCCAAGGTCGAAAATTTAGGTAGAGGTAAAATCGTAAATTGTAACGGTAGTACTTATGCCCAGCGCCGTGCCGTGACCTTTTTTTCTGCTCCCTACTTTATTGCGGTGGGGGTGGTAGGGGTACTTTCACCACAAAACATTCTCACTTACAAAAATGAATAATGCTCCTGCTTTACACTTTTACGGTCAAAAAACCTTTACTATTTCGAGCTCCCAATCGTTCAACACGGATGTACTAATTATATGCACAGAATGGTCAGACCTTGAAGATTGTCGTGTCAACTGATTCCTGCACATGTCAAGAATCGGGCACAACATACTTTTGGAAAATCATTTGCTCAGTAAATGTGTCAAAAAGCCCAGTGAGTAATTCCTCTAAAGCACACAATGCAATTTTTCTTGAATTACTAAACCCCACTGAGGAGCGGATGAGGTCTACCAAATTTTTTTGCAATAGTGAGCTGTTTTTACCGGGGTAGTAAAATAATTTCCAAATCTAAGACCGGGGTAATACTCCCCATAACCCCCATGGGGTGCTCTGTTTAACACCCTAGCAGTACATGGAGTTGGTTAATTTTTCGTAGGCAACCCGGAGACATCGTAATATATCCACAGTATAGGGAAATTTTCGGTGGTTTTGGCTGTAACAGTACATATAGTCATTTTTGTGGAAGAAGCCTGCTTTTCCGCCAGTTTTATCATCTCATTTTTGACATTTTAAAACTACCCAAAAAGTGTGAAATGCAGAATTCAGAAAATATTTTCATACCACATTATAGTAGCATTGTATTCTGTATCAAATCGATGGTAAATAATAAAGTTACCTCATGGCTAGGCCAATAAATCTCAAGTCTCTAAAATAGACAGCAAAATGCTAAAAATTGATAACATTCCAAACTTTGGGATACTGTAGCCTGGCGAATTCTACTTTTTGTGCAATCTGAGAATTATCTTAATATTCAGCATACAAAACGTATCTTAATACCTCATTTTTGAAGTTTATCAAGCTATAATAGTTCCACAGCAGTACATGAATTTCCGTAATATTTTGTCAGCAAATAGAAGACATCGTAAACTTTATATTGCACAGGGAATTTTTTGGTGCTTCTGAGCTTTAGCAGTAGATATGGGGATTTTTGTGAAAAAATTTACTCTCAAAATTTGATGTTTCGAGCAACACTGTATTCCCAATATGCACTTTACACTAATGAATCTTACAGTAAATCGTGGCCCATTCATTGTCCTTATAATGGACAAATTTTCACAACACGATATCTGACGTACCTGAACTTGCAAAAGTTAAAACAAGTGTAAATCAAAAATAAAAAAATCGAAAATTTTCAACTTTTGCCTTACAGTGACTATGCGAGTTCTGATTTTCAGACGAAATGAGGACCATTTTCGTTCTTGGCGCATCATGTTACACCAAATATGTGATTTTGAGGTAGGGTTAATTTTTTTGCTTATCACAGCTTTCTGTATAAGAAGCTAAATTTTCTCAGACATCGTTTTTTAAGAAGCTAAGGACAAACAATTTTGTAACTCACAATTCAATGTAGTTCCTAAGTTAAAAAAAAAACACTTCAATCGAAAGAAATTTGGTTATACTCGTATTTGTCTTCAACAATTAAAGACCTTGCATCGCATGAATTTTTCAAATAAGTCAATATGTACTCACTGGCCAAATCACCACAGTAGAAACTGGATGTTCGAGCACAATTTCTACGCTGGTATCCATGGAGTGGTTTACACTATCCTCTACGTTGGCGATTACAATTCTCTTACCGAAAGCCAAAGCAACGATATCAAAAGTGGGTAAAGATGCGCATATGGCGCGTTGTAAAAACGGAAGTTCTTGATCAGACTTGCTAAAATGAATAGTAAAAGTGCGACGATATAAATCGAACTCTTCAAGACGAGGCAAAATTTTAAGACTTTACTTCGACTATAAAATGTGGAAAACACTAAAGAATTGCTTGCATTTCATCTGGAACTACAGAATAATGAGTCCAGAATAACTATATTAGAATGATTTTAAATTAAGAGAAGTTGGAATGTATTCTGTATATAGTACCTGATGAGTATGGTGCTCGATTTTTGGGATATGAGTTAAAACTTGAGGCAATCAAGACGACAATGCGTCATTTTTGAGAAATTCAACGTTAGGTTTTGCTGGACTATTTTTGACGCATTTGTCATCATACATTGTGCAGATTTTATCATACGCATGAATTTTGCGTTTTAAGACGTGTAAAATATTATTTTTTGGCTGAATACTGTCTCGACTTGTGCAACAAAGATTCAAAACCATGCATCAATTAAATTATTTTTAGCCCACGATTAGCGCTAGTTGATTATTGCACACCTAAAAAAAGCTCAAAAAGCACGGCTTTTGGGTGAATCATCATACTTCGACGCAGTTGATATTCCTTCATTTGGCCCAACATATAAATTTGAAGCTGATTGACTCGTCGAAGCCTGTGGTCGATTAACGCATATGTTGGCCCGAGAAGCTGATCGACGCAACGAAAAAGAAGGATCTGACACTTCTCTAGCGAAATATTTCCCAATCAATTGTCCTACGTTATCGAATTGTAGAAATCCACATGGTACAATTGGAGGGCTCGCCATACTAATGCCAGACGGAAAACTTGTGGTTTACTGAAAAAATTATGATTTAAAAGTCAATAATAACGGTAGGGATGCAACGATTATTCGAATTCTAACTCGAATAACGAGTACGGCTAAATTTTACAAGTGGGTTCCCGGCCAAGGGTTTCAAAATGATGTTTGAATATTTTTTAGGTCCCGCTGTGGATGCTGGTAGCTTGGGTGGCCAGAAATCGAGGCGATTCGGGTGGACATTTTGCGCGAAAAATCGATAGAAAATGTGCCGTTATGATAAGATACAGTAATCGTATTCGTTTTATCATAAATAGTAATTCAGTGTAAACATGCGGGCAGATAATAAAAAAACAATGATGCGAACAATCTGGATTTGTAGGAGTGTAAGTTGAGAGTAAGAGAATCGTGTGATGAAGTGTGACATTGGAGAGCAGGTTTATATGATGCAGTTGGAGGGAGCAGTATTGATTTGACATGTGTACTGTTGACTGATTGATGACCGGCTGTCAATTGTGGTCAGCTGGTAATAAACGATATTATTGTTGACGCCATTATTTATTTGTTTGGACGACGGTTTAAACGATGGAATGACCGGAATGGCCGGAAAAATGGATTAGTGAGTAGACTGTCTTTAATATTTTCCTTAGGCTTAAGCTTAGGGTACAGCAGCTGCGCCCGAAGGGCGCAGCGCTGTAGGGGCTCTTCCAAATGAGGTTGTTCATTAAAATAGTATCGAATGTCTAAAGGAATGTAGTGTTGATACTTTGTGGTGAAATTGTGTAGTGGTAAGTGCATTAAGTCGATAGGCTGGTGGACCAGGTTCGATTCTTGGATTAGGTAGGATTTTTCTGTAATCTGAAGGAGAATGTGACATGTGTGTAGATTTTATGCAAATGAGTTCCTAGATGCCACGAGCGGCTGGATTTTCCACCTGATCTGGATAGCTGGCATCATGAGGAGTCCGAAAATGCTAGTTTGACCCACATTTGGGTAGGGAACTGACTTGTAAAAAAATTCCACGAGTACTCTAATATTTTTAGACTGTTCAAATTGGGAGAATGGAAAATTCAAAACTCGAATTCAAAAAAATCATAATGTTTTTTCGAGTTTTTGGTTATATTAACCGACTTCACTATAATCATCTGTAATTTGTTTGCATGTTTGGACAGAAGTTTTTGCAATCGCACAAACATTAATTTCTCTGTTTGTACTACATCACGTTCTCATACCAATCATTAATGTTTCTCTGTAATTAGGCGTCATAATTTTTTTCTCGATTTTTCTTTCTCCATTAGTTCTGGATTCAAAATTATAATAATTAAAGTTCAGCATGGGTTAAGGTTTTCTCGGGATTAGGATTAACATTAAAAATTTGGAATTGTAACTATAGAGTTTATAACAGCAATCATCAAGTTACTAAACATAGTAATATCGGCATGCAAGTTGAAATTCTAATCGATCTTCAAAAACAGTTACAAGATATAAGTGTAGATGCACCAAAACAGTTACATATTGATTGAGTAAGGGTACTACTAGACATCCTAAGAAATGCACTTTGGAAAAAAACAAATAAATAATGAAACTAATGCTTAAAATTGACACGAAACGCCATAAAATTGTGATGTTTTGAACTTCTGAAACGTTAATTTGTCTTATTATTGATCCGGAATTATTCTAAAATAAGAACAACTCAGAGCACCCCATGGGGGGGGGTATGGGGGGGGGTATTACCCCCCTCTTAGATTTGGAAATTCATTTACTACCCCCATAAAAGCAGCTCACTATAGCAAAAAATTTTGGTAGACCTCATACTCTCCCCAGTAGGTTATAGTAATTCGAGAAAAATTGCACAATGTGTGATTCTGAGGAATTACTCACTGCTGTTTTTGACACATTTACTGAGCAAATCATAATGGGAAAGTATGCAACTTCAGTGCCATATAGCGATTTTTAGGAAAGGATATCAGCACATTAATATATACTACTTGTAGGAAATCATTATAAATATAATTGGGAGATCAAATAATGACTTATGTATATGTGATTTATCAAAAAATCGCACCTTGGGAAGAAAAACATTATGTTCTTCAAATTCTTCCTCTTCATGCTCTCATTTCCTTTTTCCCGCTTCTGTGTTGGGTCTTCTGTGCGCATATGGATACCCAAGCTGTGGCATACTTGACATGCGACGTCCGTTGACGTGGATCAGGAGTGGTATCTGGTTTCAAACTCGTGGTTCATAATCTAATGGGATTAATAATACTAAAGCCACATTCAGCATCAGGACTTTCAATTGGAAGCACTGTTCCAAGCCTTGTGCGGGATTCTTGCAATGTGCAGGAATCAGTTGGCACAACAGTCTTCAAAGTGTGACTATTCTGTACGTGTATGTGGTTAGAGTAGTGCAACAACCCCCCTCTGCAATAAAGTTGTGAGCAAAAAAAAAAAAAAAAAAAAGTCACGGCATATTTGAAGTACTACCCTTAAAATTTACGATTTTACCCCTGCCTAAATTTTCGACCTTGGGGACCTCTGGAACAACTATATCATAGAAATCCTTATCTGAATTTCCTGATGATTTTTCCAGGTTGCTACCGGCCCTAGTGCTATAGCTTTTGTATTACACGAGTGTCGACAATGTTATTTTTGTGCCAAAACATGGTTTTTGACACAAAATATATGGAATGGCACAAAAAATATTGAGCATTCGTATCAAAAGTTTTTGACTGGCCAAGGATTTAATTTCCTTGAATTTTGGGCATTTTAGGGGCTGCAAAAGCTAAATTTTCAAGCCGTCAGTCAACGGATATAGTATTGACCCGAACGCGAGCAAATTCTCTTCGATCATAAAATATATTTGTATCATCGCAGAAAATTTATCTATAGGTTGTCAATGATTGATAAATAAATAGAAATTCTGAACTTCCTCTGTTCATTCAGTGGGATTCTGATTGGAAAGCGAAATTCTTATTTTTGGGTGTTTGTCAAACAGAACTACTATTGTTGGCACATTTTTTCAACCACAAATTACGCAATCTTCGACTTAATTTTCTTAAGGAGTAAGCAAGAATAAAATTCTCAATTTAGTCTTTACATCGTTGTTAGAAAGAGATTCGTAGCCAAAAATTAAAGGAAAATATAAACTTCCTAAACGATTCCATCGATATTTAAATTTTCGCAACATTCGATTTCTGTTTTAATGTTGAACTATTTTCTCACACATTTTTTCTTATCTCACTGATTTTTGAAAAATAGATTTTTTTTATTTTACATTTTCACATTTTTTGCATACATATATTTTTAATATAATGTTTAAAATTTTTTTATTTACACGATTTTACATATTAGTATGGTGAATGTAAAATTATACTTTCATCAAACTTTTGGCTTGAACCTTTTTCATAATTTTCAGTATGTTTCTAAACAAATTTTTTTTGTGCCGTTGAGCAAATATCCGTGCACGGAAAAAATGCTGGGTGTACCAGCTCTATAGCAATACGGAAATAGGTGATTGGGTGCAGTACCGTAATTTTGGAGGTCCCCGAAAAAGTCGAAAAAAGCCGAAAATTTCGAAAAATTTTCGCAAAAAAGGTCAACAAGGCCATTTCTTCGAAATTTTTCCGAGTTGGGGGTCAAAACATTTGGGTATAGGCTTCGGCCAAGTTGGGTGGTTCCCCCATTCCCCTATTATGGTATGATGAAAAAAGATGATTTCAAACAGGATTTTTTGCACAGGTCAGGCTGCAATGTGCAACTTGGGGAAAAATTCTGGTTGCACAGATAAATTTTTGTTTGCCCGTTGAAACAATTATTTTTTCAGCAGCTCGTTCATCGATCGTGATCTTCTCGCCATTAGACAAAATACGTCGAACAATTTTTCGTTATGTTCACCACCAAGTCGTTTTTTGCTCAAAAATGTCGAAAGATGCTTTATTCGGGCAAACTGAAATTCAAAACCAGGCAAACAACCAAAACCACGGATTTGGATTCTTCAACCAGCGAGAATTTCTACCATTGTCCTCGTGGGCTCAAAATATTTAATAACACAAAAGTCAAAATTTTTTAAAGATGACAAAAAGATTTTGGGAAAATAATAGAGAAAAATCTCAGTTTTCGTCAAATCAATGCAAGATATCAAAAATGTATTCATATGTTAGTAATTAAAAGCTATAAGCATAAGCTACAATATTTTCTAACCGCGCAATGGAAATAATATAAAAAATTATAAACGAATTGCATCAATGCATAAAAATGCATCTCCAGACAGGAAATCATATGACCTAATCAAAAGGTCAGTCAGGCTTCAAGTTACACTGTACAACTCGGCCGAAAAATTTGGTGTCACAGCTCGAAATTTTGTTGCTGTAAGCAAAAAAGCCTGATTATAAATACAAATCAGGTTAAAATACAGGGATTATCAAACGCAAAATAACATCTTTAAAAGTGCCAAGTTATACTCGATAATTTTGCCTGTGACCATGTGTTCGGACGTCGTTCTTTTGGGAACTAGAAATCGATTCTCTATCCATGTTGAAATTAACAGAATTCAGCTGATTTGCTAGGGAGTTCATTTTTTGTCACAATTAAGTCTGCAATTGATTTACTGTAACTTCTTCAGTGTCAAAACGAGGGGCGATCCTTCCGAGCAACGGCAATGTCTATTTGCCGTACTGCGAATAATGTTTTTATATTCGCCGGATACTGATGTGCCTGTTGATACGGAAATGTCTTCCGTATATTGACGCAGTTTTTTTTGCGCACAGCAACCAAATTTCGGGCTGTGCAACCAAATTTTTTCTGCGAAATTGCACAGTGCAACTTGAGGCCTGACTGCTCTTTTCATTAGTTTATAGGGTTTATTGTCCGGAGATGCATTTTTATGCGGTCTAAAATGGGGAAAAAGTGAAAATTTCCCGGCGCGAAATTCATCTATAATTTCTTATATTATTCTAGTGCGCGGTTGGAAACTGTCATTCTAGTTAGTGCTTATAGGTTCTAATTATCAACAAATTATGGATAAATGTTTGATCCTATAAGTTGATCCCCGGAACTCTGTTTACCTGGCTTTCGAATTACCTTCCTGGTAGAAGTCAAAAAGTAAAAATCAATAACTCATTCTCTGAACTAGATAAGGTTATCAGTGGTGTACCTTAGGGGAGTGGGCTTGAACCTACGCTTTTTCTTATCTTTATTATAGGTGGCACGATAGCGTCAACCTATGGCCCCCCTCTAGAGCCAAAACGCTAAGAGCTGAGACCTGGTTTTTTCATAGTTTCGGGCATAGGGGCAAACTATGGGGTGCCTTTTATCACTTCGCCTCTATCTGCAAGTGGTGCTCGATGGAACCCCAAAAAACATGCAAAAAACGCACTTTTTGAGGCCCCCCAGTTCCACCATGCCCAGCAATGGGTTTGCCATATCCAAGCTCCATACTTCGGCCTAAGCATCTTGGGGGTGCAATCTCAAATGCGATTTTTTATTTTTTTAAATATGGTGTCCATCAGGCCTGTAGGGAGGAGGGTAGGGGGGGCACGCCCCCCAAATGTTTGAAGTGTTAAAAAATTTTTTTCCAACTCAAGTCAAAAATAAGAAAGTCAAGTCAGAAATGCCAATTTTACAGCAATTTGTGTGAAAAAAATGTGTGCCCCCCTGAAAAAAATTTCTGGCTACAGGCTTGGTGTCCATTCAATTATATGGTTGTCCAAAGTTCCGAGAACCGCGAGATTAGGCAATTTTGTTATGTATGTAAACTTACGGCTTTAAATAAATTAATTTTTGCAGCATTATGCAATACGGTGCCGGAATTTTTTGCAGTTTCAATTGAACCAGTAGCCTTATTGGCATTTTTTAATTTAAGAGTTTTCGACCGAAGCGAATTCGATAGACGCGGTCACTTTACACAGAAAATCATCATTAATGTAAATGAGGATACTTCTGTGAATTTTTGGAGGAAGGGGTTTTCGACAATTGGGAATTCGATTGACGCAGTCACTTAACACGAAAAATTATTCTGGGATGTGAACAAGCGTATTTTCGTAATTTTTTTTACGGAAGGGGTTATCGTTCTATGGCAAAGATGGCTTACTTCTGTTCTGCACTGATTTTTGAATCTTTCTAGAAATAAAAGAAACCTTATTAAAGCTTCTGTTACATTATGTCCGCCCAATTTTGGAATATTGTACAACAGTACGGAATCGTCATTTTGCTACTGACATCCAATATTTGGAAGATATTCACAGAAAATTCACTAAAAGAGTTTCAGATCAGAGTTATCGTATGATCAAAGACTTGAGGAAATAAAATTACAAAAACTTGAGACTCGTAGATAGCACTTTGCCCTCTCTATGGTACGTAATACGTGGTAAATCACACCTAGATTTTGATAAATATTTTTCTTTAAATGTCAATGCCACTTGCCAGAAACACAATTTTAAACTGAATCAAAATTTTGCTCGCGGTTCAACTTTTTAATTTAATTTTTAAATAGATGTATCAGTACATACTTGGAATTACTTACCAAGTGAATTCTTGTCAGTTGAAAGACCCATATTCTTAATCGCTTGCCTAGTTTTTGAATTTTAGTCTCACTGACTGAAAATTCATTAAATTCACTGAGAAATCAAACCATCTGTCTTGGAAATAAAAGGTGGAAAGACTAATTTTCCAGAGTTGTAGAATATTGAAATGCAGAGAAAATTTTCGGCGCTATGCACCGAACAAATTACTATAATCTATAGTTATATTAATCTTTTCATTTTTCTCTCCAAAATTCAGAAAATTGGGTTTTAAATGCTTAAAACTGACGTGGATCGAATGAAATACAAGAAAACTTGTTTTCGATGGTTTTCCAATAAATTTAAGCAAATTTATCGATTTTAGATTGAGCAACCAAAAATCTATCTGTGCAACCGAAATTTTTCCTCAAATTGCACATGGCAACCTGTGCAAAAAAAACCAGCAGTTGACGGGATCAACTCACTGTTTTTTCCACATTTGCACTATAATGTGGAAAAAATTTTTGAGGTCTTTCCACAAAATTTGGGGTTTTCTTCATATTGAAAAGATGCATTTTGGTGCATTTTAGGAGGTCCAAATCTCAAAATTTTCCGGCGATTCGCGCCATTTATTACTTTAATAATCATTATTATTTATTACCAAGCTCAGGCGCGGCTTTAAGCATGTCTACTTTTAGTTATCACTTGATCTAAAATAGTTTTCATCATCTTAAACGTATTATTTCATGTTTAATTGGCAATCTTGAATATTATATTTTGATTAGAGTATTATGCTTTGATTAGAGTATGGCATTTGATAACTATATTTGAGATCAGCAGGTCATTTTTGCTGTGCTGATCTCAAACAGAGTTGGGAAAAAACCCTTTTTCAAAATTTCGAATTTGGGTTTTTCATGAGTTTTTCTGGGTTTCATCGGGGTTTCTGAATTAAGTATAAAAGAAAAGCAAATACAACATCTCTAAAATTTTATTCTTCATAAAACAAAACATTTTCAGATCATTTTTCTTGATTTTAAGCAAAAATACACAGATTCCTTATCATAAAAAATGAAATCATATAATAATGCACTGTCAAAAAATTTTTTGGCACTGAATTTTATGAAGACTAGCTTTTTGACCGACGCAGATCACAATCGATTATGCAACTTGGTGTGAACAAAGCCAAATGTTGAAAATTTACGCTCTGATGATGCAGTGGACACCAAAATGGAAAACACCTGATTACAACATGAGAAAAAAAAATTCGCTTGCTTGCTATTATTTGTCTTGAAAAACGTACTCTCTAGGCAATTTTTTGGAGCGAAGGTCACGTTTTGCCTTCCCTCAACCATTATTGCATGGCAGATTTTTGGCTGCTCTCCAGCATTTTGTAACGAAACGTATTTTTTCATCTTCACTTACTGAGATCATTTATTCATTGAGTAGTTTGTAAATTGTGACTATGCAGGGTAAAAAAAGTTTGATGTTTCTTTCTTCAACATTCATACTTCTTACAGCCATTTAACCAGCATACTTGGCGGTCCATTTTCAGCCCATTTTTGGACCCAAAAAGCCATCAGCTGCCTCTTTCTTCAGTGAGTCTGCTGTCTCCCTCAAAATTTTAGGGCTGCTCAAGTCAGCTCACGAAATGCTGATGGCTGTGAGCAGTAGGTATAACAAAAACTTGAGCAGTTACAAGTAATGCTGTGTATTGCTTACTAGCACTGCTAATATGTGCTCATGACTCATAAGCAGTTAAATCTGCCTAATATTCAAATAGACTACCGAATCAAATCAACTTCAGCCAGAAGACAATTCAAACATAAAAATTTATTGAATATGAATCATCAGCTTTTCGATTAGAATAAGTCAACTCAATTGAACAGTTTATGAGAACCGAATCCAATAGTGCTAAAAAGTCTCCTGAATTGAAAATTTACGATAGCATTTGATTTTTTTTTGTGTTGTGTGATCTCATTTCAAATCTGTTGTCATATCAGTGTTCAGAAAAGACGTGTCAAAAATATCAAAAATTTGCATATTTTTTCAAATATTCAAAATTAATGGTTGTTAAGCACTTTGCAACACGGGGAATAGGATAGGCGTGTTTTCAAAGCATGGAAGGACAGCTTAGGCCGAAAAATTTCCATATTTACGAAAATGTAAAAATTTACATATTTGTTTAAAAGTGTTCCAAAAATAGTGGAATTTTTATACAAGTCGGTTCCCTTCCTAATTATGGTCCAAACTGGCATTTTCGGACTCCTCAAGATGTCAGCTAACCAGATTAGTTCGAGAATCCAGGAACTCATGGCATTCAGGAATTCATTTGCATAAAATCTCCATACATGTCACTCATTGTCCCTACAGAAAAGTCCTACCTACATCAAAAATCGAACCTGGTCCACCAACCTATAGACTTAATGCGTTTACCACTACACAATTTCAACAGGAAATTTCAACACTATATTCCTTTAAGACCCTTGATACTATTTAAACTAACAACTTTATTTGGAAGAGCCTCAACTGCGTACTGTAGCCTAAGCCTAAGCCAAAGGGAAATTTCTAAGGAATAACAAATGCCTACTCACTAATCACAGAAATCGATGAAAATCGAAATTATTAAAGTACTATTAAATTAAAAAACCCTGCAGAATTTGAACCGGTCGTTCAAATTTCGCCATTGTTTCTTTCCGTGCTTCCATTTTACCTGTAATAATTAAAAAGTCTGGGGGGAGGTTGGAGCACTTTTTTGGGGCCGGGGGTCAGTAATTCCTAAAATTTAGGGGGGAGGGGTCCCTGAAGGAAAAAAATTCGATTTTTCCATGAAAAATGTCCGAAAAACGGTTTAAAAAGTAGTAATTCTTGTCTAAAAAATGATAAAATATGTACTTATGGCGCGAAGCGCCGAGAAAATTGACATTTTTTGACTATTTTTTGTTCAAAAATTGACATTTTTCATGGAAAAAATGACGTTTTTCAGTATTTTTCCGACTAAAACTATGGGGGGTCCCTAGGACTACCATATGGCTAGCCATAGGATTGGAAAATCCGGGGGGGGGTCGCCCAATGGCTAGCCATATGGTCGACGATTTCTGGGGGGGGGGGGTCCCATAGCACTTCTCCCCCCAATTACATGTATGGTTATATTTCCTATTCGTATATTTGACCCGAACGCGAACGATTTCTCTTCGAACAGTGTATTAGTAGGTTGTCTACACAGCAAAATATACCTGTACTTGGGGGGTTGGGGGGGCCCCCAGTTTGGAAAAAATTTGAAAAATTAGCAATAAAGTGTATGTTTTTTGGCCTTTTTTGGGAAAAATTTTGACTTTTTTCGACTCCCCCCCAACTGGTCGGAGATCTTACAAGTATGCAGCAAAAATGACCTGCTGATCTCAAATAGTTATCAGATGCCATACTCTGATCAGAGTCACCCCCACTTTACCTTATTTGTAGTCGAAAATTGAATCAATTTGAACTTCTTAAACAATTCTAGAGTTATTTAAATTTTCTCAGCATACTGTTTCTTTTTGAGACGTCGTCAACTATTTTTTTGCACAGTATTTTCTTATCTCACTGACATGGTTAGCTGAAAAATAGGTTGGGCACGATTTTCACAAAAAATTAATGCGTTAAACGCTAACTTTTTTTCATCAAGCCTTTGGCCTAGAAATTTTCCGCAGTTTTCAGTATTTTTCTAGTAAAAAAAAAATTGTTTGTGCCACTGGCACATATTTTTTTGGCCTCTTGTGCTAATTGGCACAAATGTCGCTGCACAAAAAAACGATGATTCCGCGCTTTGAAAATGCGCTGGTTAGCTTTCTCAAGTGTCAAAACACAAGAAAAAGTTCAATTTGAAATTTTTGAGAGTGTCAGCCAAAATATACTCGTTCCGAAACTTGTATTCCTGAGAACAAAATGGGAAAAAATGATTTTTTTCTCTAAAAACCTAAAAACCCAGCTTGACAGGAAAAAGTTGGTTGCACAGCCCGAAATTTGGTTGCTCTGTGCAAAAAAAACCGCTGAGTGGACCACTAACCAACGGTTATATACAAACCATTACGAACGAAGGGCATAGCCCTCTTCTGATTGGTTGAAAATCGAGTCCCACCCCCTCACGCGAACACTAAGCATTAGGGACGAAGTGTTAGCCCTCTTCTGATTGGCCGAAATTACCGTCCCCCAGACGATTTTTCGCCTAATTTGTATTTTTCATTAATTTTTCCTTTAAAATTTTCCTTAGGCTTAGGCTTAGGGTACAGCAGTGTTTTTTTTGTGCCAAAACATGGTTTTTGGCGCAAAAAAAATTGGAATGGCACAAAAAATTTTGGGCGTTTGTGCCAATTGGCACAAATTTTTTGACTAGTTGAATGCCGAATTTCTTTGATTTTTAGTCATTTTAGGAGCTGAAAACGCAAAATTTTCTCGGCACTCCGCGCCGAGTCAATTACTTAAGTGTAATATTAGTCAAGAGTCAGGAATCTGAAAGAATTGTATTTGATAATAGATTTGAATGATCGCAACAAACTTTGAGATTGTCAATGATTGAAAAATGAATTAGTTAACTTCCACTGTTCATTCAGTATGATCGGAAACCGAAATTTTTATTTTTGGTGTTTGATTCGAACAGAAAAATTTACCTTGTTGGCGCAATTTTTCAACCAAGAATTTACGCGACGTGACTTCCGTTCTAGTTTTTTTCAGGAAAAATCATTATGGACATCCTTGATTTATTTATACATCGGTGTTAAGAAGAAAACACTAGCCGAAAATTAAAGAAAAATAAGTATAAAATGCCTGAAAAATTGTATAAAAATATCTGAATTCTCGCAGCATCTGATTTCCTTCCGAATCGTATAAACTGCTTTCTTCATCAGCTTTTCTTATCGCACCGACGTGCTTAAGATAAAATAGAGTTGGCACGATTTTTTATGCAAATTAGTGCGGCAAAAGTAACCTTTAGTTATGTTTTTATCATACCTGTACTTGGGGGGGGGGTTGGGGGGGGACCCCCCCCCCCAACTCGGCCAACCCTATACCCAAAATCATTTCCCCCCCCACAGTTTGGAAAAAAAAAAATTTGCAAAAAAGTGTATGTTTTTTGGCCTTTTTTGGGAAAAATTTCGACTTTTTCCTACCTCCCAACCCCCAAATTTCGGATTTACCCCCCCCCCCCCAACTGGTCAGAGGTCTTACAGGTATGGTTTTTATCAAACTTCTGGCATAAAACTTTTTAAAAGTTTTCGGTATGTTTTTAGGCTGAAAAAAGTTTTTTGTGCCATTGGCACAAATTTTTTTGGCTCTTTGTGCCAATTGGCACAAATGTCCGTGCACAAAAAAAAACGCTGGGGTACAGCAGCTGCGCCCGAAGGGCGCAGTGCTGTTGGGGCTCTTCTAAATGAAATTGTTAGTTAAAACCATTTAAAACGGATAAAATGCATTTTCGACATGTCAAAAATTTGACCAATCAACAAGGGGGCGGTGGTAATTTCGGTCAATCAAAAGAGGGCTAACACTTCGTCCCTCCCTTATGCTTAGTCACGCGAACACGTCATTCACTATACAGTATATGCGTATTATCGGTTGAGCATGCATTTTCCATTACGAACTTGTCTGTTTTAAATTCAACATGACAAAACTTCATTACATTACGTTCTAATGCTCCGCATAAAACACTTATTTTGCAAACGCTCGTGTCAAACATTTATTTGGATTAGGTATAAATCTAGGTGGGGTAGGCATTGAGCCACAGTATTCAACATAGAATAAAATAATTTACATCTAAATTACGGAACATAATAGGATAAAAGAAATCATATCGATTATTTACAACATTCCACGCTTCCACGCCGTGGGTTATCCTTATTTGTACAACGTTTTGCAAAGTGGCGTCCCCATTGTGCTGTGCTTGTCCAATTGTTGCAGCTTAAAATAGCCGGGGCTTCCCGGAAAGTCTGTAAAAATTTAATTGCATTATTATATTATAGCATAAAAATTTTTGCTAAACTGTTCATCTGCGTCTTCTTCTTTATGTACATATTTTTACAGTATTCAGTTTTCCATCCACCATGTAGTTGAATCACATGATCAGGAATGTCTGCAACTACTGCTGCAGTTGCTCCTCCTGCCTGCAATCTATGTGTTTCGTACTTCTTGGCATCCAGCTGTAGGGCTGTTAACATTTCTTGAAGTTGTTCTCTAAATCTGCTGTAGGACAATGGTTGGGCTTTCTTAAGCACCTTCCTGTCGTTTTTCCAAAATATGGCACAAAAAAGAAGTTCATTCGAATTTGGCGTAATTTTGGCGGAATAGAAGTAATTGAGCAAGGCGTTGTAAGGGCATGCCAAGGACACAACTTTTGGGATCCAGATTATGTTACCTTCTCTGTAAATATCAGTTTTGCTGTGTGGGATAGATACACTGAAGCTGGAGGTAATGAAGCTGATGTCCATAGCCCTCAATTTGAGAATTTCATTTATCCGGAGGAAACCTCGATAGCCTAAAGTTACAATAGCAAGTAGACGATGGTTGGTGAGCCTAGGATTGTCTCTGCAGTGAATGGAGATTTCGTTGATGATTTCAGGAGAGAGTGGTTCCTTCCTGTTGCTTTGCATTGACAGACTACGTCGGACTGAGTCCAATCGACTTTAAAAGGAAGTTTGAGCTAAAAGCATGCAAATTTGCCAGCTTATGAAACCAAGCAAGAGAGGAGTAGGCATGAACTGCAGATGAGCAGCTTCTGAAAGCATCGACGTCAGTTAGGTAGGCGGCAAACTCTAAGGGGTTCACTGGAAATATGGTGTAGTTATATCACTGTGCCCAACGGGACAATTTGTGGAAATGTGTGGTGTAAATCGAAATAGTATTTGAAGTCCCAGAGGACATCAATGCTGTACGAATCGTTCAGACTTGAGACGTAAGTTGATAGAAAAACGTTTAAATTTGTAAATTTCCAAGGGTTCAGGCAATTTGAATGGGGAAAGACTTCATTGTGAAAGGTATGGGGTGGGCGGGTGGGATCGATAATAAGACTATTGAAGGGAACATGTGGAAAATATAGATGCAGGTGCAGGGAGAGCAGAGAAAGTGAAGCGACTATATTCTGTAGCTTAATCCACCCAAAGTGGCTCTATGGAATTTAGCACAGCTGATGATACTGTGTGCATAAAGTATGCTAGGTAATATTATCCTACAGTATACCCAAAATAAGTTATAAATCATGCTTGTAAAAATCAGTGTCACTGAAATTGTGCAAAAAAATTAGCACTGACATTTCTCATATTCCATTTATTTGTAACATGTCAATCTGCAAAAAAATCAATGTAAGTTAATTTTTTTTTGCTGTAACGGTTCTCGCACACTGGGTGGTAGCTTCTCTACCAGGGACTGCACAGCCCTGCATCGCCTGTTGCAACTGCAGCAGTGCCTGTCACAAAAATCCAGGTCTGAGCTCGTGACTTGGATGAGCAACATCAAGTCTACGGATTCAGAGGAAAATGCATGATGGCACCTTTTGCGCATCGTCACATTCTCCTCCTAGGGAAGTGTGACGCCCTCTTCACAACATCCCTCCCCCTCTGCTGAGGCAGGCTGCATCATCACATTGCCATTAAAGCTTTTACCTGATCACTATTCCACTACTCTTCATTACCAGCATTTGTGCTTCAGTTGGTCGATGAAGGTCGTT
Source organism: Romanomermis culicivorax (assembly GCA_963922205.1). Lineage (NCBI taxonomy): Eukaryota > Metazoa > Nematoda > Enoplea > Mermithida > Mermithidae > Romanomermis > Romanomermis culicivorax. Next base: position 1,820,326 of record CAWUHX010000016.1, on the reverse strand, counting down.
TTTCATTCTCTTATTCGATTTTTTCTTGGTGGAGAAACGAAGTCGAAACGAATTCTTAACGAAAATAAAAAACATTTGTAAATTTGAGTACAAGAGTCAAAAAATGCTCCTAATCCCGTTGTCTGTCAAATTTGGCTGTTTTGCAGTTCATTGGATCCTAAAAACAAAGACAAACTGAAATTGCTTACTTTTTTTGCCTGCAAATTAGCATCCCTTGGCCAGTAACAGCCACTGCCATTATATTCCTTTAAGACCCTTGATACTATTTCAACTAACAACTTTATTTGGAAGAGCCTCAACAGTGCTGCGCCCTTGGGGTGCAGCTGCTGTACCCTAAGCCTAAGCCTAAGGAAAATTTTAAAGGAAAAATAAATGTCTACTCACTAGTTACAAAAATCCATGCTCAAAATTAACAAACAACTCATATAGAATAATTAGGCTGAAAGCCAGGAACTGACTTAAATTTAGCCCTAAAGTTAGCTCAACTCTCAATTTGATTGTTAAATCAGGAAGAAACTTGTTTTCTTGAGAACAAAATGAAAAAAATTCTTCGTCCCTAATGCTTAGTACCAACTATAGGCCATACACAAACAATAGTAAGTCGTGCATGTGCGACACTTATATGAATGATATGTTAGCCCTGTGCATTGAAATTTAAATGGCAACTCAAATTCGGACATAATAAATACACTTGACTCAAAAAAGTTTCTTATATCTATATTATCATTTCCTTTAAATACATGATATTCAATTTGATTATTCAAATACATTTTAGAAATCATATGAGTGTTTCATTGCTACGAAAGTTTGCATCATTGGACATCTCATGAATGAGTAAAATGTGCCTGTCTGCGACAACTAGGTTAAGGATTTAGGTATCCCAATTAATCCTGATCCAGGTAACATTATCGTTCTATGGCAAAGAGGGCTTATTTCCGTTCTTCACTGATTTTAAAATCTTTCTTTTCTAGAAATAAGAGAAACCTTACTAGAGTTTTTGTTACATATCTACCCAATTTTGGAATATTGTACAACACTATGGAACACTCATTTTGCTACTGACATCCAATATTTGGAAGATATTCAGAGAAAACTCACTAAAAGAGTAATGGCCTTCAGATCAGGGTTATCTTATGATCAAAAACTTGAGGAGTTAAAATAACTAAAACTTGAGACTCGTTGATTGCACTTTGCCCTTTCTATGATGTTTAACATAATATGCCGGTAAATCACACCTATAGATTTTGATAAATATCTCTCTTTAAATGTCAATGTCACTCGCGAGATACACAATTTTAAACTAAATCAAAATTTTGCTAGCAGTTCAACTTTTGAATTTGATTTTTTAATAGATATATCAGTACATACTTGGAGTACCTTACCAAGTGAAGGTGTTAAATTAACAGCTTAACAATATTAATGCCCCTAGTTTGCACTCATTTCAGGATAAATTCAAGTTTCTACAAATATGAAATTCACAGAGGCTATGCGTTAGATGTTACATCTTTAACCTATGTCCCCTATTGTGTTTACATTCTTTATTTACTGTAGTCTAGCTTCGTTTATTTTATATGTTCGCATAATTTATTTAAACTATTTTGCCTCATATTTAGATATAATGAACTTATTATTATTATTATTATTATTATTATTATTATTATTATTATTATTATTATTATTATTATTATTATTATTATTATTATCATTATTATTATTATTATTATTATTATTATTATTATTATTATTATTATTATTATTATTATTATTATTATTATTATTATTATTATTATTATTATTATTATTATTATTATTATTATTATTATTATTATTATTATTATTATTATTATTATTATTATTATTATTATTATTATTATTATTATTATTATTATTATTAGTGTAACGTTAGGGGGTGTGTTGAGGATGAAGTAGGGAGGCTGCACAGCCTCAAGAGTGAGGACTAGAAAGTGCAATGGGACTCACAGGTAATGGGGAACTGTAGGTAGGAAATGCTACTTGTTACCTCCACCTGGTACATAACAGATCCTATCACATAGAGTGACTGCCCGTAGATGATGAGAGAGAGGTCAGCAATCCTAGTCCTGGAAAGAACCTTGTGGAGAGCTGAACCTTAAGGCCCTGTCATACTTCACCGTGCGGCACCGGCCGGTACCGTGCGGCGCCGGTTGTTCCATTCATACTAAAAAGCGGCGCCGGCCCGCGCTTTGCCGCCTTTGAAGTATGAATAGGTTTTTGTAATTTTTGCGGCGCCCTATCAGGTTTCAACTAAACCAATACACATTTTTTGAGAAGAGCAAAATCCAAAAGTAAAAAAGCGGCGCCGTACGGCGCCGCACGGTACCGTGCGGCGAAGTATGACAAGCCACGGCACAGTACCGCGCGGCGCCGCCCGGCGCCGCCTGTTAGTATGAATAGGACAACTGGCGCCGCGCGGCGCCGGCCGGTACCACGCGGCGCCGTGCGGTGAAGTATGACAGGGCCTTTAGTCCTAATGGGAAGTCTCTGGAAAGAGAAACCTGAAAGGAGACTGAAGGTGTAAACTAACGCTGGTGAAGGAGAGAGAAGGAGTTGGGGCCCTACCTGATTCTGTAACTCACGGAGAAGACTTACCGAAACAATATCCAAATAAATTATTCATTAATATATATAATAAAGAGAATGATGGTATAAGGCACTTCAACTTGATCCAAAATCTGTAGTATTGAAATACGAGTTTTGTGGAACAAACTTGGTATTTTTGCAAGCGCGAGTAGGAGTGTTAGTCGCTCCTGAGCAGGGTAGGAGGCAGTGAGTACAGTAATTATTGACACTTCTTGCAGGAGAAGGTGGAGATGGAGGCCAAAAATAGCTGATGCTGGCCTTTCTTAGGCGAAGAAGCCAGTGTGCATGCATTCCTGTAGAGATGTAAGAAAAGATCTATGGAAGGATGCCAACTTTGTTTGCTAAAGTCATTTGTTAAGTACAGAAATAGACACAAAAAGGTTTTTTTGCACAGGCCAGGTTGCAATGTGCAACTTGAGGAAAAAATTGGGTTGCACAGATAAATTTTTGGTTGCTCACTGAAAAATCGATAAATTTGCTTAATTTTATCTGAAAAACTATCGCAAACTAGTTTTCTTGTATTTCATTTGATCCGCATCACTTTTAGACATTTAAAACCCAATTTACAGAGTTTTGGAGAGAATACAAAAATATTATCATGACTAGACTAGAGTAGTGTGTTCAGCACTTAGCGCCGAAAATTTTTTCTGGATTTCAATATTCTAGAACACTGGAAAATGAATCTTTTCACCTCTAATTTCCTGGACAGGAGGTTTGATTTCTCCGTGAATTTAATAAATTTAAAGTCAGACAAACTGAATTTCAATAACTAGGCAAGCAACTTTCAAGGGGCAAAAATTTCTAGCATTGTCTTGCACTCAAAATGTTTTAATCACATAAAAGTCAAAATTCAAAATTTTTGTGAAGATCGCAAAAAATTTTGGGAAAATTATCGAGAAAAATGTTGGTTTTATCAACTTCGTCAAAAAACAATGCAGGATCAAACATTTATCCATAATATGTTGATAATTAGAACCTATTAGCACTAACCAGAATGACCTTTTCTAACCCCACATTAGAATAATATGAAAAATTATAAATGGTTTTCACTTTTTTCCATTTTAGAATGCATAAAAATGCATCTTCGGACAAAAACCCTATAAACTAATCAAAAGAGCAGTCAGGCCTCAAGTTGCGCTGTGCAACCTGGCAGGAAAAATTGGGTTGCACAGCCCGAAATTTGGTTGCTGTGTGCAAAAAAACTGTGTGCGCCTCCTTGTTGCTTCCCCAGCATGGGCGAAACCTTGTATAGCTCCGCCCCCTTTTTGTATTCGTGCTGTACTGGTCGCCATCTTGGTTTTATAAGTGTGTGTTGTTTTTATTAGGTAAAATTATATAGGAGAAACGTCTCCTCTTCTTCTTTAATGCCTCGACTTAACTAAATGCACGTTCATCCCCATTAGCTCGATACTAAGCTCCACCCACTACGGTAGCTGTTAGCTAGAAAAAACGCCTCTTTCTCATTGTTCATTCGAGCTCACGCTGTTAGCTTTTCACTTTGAGTCAAGATGCCTTCGCCTATGGTTTGTAATAGAGCCTCCATACGTTCTGTTAGTTCTCTTCGCTCTAGCAAACGTTGTGCCTCTAATCGGTCATCTCGTCGTACTTCAACTGGACATTCCAGAAATTCGGATAGCCGCCATCGTCCTAGTCAGCGCAGCAACAGTAATTTTGGCCGAAAATCGCGTCATACATCATCATCTTCTTCCTCGTCGTCTTCGCCTTCGAATTCGAAAAGTAGATCGAGATCACCCATTCCTTTGACAAAAAAGTGTTACTTGGAACCTCAGGTCACAACATCCTCCATTGAGGCACCACCCAAGTCTTTGACTGATGAAAATCGCGGGGCGCGAGCCGAAACAGCCTCCAAAATTGATAAAGCCCCATCCTTTGATGGTGAGGATCATTTAGAGGATCAACCCATGGAAACGGAGCCAGATCATATCATCGACTCCTCGTCAGCAGCTTTACAAGCTGAAATTCCTATTTTTTTGGAGGATATTGCGCCGGATCGAAAACGTCTCATTCTTCTGACAGAAACTCAGTCGATTACCAACTTCGAGTTGCGGGGCCATTTTGAAACATCCAAAGGTCGAGCTAGTCGCTACAATAATATACCGATTCCTAATTGTCCGGCGGCCTTAGCACCGATACTGGATGAGGACATCAAGTCCTACATCGAAAGAGACAAAAAATGGCTGATCAAAAAAGACGACCATCGTCGAATTTTTCACCAATCAATCCTAGAGTGCGCCTTCCCTCTCGTCACAGTTTTGAATGAGAAGGAACGTGGGTCCTTTGACCCTAATTTCATGATGAATGCTGTTAAACACAGTTTACATCACCTCGGCTATATCCTACAGGATATTACCTACAATCGTCGTTACGAAATTCTGCGAGGTTTGGGCATCAAATCCCACCTGCTCCCAGGGATTTCGAGCAGTCCAATCCCTACCAAGGAGGCCAACAGTCAGAAGATGGATGCTAAAACCATGCTTTGTCCTCCTCCACTTTTCGGGAAATCGTTGTGCAACAACCTAAAGGACAGCGGGCAGAAAAACGGGCTGCACGATGCTTTCAGAAGATTAGCTTCTTCGACCACTTCATCGACGGGTCTTGGCTTTTCACGAGGGCATTACCCAAATTCGTCAACTTTCCAATGCCTGGAAATGGCTAATTGAAGAAATGACAAAAATTGGTCATCTAACAAGACCAAGTATGTGTCTCAGTGTGTTTGTGTGCAAACTGCACAACTAACAGAAATTACTGCTGGCCGGATTCAACATTTCTTTTCTAACTGGGCAAAACTAACTTCAGATCAATGGATCCTGAACACAGTGAAGGGACTAAGACTAGATTGGGCCAGAAAGCCTCCAAGACAAATCAAAAAACCCAAACCAATTTTGTTCTCTTCTAATCTTAAATCACTAGTTTCTGAAGAAATTTCTTCCTTGTTAAAGAAAGATGCTATACGCAAAATTGATGAAAAGTATAGAGACGATTTGTGGTTTTCAAGATTGTTTCTGGTGCCCAAGAAAAATGGCCAAATGCGGCCAGTTATCAATCTTCGACCATTAAATTCCTTCATAAACTATGAGCATTTTAAAATGGAAGGAATCTTTATGCTAAAGGATATCCTCAATCGTAACGACTTTATTGCAAAAATTGATCTAAAAGATGCTTATTTCAGTCCCTGTCCATCAAGTTGACAGAAAATTTTTGTGTTTCCAATGGGATAACATTTCTTATCAATTCACATGCATGCCCTTTGGCCTTTGTTCAGCTCCTCGAGTGTTTACTAAATTATTAAAACCTGCCTTGGCTTTTCTACGCCAGCAAGGCTTGCACCTAATTCTGTATTTGGACGATATCTTAGTCATGAATGCCTCAATAGAGAAGGTGGAAGATGATCTGAACCTCATAACAAATTTATTAACTAATCTTGGTTTTATTATAAATATGGAAAAATCTGTTCTAAAACCTTCAAGGAGTATCATTTTTCTCGGGCTGGAAATCGACTCTCAAAATCTCCTTTTGAAAATTCCGACAGAAAAAGTCGAAGAAATTCTGGATATCTGCTTTCGTTTGCATAAACAAAAATATGTTAAATTGTTGGACCTAGCCCGTATCCTTGGAAAATTCGTGTCAGTATCGCAAGCCTTGTTGCATGCTAACCTTTTTACTCGTGCTTTGCAAGGCTGCCTCATCAAGGGTCTACACAAACATAAAAACTACGATAGCTCGATTTCACTATCGTTGGAAGCCAGAAAGGAACTTGATACCTGGCTTAAACAATTGAGATTTTGGAATGGTCGACGCATTTTACCACCCAAGACCACCCAAAAAATTTTTTCAGATGCATCAAATGATGGCTGGGGTGCCTTCTGTGACGGAAAAGGCATGGGGGGCTGTTGGATGAAAGATGAAAAAAATTTGCATATTAACTGCAAAGAACTTTTGGCCGCCTTCTTCGCTCTAAAAATTTTTTCGCACAACCTCAAAAATACTTCTGTCTCTCTCATGATAGACAACTCTACAGCCATCACCGACATCAATAAATTGGGTGGTACAAAAAATAAGTTCTTATGTGATCTGGCAATTAAGATTTGGTCTTGGTGTCTAGATCATCAAATTTTTATTCGAGCCACTCATGTACCAGGAAAGAAAAATTTAGAAGCAGATTGGTCTTCACGTCACTTTTCAGACACCAGTGACTGGAAATTAATACCAACCATTTTTTCTATGATTCAAAAGAAATTCGGTATTTCTAATATTGATTTGTTTGCCAATCGTCACAACACTCAGCTTTCAACCTGTGTGTCTTGGAAACCTGATCCAGATGCCTTTGCTGTGGATGCATTCAGCGTGAGTTGGCATGCATGGAACTCTTATGCTTTTCCACCTTTCTGCCTCATTGGTCGCACTTTGCACAAAGTAAAACTTGAAGCAGCTCATTTAGTTATTATTGTTCCAGTTTGGCCGCAGCAACCATGGTGGCCCCTTCTGTTGTCCTTGGCAGTAAGCCGACTTCTCCTCCTACCTCATTGGAACGATATAATAGAGAACAACATGAAACAACTACACCCATTGGTGTTGAACAAATCTCTGACTCTGTCAGCATGGAAAATCTCAGGAAATTCTGGGCAGGCCGAGGAATTTCTACAGAAGCAACCTCGATCATGCTTCAGTCTTGGTCCGTTGGAACCCAAAAGCATAACAACTCGGCCATTAAAAAATGGTGTAGCTGGTGTACTGAACACCAGATTAATCCTTTACGAATATCTCCCTCTCAATTAATTGATTACCTAATGACCTTGTACAAAAATAACTTCAAATTTCGCACCATTTCTGCTTCAAAATCAGCAATTGTAGTCTTCCTCCTCAAATTAGGCCTGGACCTTTCCGGGAATGGACAAATTTCACGTTTTATGAAAGGACTTTTCCACGTGATCCCTCCTCAACCAAAATATTCAAAAACTTGGGATGTAACCTTAGTCCTTGATTTCCTCAGAAAGGTTGAACTTGAAGGACAAGCAAAAACCAGTCGTAAAATGTTGATACTTAAGACTGTAACGCTTTTAGCATTGAGCTGCCCCAAAAGAGCTTCAGAAATACAAAAATTAGACATTAATTATATCCAATTTCATGAAAACTTTGTCTCTGTCACCATTCCTGGCATGACCAAAACTCGAGGCTCTGGTCCGCCAATCAATTTTCGGATTGATAAATTCTCTGACACAGCCATCTGTCCGTATTACTTTCTTCAAAAATATATTCTTCTCACAGTAAATGACAGAAGCAAGGATAACAAATGCTTTCTTTCCTTTGTGCGTCCGTACAAAAGTGTTTCTACGACCACAATCTCCCGCTGGATCAAAACTGTTCTCTCCATGTCTGGGATTGACACTAAAACCTATACCACACACTCTACTCGTTCGGCTTCAGCCTCCAAAGCAATGGTGTCTGGATGCCCCTTAAATTTTCTCTTGAACCATGCGAATTGGAGTCAAAAATCACTTTCTTTCAAACGTTTTTATCAGAGAGAAATAGAAAATCCTAACTTAACAGAATTAGTTTTTGATAAAAACGTAAGCTTTAAACAGGTGCATTTAGTTAAGTCGAGGCATGAAAGAAGAATATAAGATTTTGCTAGGCCTTCTTCAAGGCCGAAGTGAAATCATTATTCTTCTTTAATGCCGAGACTTAACTAGGCCCACCTCGCCCACCCACACCAAATTCTTTTTTAAGAATTCGAGGCAATAATCGTCGCCCGGGTCGTGGTTTTGCTTACAATCACCGATCATTTCAACATCAATAAGCGAAAACGCCCGTTTAATTTTGTAAACGGATTTTAATCAGTACTTGTGTAACATGTTTTACGTGTACAAGTGCATTTTCTTCGCTTTCATTACTTACACATTGTAGCTTTTAGGACTTTGTTTCTTTCTTTTTGTGTTGATCATCATTTTACTTTTATACTGTACCCTATTATCATATGCTAAAGTAACATCGTTCTCTACTCATGAACAATGAGAAAGAGGCGTTTTTTCTAGCTAACAGCTACGGTAGTGGGTGGAGCTTAGTATCCAGCTAATGGGGATGAACGTGCATTTAGTTAAGTCTTGGCATTAAAGAAGAATAATGATTTCACTTCGACCTTGAAGAAGGCCTAGTTTTTCAATTAAGCTTTGGGGATTCAAATTAGGAAACCCAAGGTTTGCTAATTTGGATTATTCAATTGTGGGGTTCAAGTACGTTAAGTTCAGTCACTTTTGGGTAAGCATGGGTGTAGGAAACTCCTGCATTAAGGATGATCCCTGGCTATCTCTCCTGCCGATATCTCTATTCTCTTCCGACTCACGAACTAGGACCCGAGGAATTTTTAACCCCTCATCAATTTCATATATAACTCAATGCCACATATGATTATTTTCATTTCATAATTGCAGGTTTCAAATTTGATCTATGCGAACATTGTGCTACATGACTTACTGTAGTTCCCGAATGGCTCATATGGGAGCATGATATTGACCGAAAGATACAGTAAAACAATCGATCACGTGATTTTAACATGCAAAACGTTCAAACTTGTCGATCACTCCAAGAAATATACACTCTGCAGTGGTAAGGCCGGCCCGTATAGGTCGTACGCTTAAGGATACCCTATCTTTTGTGTACGACCTATAATTTGCCATTTTTGGCCGATTTATAGGTCGTACAGTAAACATATACGATCGGCTTTTGGCCGATTTACAGGTCGTACAGTAAACATATGCGGTCAATTTCTTCGTCGATTTATAGGTCGTACAGTAAACATATACGGTCGATTTATAGGTCATACGGTTAAGAATGCATGTTCTTGAGTTACCGTAATAGTAGAATTACGGTAATTTTTCGATTATGGTAATAAATGTGTTACTGTGGGTGGAAAAGGAAAATCAATGATGAACCCAAAAAGGAAAACTAAAATGAACAAAAAATTGAAAAGAAATAAAAAGAGATGGTGTGTAAAAACGGCTTCCCCTCTGGGAAGAGGAAGCCCTCAAAAATTTGCACCCCGGACCCCTTTTGTCAAAAGGGTGCCACCTGCAGGTGTAAATATATTTCGGAGGTCCCATTTTCTGAACGATCGTTCAAGTCAACAAATGTCAGAACGGTCAATCTGGTCAGTAATGGTCTGTTTAATGAGTAAATTCTCGAGAGAGTCAATATGCGATGAAACATTATCCTTACACGTGCATGCGTATAAAGTTTGATGTTCTGCCACAAATGACCAAGAAGGTCTTTTATAAAAATGACCAGAGCGAGCTGGCCATAAAAAAACATGTAGACAAATAAGGTCTTTTATAGAAAAGGACAATAATGAGCTGGTCGTAAAAAGCATGTAGAAAATTTGGAGAGTTGACGTACGGTAAAGGATACAAATTTGGGAATTATCATAATAGTAGAATTACGTAAATTTTTCTATTATGGTAATAGAGGAATTAGGGTAATAGATGTGTTACTGTAGATGAAAAAGGAAAAAATGAAATGAGCAAAATATGAAAAGAAATAAAAAGCGATCGTGTGTAAAAATGGCTTCTCCCGTGGGCAGAAGAAGCCTTTCAAAAATTTGTGCCCCTGGACCCCCTTTGACAAAAGGGCGCCACCTGCAGGTGTTAATATGCTCGGAGGCCCCATTCCTGAATGATCGTTCAAGTCAATCTCAAATGGTCAAATTGGTCAGTAATGGTCTGTTTAATGAGAAAAATCTCGGGAAAGTCAATACGCGATGAAACATTATCCTTACGGGTGCATACGTATAAATTTTGATCGACTGCCAAAATTGACCAAGAAGGTCTTTTATAAAAAATGATCAAAACAAAATAGTCGTAAAAAGCATGTAGAAAGAAAAGAAAAAATCTTTACATATCAAAAAGAAAAATTTTTAATTCGATGCAACATTCTTTTTTATTGTAAAAATCATTTAGTCCAACCATAAGGAAATGTACAAAAATTACGTTTCAAAATACGTTTATCATATACTATACGAAATTTTTTCAAAGTTTTACGAGTAACAACTTTACGATCTTGCTGACGCTCTATACGGAGACTATGTACATCTACTTCTTCTTTTCCATTGTTTTTTACAAAAGCAAAAACCACTAGACGAAGCGAATAAAAATTAACTTTTTTCATAGTATCTGATGACAAAGTGATACCGCGAACTTTGATTACGTGACGGTGTACAACCTGTAGGCGTAATTTTTAGGACCTCCACTAACAAATTCGGTAATGTAAGATCCAGAACCATATTCAGATAACTCGTCAGTCATTTGACCAAGACACCAACCAGTGGGTACCTGATATTGTTGTTTGTCAACTGTTGACAGGTAAATAATACTATCCGTGTCAAAATACAATACTCGACTTTTTAATCGCTCAATGTAAGAATATAAGTTTAGTCGAGCTTGAGTCGTTGTATAAGCTGCAATAACAGCGTTAGTATTTCCCATGACTTCCGCAAAATCATCATGTTGACAATATGTTGTTGACACCAATTGTTCATTGATTAGTCTAACATTCTTAATAATGTTGGCTACATTCATCACAAGCTCAAAATATTCTTTGGGTGCATTCTGGATAACAGTCTTATCCATATTGTTTCGTTGACCAAACTAAAAAACATAAAAATAATTAAATGAAATACAAAAACTATGCAAAGTTACTTTTCCCCAGAAAGAATTTAGCATTAATTTCGCCAAAGCCCTCTTTCCAGGATTTTTTAAAATTTTTGAAGAATCCAATGAAATATTCTCACGATTGTAGACCTCCATTTCGTATTCATGTTTTTGCTCATCTGTCTGAGCTTTAGCAGGATAGCCTCCACTCTCCTATAAAAATTACAATCAAATTCTGTCACATTTACATAATATAAAATTTACTAGTTTCATTTTCATAAAGGTATTGACGTATTGAGTAAATAAACCACCAGTGGGGTTTTTGGTTGGATGATATTGCTCAATATTATCATAATGCCAAACCTCAAAAATCTTGAGGATCTGAAACAAAAATAATATACATAGAAAAAGAACCATTACCGTAACAATATACCTTATATCCCTTCTCTAAGGCTTTATATAATTCTATCGTAACCCATGTACCGTCTAATGCTCTGTCTTGGTCGTTATGCACGCATGTGGTCTTTTGTGAATCATGCGTGCAAGTTTTGCATAAAGGAAACAATAATTTACCACCATGTCAATACGGTAAAACAGGATGTAAGAGTTTGGGAGGCGGTAAAACCGTACACTTGATTAACCCCTCATAAGGCTGTGACGTTGAACTGGCCTCTTCAAAATCTTCAGTAAAGATTTTTGGATGACCTGTAGGGTATTTCCCATATTTGTTGACAAATGGGTATAAACTGCATACATCTACATAATTGATCTTTTCTGCAAGTGTACCATCTTCATTGTACTTAATTTTATGATACAGTTTTACAGCATTAGTGCGACCGCCAAAGAAAGCTAAAACAAGAAAACTTTTGACAAAATAAAAAAGAACAATTCAAGATTTTACCTTTTCGAGGATTTATAGGTTCCGGTATTTTGACTGTATCAAAAAATGTTTTCATTTCGGGATCTGAGTGAAGTTGTTGTAAAAGTTCGCACTCCCACATTTCGACTATGCTATAACCGAGTGATTGAAGTTCCATAACCCGATTAAAAGTGCGTTCATATGCATCAACTGCTTTTGTATTATTATCGGCTGTTAATTGATATCTATTTTTCATACATTTAGGGCAACCATGCCAATAACAACCGTGAAATTCATAAATTGTGGTGTCTTAATGAGCAAACATATAGATATTAAAATTTCAAAAAATTTGAACAAAATTACCTGATAAACCATCAACTCTGTATCTTCCAATTTGAACTTCACCACCATTAAGTTTATGTCGAATATACAGTTTTTCATTTTTATGGACTAACCACTTCAACCATTTTAAGGCTATAACAGATTGTCTTTCTTCTTTACCATAACCTTTGTATGGTATTACACCAATAGTATTTGGCTTCAAAAATAAACGTCGGAAAACTAAGTTGCAAGCACTAGCAATGGTTATTGAATTTTCAAAAGGATCGACATTTGTTTCTTCCATAAAAATATCGCGAAATTTCATACAACATTGTCGTAAAACTTGCACATCGCTACGACAGTAGTCAAGTAACTCATTATCAAAATTAAATTGACAACCCTAAACAATGATGCATTTAAATGCAAAACTTTATACTTTTGCAAACTTACTGCTTCAAGCTTTCCATTATACCATTCCAGGAATGTGGCACGAGCCACAGGTTTCATAGCATTGTAACCATACATGTTGGGTGATGGATATGAGCCAATATATCCATAATTTTCTTTTCTATTAAAGAAAGGAAGGAAATATCCTTTACATATTTCACTTATTCCAAATGTTTTCGGTAAAGCCGCCAAAGGCATCGGAAGAAAGTTCAGAGAATCAATAATTTTTATCGACCCTACTTTGATACACATCAACTCTAAACCTAAAATAAATAAATAAATAAATGAAAATGAAAATGAAAAACTATAAACAATTTACTAATTCACCCTTATTAATGATATGTAGTTTATGATGTCCATTACAATACAAAAACTGCATTATAAATTGTCCATCGAATCCTCGAGAATTATGCGCTATTGCTGTAATGTTTTTCATACCTTTTGCAAAAAGGTATTCCCAGAAATCATTTAGACATGTAGATCCTTTGAAAATATGCTCGCGTTGACTGCATGTATTGCAGCAAAAATTTCCCTCGTTTTGACGACACTGATCACATACAGTATGGACAACACATAAATTTGGTTCATGTTCGAACACATCCCCTAATTCGGATTGTCGTAGAATTTTTTCCTGTGTAGTCTCAAAATCATAAAAAACAAATTTTTGATTAACAGGATGCTTATCAGTAATTCCTGTTTCATTATCATCTAGACACTCATCCTCATCAACATTTGTTTCAAATATATCTTCTTCCTCTTCAATTTGCTCGCTACCAACAGGTTGCATAAAACATAAATGTTCTAAAATTAAAAATTTTCATATAAAATAAAATAAAATCATTATACCATATCTAATACCTTTTTTAGGTATGCTTTTATTGCATGTTTTGCATTCAAAATAACCGCAATTATGAGGTTTAGAATGTGCTCGTCGAATCAGTGTATCACATTGTTCACACACTTTGAAACGATCACAAATAGATACCCCTGTTTTTTGACGTTTCGATTGACCTCTTTGAGTAAAAACAAGCTTGTGTCGAGCAAAACACTTATCGTTTTTAAAATATCGCAGACAATCTTTGCATTTTCGAGCATTAAATTGATTACATGGGGGTGTATTGTAACACAGAGGACAAACGTTTCTGCATCTGTGTTCCATTTTGTTGTTGTAGGCCAGATCGCAATGAGGACAGAAGTAGCTGCAGTCAAAAAATGCAGGCATCTTTGTAATGACAGAGTAATGGTTATCATGGTGGTAAATATTCAAAACATGCGTTGCTTCAGGTCCTTAAAACTCTAAATATGTACACAATAACAGAAAAATAAAAAACTCTAACCTCTAAATATTAAATCTTTAAAGCTTTCTCTGCTAAAAACTTTGATTTGATAATTGGGTAATAAAACAGCTTGCAGTTGTTCCCACTGATGAAAACCGCAAGCTAATTGATGGTTAGCTAATCCTGCCAAGGTCATCAGTTCTTTAGCAACCTTTGTTTGCAGCAGATGTGACTTGTCAGACTTTCGAATACTTTCCCATTTGTGTTCAGCATTCCTATCTTTTTTATGAATGTAAGCTTTAGCAACAACTAGAGCTCTAGCAAAACATAAATCATCCGTGTTGTTGATTTGAATAATACAGCGTTTATCTTTTAGAAAATCATTATGTTTTAAATATTGATGAGCATTGTGAATACCTTAAATTAAAATAAATAAATAAATAAATAAAAATAAAATCTTACATAAGTAATTTTAATCAGCTAACTCTACCCGCAGGTGGTGTTACAACAATCGTACGAATTGTAGACTGACGACTATCAATTTGTATTTGCTCATTTGATTGAAGAACAGCATTAAGAGTGTTTGCAATCAAATCTCCAGTTAAAGCATGTTTCGGTCTAAAAGGTATCAAAACACGACCTTTTGTCAAATCTGGATGGTCAAAGGAAAACCCTATAAATGCATTATCAGTGACATTCTCAGAAATTCACTCTACTATACGTTGAAACATTGGCACTATTTGAGCATTTAAATCATCCATATGTTCGGTATTACGAAAGTTCACAGAGTACTCACAACCTTCGGTATTAAAACGCCTAATATTTACGGTACTAGGTTGACCTAGTTCGAAAAAATCATCGGCAACAAAAGATGCATTTGTTACACCTCCACTAACCCCAACACCACCACCACCACCACCACCAATTTGAGCTGTTTCGTAAATTTCTTCCTCATCAGAACTGTAAGGTGTATAACTTTTGTATTGATCATCTTCATCATCATAATCTAAAACAGTTCCTTCTTCTTCTTCTTCCAAAATATTATTATCAAGTGTTTCTTCTTCTTTCTCAGAGGTAATATTCTCTGAAGACTCATTCACTATTGTTTCATCGTCTTCATCAGAAGTAATATCTTCTAAAATTTCCATAGGCATGTCGTCTTCATCCGAAGTAATATCCTCATAAATAGGTTTCATTATAAAAATTATCTAAACTAGAAAATATAAAAACTATAAACTAGAAAAATAAAAAACAACATATTCATCAAAAACTTATACAGTAATAATAGAAAATTTTTATAAATTAGCAAAAACTATTAATTTTATGGTAGAGATTTAATTATTGTTTACGAGGTTATTGTAGTACTTTTCTTTTTTATGATGGGAAAGCTTTAAAGACCTCTATAACTCATGAACACGTGCCCATATCATTTCTTTAGCGTATTTTATTAGCATATAACCAGTTAAAACCAGTTGAAAACCTGTTTTACTGTACAACCCTAGTATTTTTGTTTTGATTCTTGAAGCTATAAAATAACTGTAATAGCTGCTTATAACCCTGTTGCACCATCTTTTCTTTTTATGTGAAAAAGCTTTAAAGACCCTTATAACTCATGTGCACGTGGCTATATTGCTTCTATAGCTTTGACCTTGATAATTACTATAACACATAAAACACATATATTTTTCTAGCTTTGATCTCAAAGGTTACCATACCACATAAACACATTTTATTTTATTTTTGTAGAACATAGCTCCTCCTTTCATATACTCCTCAGAATAGTAGAATACTGTAGGATATGTGTCTTGAATATTTATTATGCTTATAACTCCTCCTCTTACATCTATAAGCTATATATCCTGGTTATTTTATTATAGTTATAACCTCCTTTTACTCTAAAATTTTGAACACTTTATACATTTATCTGTTGTGTTGCTACAAAAACTACTCGCTCCTTCTCTATCTCTCTCTTTAATATTTCTTCAAGAATTTTCAAAAATGGAACACCAGTTCATGTTAGACGAAAACATGGCATTATTTGTAGTGGTTGAAGGTAGATACGTGTCAATCTATTTTCGTAATGTCGACCCTAAAACAAAAGAGGCGTACGGTCGCGGATTCAAGCTCATTTTACCACAATACGGTATACTAGGTCGCAATGTCAATATTATTGAAAAGACATTTTCACATGGAGGTCGATGCGGCATCAACCTTGGTTATAAAATGCTGGTCGAGAGCGACGGGGTTACAGTACGATTTAACAATTTGTTTAATGGAACGACATGGTGTTTATCTAAAGAAGTGAGTTGATATATGAATTCTTTCTTTCTTTCTTTTAAAATATATAATGTTTTATTCTTTAGCAATTTTGGCGCTGGACCAATATGATACATGAGATAGCGCCAGCTATTTCAAACGAGTACAACGCTTTAGCAGCAAATTTCCAGCTAGCAATAAAACGCAAAACAAACGAAAACGACGACGTAGCTGGAAAAGATGGTTCTACCCCGAAAATCGTTAAAGAAGAAGAAGTCAGTGCAGATAAGAAAATTATTAAAGAAGAAGAAGGGATTCATGCTACAAAATTCGCCGGAGAACAAAGCAATGCTCGTGAAGATCAAAAGGAAGCTAGCGTTCAAACGTCGTTTATTAACGATCTCTTCATCAACTGTTTCAATAATCCTGACTACGATTCAATGTCGGATACCAATTCGTTGGAAGCCGAAACCAAGCGTATTTGTGAGTTACGTGTTCCGGGTTTAGATATTCCATGGTTTTTTGATGAGCAAGTAGTAAAAGGTGAAAAATTATTTATAATTATATGTGCTGAGTTAGTTATACAAGACATCTTTAATGGGTGTATTTTTGATTGTTATTGCGCGAAAGAGGTAGGAATTGTTGAGGATCATCAGTGTCCAGCTCGTAATTCCATATATAATATCGCAACTACACCAACAGTTAATCGTTTATATGAAAAGATGGGACTTATCATTGACTGTTTTGAATATGTTATAGGCGAAGTTCAAGGTTATTACTGTCTTCGCGCTTTTAAACAGATGATTGACATATTTAGATGTATACCACTTACAAGTACTGGTCGTAAAATTCTTAAGGATACTGTAGCTTGTTTTATTGATGAAGGTTATCATTATGATTTTGATGATGCTGTTGTTATCAAAACACTACGCGATTTTATTAAGAGTAAATTGTAAAAGTTTTGCTCACATTCATTACAGTTTGTATGTTTTAATTAGCTATAGTTTGCTTGCTTATGTAATTGTTTACGTATTTGCTTGTTATATAATTTCATACATATATTGCGCCTATATTTTTGCATACAGTAATGTTATTCTAATTTATATAATCATATATCTTTGTATTTTACATGTGCACTGTTTTATATTGTAATTTTCATAATTATATATAACATTTTGTTTTAAATAATAATAAAAATCATTTTAAAAATTGTTCAAGTAAAAAGTGGTTGGTTTTTGTTGTTGTCAAAAAAAGAGATGTCAAATGATGATGATGAAAAGTTTTATATATGGAAACATCCATTTAACTGTATAGTTTCTGCTCCAACAAAATCAGGAAAAACACAATTTGTTAAAAAACTTGTAATTTTTGCTAAAGAAATGCTTCACCCTGCTCCTGTGAAAATTTATTGGTGTTATTCGGAATGGCAAGAAGCTTACGATGAATTAGTTCAGAAATGTTCTTATGTAGAATTTATTCAAGGTTCGCCTGATTTGAATGAACTTCAGAAAAGTAAAGATACACCTAAATTATTAATTATGGATGATATGATGCAAGAGATGAAGAATGATCAAAGTTTAACTCAACTTTTTACTAAAGGATTGCATCATTGGAATATATCAATTATACATATAGTTCAGAATGCCTTTTTTGATGGAATGCGTACGAGTAGGATAAATGCTCAATATTTAATTGTTTTAAAAAACCCAAGCGATAGATTACAAGTCCGCACACTGGCTCGACAGATTTTTCCAACTACATCAAATTATTTCATAGAGGCGTATGAGGATGCTACTAGTAAACCATACCGTTATTTATTAATAGATCTTACACAGACATGTCCTGAAAAATATCGACTTAGATCTAATATATTTCCTGACAATGATCACATGATTTTGTATACACCTGAATGATTCATCATTTTTACAAAAAAACTTTATACAAGTTAGTCGGATCCTATTATTTTAGCGACATGATATACAGTAAATACATTTTTTTAAATACTCTCGCTGTGATTCTTTTCATAGCTGTTTTTATTGTATGGGTACAATACCCTTTTCAATTTTATGGAAATGAAGAACCTGTAAATGTTACAGATTTTACGATACCAAACACAAAAAATGTTACAGATCAGAAATTATTATTATTAGGAGAAAATTATAAATTACATATAATACCCTTACTACGTTATGTAGAAAAAATTTTACATTGTCCTCAGAATGACGGACAATTTATGCAATTACGAGTGTGTTTCAAAATATATATTTTCAATCCTGTCGTATTTTCTTGTTGTAGTCGAAGCAGTAAATTTCAAAACTTGTACATCAATGGAAGTAGATTACGATATATTGATACGATAGCTTTATTACATAATCAGAAAAAATATTATACCCTTCATCAGTCTAGTCGAGAATTTTGAAGAGGTTGGTCGTTTTTCTATAATTCGTTTGTTTTGTGACAATTACGATGTCAGCTGCATTTGAAGTTTTTGTCAGAATGGTGCAAAATAAAGTAAAAGGTACAAATTTTATATCTCTTCTTTAACTATTCATTAAACTATAGTATTTTTATTTAAGGTAAATACTAAACAACAAACAGAAATGCAAAATAGCTGATTTGTTTTGGACTCGTTTCTCACCCGAAGCCAAGATTTTTTACAAAGACATAGCTAAGGTGTGCAACCATTTACGGCGTGAAGTTGGTTTACCCATGGGACGTAAAAAAGTTACACAATTTTGGTGTTTTGCTAGATTATTACTGACGGAGTTGGATATGATCGAAACTCGTGCTATTTTTGTAGAAGATCTTTTTTTAAAACTAGATACAGCTCATAAACTATTTTTTATGAATATGAATAACTTGTGTGCTTTTTCTAGACGCAAAGAGTTGAATATCGTCATACAAAATGAAGCTTCATTACTATCTTAATGTAATGCAATAAATATTTCAATGTTTACTCATCATTTGGTCATTATTGTAAAATTTTTCTGTACTGTACGGTCTGTTTTGTATGGCTTCTAGATTAAAGAAATATATTCACGAGCTCAATGTGTTGAAAAATTCAAATTGTGTTCAAAGACGTGCTTTTCTTCAACATTCTTCCCCCGATTTGATCTGTTGTATATGTGAAATTTGTTTGAACACTTTGAACGGTAATATTCCTATTAATTCAAACTTAAAAAAGAAATTGGCCAAACATAAATTATTGCTCAGAGGTTTAGCTACTAGACACGAAAAAAACAAGAAAAAAGATTTACATAATAAACGTGTAAGAATTGTTCAAAGTGGTGGAGCATTTTTACCTCTAGTACTACCCGTTTTATTATCTACATTAGCAAGTTTTGTTACAGAGAAATTATTATAGAATGAAATTTGCTAATAAATTTGCTCTTATACCTCAGGAGGTTCTGAATAAATTGAATAACTCTCAGGGTTCTTCTTCGAGGACGAGTTCAAATGAAAAGACAGGTATAGCTAAGCAAGTTGACATGTATCGTAATGAGCTAGAGCGCATTTTGAAAGATAATACGTTAACGCCGGAAGAACAATACAAAATGTACTCGCAACTATTTTCACAATATTTAACTTTTGAACATGAAAAAGCTCAACCTACTACAGTGATTTTAAAACAAAAAGTTATTGATAATGAAGAAGATGAGAATGATAGTGACGATTTGAAACAAAAAGAAAAAAATTGGCTGAACGATGAAAAGTTACTTAGCAGTATTCCTAAACAGTTTAAATGCTCAGAATCCTTATTATTGGAACACGTGCGAAGTAACCCTAGTATGAATGTTAATAAGCAAGGTGAAGTATTAATTGATGGAAAATTAATTGAAGGATCACATATAATTGATTTATTAGATGATTTGTCTCGTAAATGTTCAAAAATTACGCAAACGCTTGGAGTAGATGAGTTTGTTAACGCTTTGAAAAAATATAATGTACCATTAGAGGCTATAGGAAACCCATTACGTAAAATGTTATTCACTTTACCTCGGAAACTCTCCTACCATACACCTCCGGAAGAATCAGATGATCATACAGTTAGTAGTGTCAAACAGTTGAATAAACCACTTGTGAAAGGTGTTGATTTATTTTCAAGTGGTGCCGAGGAAGATATCAAAGACGATTCATTCTTTAATAAAGGAAACTCGACAGAAAAGAAGATACGACGCAAAGCTAGAGCACTTAGATGGTATACTCCTTTGTACTAGAGCGATGAACACCTTACTTTCGAAATTATACAAAAATTTACACGGAAATCCTACAGCTTTTTCTAGTATTGAAAAATTATATGCTGAAGCTAGAAAACACCATAAAAATATTACACGTAAAAATGTTAAAGATTGGCTTTCAAAACAAGATAGTTATACTTTACATAAACAAGTCAACAAAAAATTTTCACGTAATCGTATTTATGTTACAGCTATGGATCAGCAATGGGAAATTGATTTGGCAGATATGTCTTCTTTAGCAGATTTTAACGATGGATACAAATTTATGCTTACATGTATAGATGTATTAAGTAAATACGCATGGGTTGAACCATTAAAATCAAAACATTCAAAGAATGTTTGTGATGCTTTTCAAAATATTTTAAAAAGAGGTCGAATCCCTTGGAGAGTGCGCAGCGATAAAGTAAAAGAATTTGTCAACAAAGATTTCCAAAAATTATTGAAAACTAATGATATACATTTTTTTACTTCTCAAAATGAAGACATTAAATGCTCAATAGTGGAACGGTTTAATAGAACTTTAAAAACTAAATTATTTAAGTATTTTACAGAGTTTACTACTTATAAATGGATTGATATTGTACCCTCAGTTGTTTCCAACTACAATCACTCTGTTCATAGATCGATTAAGGAAAAACCTATTAATGTAGATTATTCTACCGAAAAAATTATATGGCAAAGACTCTACCCTGAAAGATTATACACTAGAAAGTCTAAGATTGATATAGGAGATTACGTGCGAATTAGTAAACATAGAGGTGTATTTGACAAAGGTTATTTACCTCAATGGAGTGAAGAAGTTTTCAAAGTAATGCATATTGTGAAGACCCGAAATCATATACTTTATACAATTCAAGATCTGGAAGGCGAAGATATAGAAGGACATTTTTACGAAAAAGAACTACAGAAAATTGATTTTAATCCTAATATCAAAGCATACAAAATTGAAAAGGTTTTGAAGACTAAACGTTTACCAGATGGTCAGAATAGAGTACTTGTGAAGTGGTGGGGTTATCCTGAAAAATTCAACAGCTGGATTTTAGAAAAGGATATACAAAACGACGACGACGACGATTACAATGAACAACTTTGAATTGACATATTATTTTCAACAAGATGCGCTATTATCACAAAACTTTTTAGGGGTTTTTGCTTGCGATACTCTACCCAAGATAGTTAAAAGACCTGCAGCTTTAATTGCAAACACCGATACATCTTTTCAAAAAGGAAGTCATTGGATAGCTATGTATTTTGATAATGCTAACTCTGTATATTATTTTGATTCTTATGGCTTACCACCAGTTATTCCTGCTTTTATAAACTATATTAACAAAAATGCTTTAATAATATATACAAATAAGAAACATTTACAAAATTTTAATAGTAGGGTTTGTGGTATATATACTTTATATTTTTTGTATTATAAAGTGCGACATGTTCCTATGTATAAAATGTTTAAAAGTTTCAGTAACACAAATTTTGTTTATAATGATAAATTGATTTGTAAGTTTTTTAATTGTAAATTTTCTGTAAAAGGTCACTTGCGAAATAAATTATGTACACGTTTGTAAAAAGTTAACTTCTTCTATATGTATTTATATATAAATTTTACTTCACTTTGATAGCTCCACCTCCTTTATATTTTTGTATAATTTTATTGGTTACTTTAGTAGCTCCACCTTCTTATAAATTTATAACTAAGTGTTTAGTTGTTAAATAAAAAATTTTTTATTTTGAAATGGATAGTAGTAATAGTACGCATTCAGAAACATCTCGCATTAGCATTTGGGAGTTTTTTGGAAAACGTCTACCTCGAAACGAAGTGGTTTTCTTCAGTCAGGTCATCCTAATATACATTGTAGTCATTACAGCTATAATAAATTTATCTCTCTACAATAATAATACACAATTGTGGGTTGGTCTTTTGTGTGCTTGTATAGGATATTTATTACCTAGCCCCGTACCGACAGTATTACAGTTATCTAATTCATTGAAGACCGTACCTACAGCAACAGCAAACAACATTATAAATAATGACAACCTTTGAAGATCAATTTTATATCACATTACCTAGTAATAGCAAAAATGGAAACAAACCCTCTGATTTTTCAGCCCATCTACCTTACCGTTTAAAACTAGATGGAAGCTGGGAGGTAGGGCTAAGTGAAATAATATACCCCTATAGTTGGGCTACATTTACCAATCATGGTGGAGATAATGTAATAACGTTAATTACGGATGGTGTTGGAAATAAGGTCAATAAAATTAAAGTAATAGTTTTTGAAAAACATTACTTTACCATATCTGAATTAATTGAAGAGTTGAATGCAAAAGTTGGAGCAGCTATTGCTGGAACTAACATGGAAATCATGTTTTCATACGATGAACATAGTAGAGGATTAGTTAATTTGAAAATAAAAAGTGGTACAATCTTACGTAAAATCGATATAAGCAAACAGTCAATGGAGCTTCTCTGATTTAGCTCTACCAATACTGAGGCCTATGCAACTGCTGATGATTTTTTAAATAGAGCTGTGAATATTAACTTATATACTGTTGGAGAGAAACCTCCAAAAAATTCTAACACACATATTCCACCATCCAAAGCTGTTTTTCTTGCCGAGCCTGGAACTAATCATTTATACATGTTAGGTACTCAACCACCAAATTTGAATGATTTACAGAATTTTTATGTTTACTGTAATATTATTGAAAATCAGATTGTTGGAAATACTTTAGCACCGCTTTTACATATAGTAAATGTTCAGGGAAAATACAAAGATAATGTGAGTCGATTATATGAAACACCTCACTATATACCCATTCAATTGAAAGAAATTACAGTACTCGAGATTAATATAAAAA
This sequence comes from Romanomermis culicivorax, assembly GCA_963922205.1. Taxonomy (NCBI): domain Eukaryota; kingdom Metazoa; phylum Nematoda; class Enoplea; order Mermithida; family Mermithidae; genus Romanomermis; species Romanomermis culicivorax. The sequence goes on along the minus strand of CAWUHX010000016.1, from coordinate 1,796,784 downwards.
ACAGTATGAATGAGCTTATACCCTTTCAGTTTGGGAATGTTATAGTTAAATTACATTTTCGGCAACGTACTCCTTTATTTCTATAATCATAGTATCAAATTTTTATTTACTCATTCATTCATTTGCATTTGGACACGTTGTCATCAGGTTGAATTTTCGCAAATGCTCTTAATTAATTAATTCATTTAGTTGTTCCTTTTGATTTTCAAAGCAAAATATGCATACCGTATTTATCCCTGAAACCGTTGATTACTGGATCAAAATTTATCAACATAGTATTCAAGATAATCAATTTCAATTAGGTGGTACCTTAGAAGGTTTTCGAGCAGCATACCCGTATTATTATAGACATCAAGGAGCTGGAGTTGGTAATTTTTTTAAGAGTTTGTGGCGTCTAGCTATGCCTTTGTTAAAATCTGCAGGAAAGCATGCACTTGCTGCACGTTCCAAAATTGCAGGCGATGTTGTAGAAGGTCGTTCTTTTAAAGAAAGTGTTGCTGAGCATGGACGAAACACAGCTGGTAGCTTATTACATGAAACGGGCGAACGCATTCATAAAGGAAAAGGTTTAGGGAAGTGTAAACATATAAATTCTATGATACATATAAAAAGCAATAAAAAGTTAAATGATGGTCAGCGTCAACAACATCAACATCAAAAACAACATAAACATAAACACCTGAAACGACGTTCCTCATGCTTAAAAAAGACTCCATGTAGAGTAGTCGGTTTCAAGGATATCTATTCAAAATGAGTAAATTTATTGATGCTGCATCGTCTCCTAGTAGTAAAACGGAGTTAGATTTATTTACCATACCTCCAACACAAGTTGCTATTCGTAGAAGTTTTTGGTCTGAAATTCAGTTACAAAATCCTTGTACTAATGAAGGACCTTACGAGTTTGTTATTTCACCTGATTCATATATGTTGGACTTATCAAAAAATTTTATATATTTTACTATTCGAATTACGAAAGCTAATGGCGCTGCTTGCACTTTAACAGCAGATGCCAACAACAATATCAGTGGTAACGTTGTGGCGCCAATTAATTTGATGGGCAAAACATTTTTTAAACAGATCAAGATGTACTTAAATGGAAAATTAATATCTGACAAGTAAGTTTTATAATTAAATATATGTTTACGTTTTTTAATTTTAACATTTTAACATTTCAGTGGGGATAGATACGCTTACAGATCTTATTTGGAAATGGAATTGAACTATGGTCGTGATGCTAAGTCGACACATGTTGCAGCTGCTGGTTATGCTTTTGAAAATGGCGATGTTCTTGATATAAAGAAAAACAAGGGTGCTTTGGAAAGAGTTCAGATGTTCAAAAACAGTGCAGTTGTTGAATTAATGGCTCCTATACATGCCGATCTATTTATGCAAGAACGTTTCCTATTGAATCAATGTACTTTGAAAATAGATTTATACAGACATAGAGATGATTTTTGCTTGCAAAAATTTATATCTACTGACAACGAAACTTATAAAATCGAGGTTAAAAGCATGTCTTTATTTATTAAAAAAGTTGAAGTTGCGGATAATATCAATCTAGCTATTGAATCCATGTTACAAAATACAGCTGCAAAATACTCTATTCGTCGATGTCATGTTACAAGTCTATACATAACAACTAGTCGTCGCTCAGCTCCTCTGAACTCATTGTTCACAGGTCCTTTACCTCCTCATCTCGTTGTGGCGCTCTTTGATGGTTCGGCTGCTAGGGGTGATTATTATCAAAGCCCCTTCAATTTTAAGCATTTCGGATTAAACAAAATTAAAATAACAAGTGGCACTACAACGCTACCTACAACACCATATATGCTAAATTTTAAAGAAAAATATTTGCGCACTTTTGTACAATTATTTGAGGGTGTAGGAATTGGTACAGATAACAAGGGTAATGAAATTACTCGAAATTCTTTTACAACGCATAACACGGTTTTTGTTTTTGATTTGACTCCTTGCGGTATGGATGGTAATTTTTGGGAACTCATACATGAAGGAACCACTAGTTTACAGATGAATTTTGGCAAAGATATACCAGATGGCGGTATTGAAGCACTTATATACGCAGAATTTGACTCTCTCGTAATGATTGATAAAAATTGTGAAACCTTTACGGATTATAGTATTTAAATACGTTATATTTATATGTACATTTCATATCATTTTTTTATAATAATAAAAATCACTTATAGTTGTTGTTGTTGTTTATACAACCCTTCTCTTTAGCTATTGTTTAGAAATATTCTTTTAATTTATTCCTAATTATAAATGAACTTCCTTTTATTACTCCTTCTTTCCTTTATTTTCTCCTTTAATTCTACAGTACTATGTAATTATCTTGTACGTTCTTTTTTACCCTAAGATCTGTTTGTGCATATTCTCTACATATCGTTTACTCGTACATCTCTAATTATCTGACTACAGTAAACCCTTTTTTTATATTCCACAAGTTGACACACACATACACACATACACGCACACACATACACTCATAGTAGAACTCTAAAAAAATTACCTCTACTATTAAACGCAATAAATAAAAAATTTTATTAATTTTAATTCAATTTAATTTATTTGAAACAAAATATATATATACAAAATTTAAAACAAAATAGAATAAATTATACATATATACAAAATTTAAAAACAAAATAAAATATACATATATACATCCACCTTCGCCACCGCCGCCATCGCAGCCCTCGCTAGAGGTTTCACGTGTATCCACTAAAATTTTTACAAATTTTAATAACTATTTTAGTTAAACAAAAATTTTTACTCTAATATATCATTTAACTGTTAAGTAATAGGTACAAGATCTATCAATAGTCTTTATTTATCATAAAATTTTATCGTATAAAATTGTGTAAATATTTGAAAACTTCTAGAATATTCTAGAAATGTTCTTTGGTAAGTTTTAGACAGCTCAGCTAGCTTATAAAATTTATATATCTACGACGTGTTTTAACTATAACATCGTAGCTTACTAGAAATGCGGTAGCGCCAGTCCTATCCTCTCGTCGACATAGCGATCGTCGGCATTTCCCCATTCAGCCCTCGCACCAGGGGGAGGATATTCCACAGGTGCCAGGCTAGGTGGCCGTCGTCCAGCGAAGGGTTTTCGAACATCCGGCGTAGACGTTTCATAAAACCCCAAAAGGGTTTCTGTCTAGCCGGATATTCAACCCCTCGATGGCTTTTCCACCAGCTCTTGAAGTCCGTCGACGCCTCCTCCCAAAAGACGGACGCCCATGCGTCAATGTCCACCGTCATTATAAACGGTAGGCGGCTCTTAATGCCGAAATAAACGTAATGAATAGGGCCTCCATGGGTAGTCTCAGGTGTCGAGCGCAAGTACAAAAATAAGAATGGTTCTTCTTCTTCTATTTTTCTATTTATACCTCTTTACCCTCATTAAACCTTTTCCGGTTTTTCTGCTTTTTGGTTGAATCTTTTCGGTTTTTCTTTGAAGGTTCTCGGCTCTAGGTTATCCTAGAAAACTATCAAAATAACAATAATCACCACCTTAATTGTTTCGGTATTGCGTCTCTTTAAAGGCTTTAGGCTCTAGGTTATTCTAGAAAACTATCAAAATAACAATAATCACCACCTTAATTATTTTGGTAAAGCGTCTCTTGCTACTGTATTTTATAGAACCTTTGACCTTTTCTAGCATTTCTAATTGGTTTTACGATCTAAATGGTTTCAGCTGTCTAACCTTTCTATGTTTGCTCTGGAAAACACTCTGTATACAAAACCGCATCTACCTACATAAATCATCCAATATAATGTATTAATTTTCGATACGTAGAATAACTTTCATGTATTGATGATTTAGTTCTTTTCTTTTTTCTTTTTCTTTTTCTTTTCTTTTCTTTTCTTCAAATATTTTTGTGGTATCAATTACTTTTTTACATTTAGAATATTTTTCATCTCAAGTGTTCACTTTTCTACACGCGTTTTATGCCCATTTTTCTATAAAAGAATTTGGTCATTTATGACCTTATAAGTATAAACCCGTAGGAATAATGTTTCAAGTTTTATAGGCTCTTAGAGTTTTTATATGTGGAATTGAGCATTCTGATCTAAAAGACCGTTCTAATTTGGACGATCGTTCAGTATGCAGGGCTTCCAATTAGCTATTCTGTGAACCTGCAGATGGTGCACCTCTTATTTTGGAGCCCGAGGGCGCTTTTTTTGAACGACCTCCTCCGTGGGTGGAGGGGGTCAATTTTATAAATGTTTTCTTTCTTTTTTGTTTTCCATTTTTTGTTCACGTTATCATTACTTTTGTATTTAGACTACAGTATTTTGGCGATAAACAAAAATAAAATAGTGTTTCAAAAGTATTATAATAAAGTAGAATGCTGCATTAAATTAAAAATTATTGATACGTAAAGATTTTTTCAACTCTCCAATTTTTCTACACCCATTTTACGACCAGCTCATTATGGTCATTTTCTATAAAAGACCTTATTTGTCTACATGTTTTTTATGGCCAGCTTGCTCTGGTCATTTTTATAAAAGACCTTCTTGGTCATTTTTGGCAGAACATCAAACTTTATACGCATGCACCCGTAAGGATAATGTTTCATCGCGTATTGACTCTCTCGAGAATTTACTCATTAAACAGACCATTACTGACCAGATTGACCGTTCTGACATTTGTTGACTTGAACAATCGTTCAGAAAATGGGACCTCCGAAATATATTTACACCTGCAGGTGGCACCCTTTTGACAAAAGGGGTCCGGGGTGCAAATTTTTGAAGGGCTTCCTCTTCCCAGAGGGGAAGCCGTTTTTACACATGATCTCTATTTATTTCTTTTCCATTTTTTGTTCATTTTAGTTTTCCTTTTTGCATTCATCATTGATTTTCCTTTTCCACCCACAGTAACACACCTATTACCCTAATTCAACTATTACCATAATCGAAAAATTACCGTAATTCTACTATTATGGTAACTCAAGAACATGCATTCTTAACCGTATGACCTATAAATCGACCGTATATGTTTACTGTACGAGTTTAATGGTTTTTAGCAAATTGATGTTGCAATATTCAGTTACTGTAGGTATGAATTTTATACACACGTTTTTCATGTTTATCTCTGTGTTTTTTGCGCCAAAGCATGCTTTTGGCACACAAAAATTGGAATGGCACAAATTTTTTGACTGGATTAAAACTGAATTTCCTTGATTTTTAGTCATCTTAGGGGCTGAAAACGCAAAATTTTCGAGGGGCTTCATGCCCAGCGAGTTCTATTCGAATAGTATGTTTGTATGTTCACAACCGACTTTGAAATTGTCTGATGAATGAATAGAAATTGTTTACTTTCTGCCTCTGTTCATTCAGTGGTGATTGGCAACCGAAATTTGGTATTTGATTCGAACAGAAAAATTGACATTGTTTTGTTGGCGCAATTTTTCAGACAAAAATTTACGCGATGTGACTTTCAGGAGAAAGCAATTAAAGACATTGTTGAATTAATATTTACATTGGTTTTAGGAAGAAAGCCAATTCATAGCCGAAAATTGAAGAAACATATTTACTGCCTGACAAATTCTTTAAATATATTTGAATTCTCGCAGCATTCGATTGCTTTTCGAATCGTATATATATATAAACCAATATATCGATTAGTTTTTCTAATCTCACTGATGGTCAGATAAACTGGAGTAGGCACGATTTTGATGCAAATTAGTGCGGTGAGAGTATATCTTTAGTTTATGTTTTTATCAAACAAAAATGAAAAACTTTTTTTGGCATATAACTTTTTAAAGTAAAGCTTTTGGCATAAAACTTTTTAAAGGTTCTCAGTATGTTTTTGAGGTGAAAAATTTTTTTGTGCCATTGCATGACACAAATTTTTTTGGCTTTTTGTGCCAATTGGCACAAATGTCCATGCACAAAAAAACACTGGTTTATCCATTTCATGGCGTTTATGTGCTTCATGTGGCATGTACACTTTTTTAACATTGCATTTATCAAAGCATACTAATATTACATCATTGTAGGAATATATTACTTCCATTATTGACACTGAAAACCCTGATTTTGTCTGCACGTGACAGTGTTGTTATAATTTGATACCCTTGTTTGATTTCGAATTGTGTAATGCGTGATCATGTTGAATATTTTGTATTTTTATTCCTGCCGCATTTAAATTAGCAGTCTCCAAAATTTGCGACTGCAACACGAAGCAAACACCCCCTAATGTGACCCTTTATCTCAAAAGTTGCACAAGTGTTATCATTTGAGGATTGGGTCATGCTATGGGAATTGCTATGAGTGATTATGATATCGTTTTGAACATTTATATATTTTTCAGAAGCAATGGCAATGCAGCATGAATCCAAGCAAAATTCATTATCGTGATTGTGTCACGTGCCAATGAATTTCGTCCAAGGTCACGTGATTCACATCACAATTTTTCATTGTGTTTTTCATTACGTTTTGTGTTACAGTAATTTGCATCAATTTTGCGTTTCGTTTTTTATAATTTTTACATGCAATTTATGTGTGTACTTTTCATGTTTATTTCTGTTTCTTTTGCGCACATTTTATTTCAGTTTCGATTTATTATTTTGTTATACACGTAGACTACGGTATGTGCCCGCTAGTCAAGAATTTCCGTTAGAGATAAGCTCTCCAAGCTCATCGCTGTAATTGGAGCACAACGTGTACCTCTTATCAGTAAAAACTAGCGACGTTTCGCAACGTGAAACGACTAGTTGGAAATTCTCACTAGTTGACGTTCCTATGTTAAGCATGGAGAGTGAAAACTCGCCCCAATGCTTAACGTTGTGAACTGGAAAATGTCTATGTGACTATAGGCATCTTCTGCAACGATTTCCACTGCAGAAGTTAGCTCGGGGGAGTGTTAACTCCGTCCAAGGCATACTGTAGTTTATGGAGCCCTTTAAAAGGGCATGTTGTGTCATTTTTCTGTCTTGTTTCGACTCATTATTGGGCCTAACTGGTGTTGCGTCTTTTTAGCCTTGCGTCTCGCGTTTTGCCGTTTGTCGTCTTATTATTATACTTTTATATTGTCAACTGCGTTCGCCGCTCATCGAATAAAATTTACATATTCTCGCCTCCGGCCTTCTTATATGTTACCACTACAGTAACCCGACCCTAGGAACTCGTCCCTGTCGCCGTTAATCAGGGACCCCGTCACCCTCGCTGAGGAAACGTTTGATACCGCCGCCTGCCGATCCGCAGCCGCATTACCCCAGGCCGAATTGCTCGGAGTTTCGTACCCGTTCATCGCCGTCCGCAGGACCCCCGCTTTGACACCAGGACCCGTCGCTCATCGCCGAGTAGGTTAAGAAGAGGATAAGTAAGTCTTCTCAGGGGTTATTATTGTTGGGGGTATATTTTGTGGGAGTCTCCCCTAAGCTAGTTTCCCTTCCCAAATATCCTCAGTTTAGAAAGCCCTCAGACCCTTAAGGTCAGGGCCAATAAGGGGATTTAGGTTAACAATCGGGTCCCCTACAGTACCCCATTCTCCGAATGGCACCGTCCCTCATTCCCAGTGAGTGAGGACTAGGGATTGGCACCCCTGACCCGGCCACGTTGTCCATTATTCTACAGCATAACCCTAGGACAAGGCCGAGGTACACCATAGGTTTACCTGTGGTAGTACCAGCTGGGTTAGGTTCCCGAAACAGAGAAATATAACGGAGCCACCCCACGGGGTCACAGCATGTCACCTACATTGTCATGGCCGTATTTCCTATGGAATATGGTATGGGGTTTCCCATCAATGTGACTGATCGCCAATTCAGTTAATGTGACATGGCTCCCACTCTGTTTAATGTGACAATTGGAATTGTCTGCTATCACATTTTTATGCTTGCAAATTGATCTTCAACGAAAAATTCTTTATTTGCAAGTAGGTTATATAAGGCGAAAAAACCGATTTTTTTATGGCTTGAACTGTAATCTTTCCAATGCTCTGTCTGCTTTTTTATTCTGTCATCAAGCACCTAGTCTCATTTTTTAATAATGTTTCAGCTTGATCTACATGACTGCAAACGGCTCATTGTGCATAATCTGGACTGTAGTAGAACGGTTTCATTGTTGCAACAACCATTTTAGAAAAACCAACTATAGTCTGTTTTTTTTTTAAATGCTGGCAAATAATAAAACTGGACTGGAGAGCAAGGAATATTTTCCATTTAACGATTTTCTCCTAAACCGTATGTCACATAGGACAGGAAATTTGTGACCATACTCGAATAATGAATGCACACAGCAAATTTTTTGAGTAACACATCTCAATAAAGGCTTTGTCTAAACGACTTTGGGGGCAGAACTTTCTTTCCATTTTTCAATTATTAGCACAATTAAAATAGGATTATTATTCCGTTTTCTGAAAAAATTTCTGTTAATAAAAATATGACAAATTGGTTACAAATAGTTTTTACTGCGTAAAATCACAAAATATCTAATAACACCTAACTTTCTTTCTGCCATCAACGTTTACAAGAATAACAGGAGAAACAGACCAGAGCCTGTAGGTAGCAGTTTGGCATACTTTCGACTATCGTCCTTGCCTTTATCTGTCTTGTTATCTTGTCCACGAGTGATCCCTTCGTAATGATAAAAACTGGTAAAAAAATTATCAGGACTGAAAACTCAACTGTGAAATAGGACAACATAAAATCGAGTGTGATTCTCGCCATTAATCTAAAATTAATGCTGACACTGAGGAAAATTACTTGAGGAAAGTCTTCTTTTTGCACTACTATTTTTTCCTTGTCTCGGCACATAATCAAGGTTGGGTATTAGACATGCACGGCAAGAATTTTCTAGGGGGAGGGTAGGGCGAGCAAAAAAAAACAGAAAAAATTTCTGTGAGCTTGTTTTTCATACAAAATATGCACAAAAATCATCAAAAAAATGATCTTGGAGAACATTCGGAGAGGGGGACGGGTGTTTCACGATTTTTTTTTTAAGACAGAGTTTCAGGTAAGGGATTTTACCCCTCCCCTACCTCCCGTTCAGCATGTATTTGGGATATGAAAAAATGACAGAAAGCAGTGGCTACTGTGTGCTATATGCAATAAGAAGATCGTCAGAACCAGCTGTGTATATTTTGTGAAATGATCAGCAAGTTTTAACGTTCTGTATGTTTGATCACGTGATCAATTATTTTACTGTACTTTCTGTTCGGTGAATATCACGCTCCCTAGCATCTCCTCCTGCCCTGATCCTGCTCCTGTCAATAGCTAAAAAATGTTGACCGGATCCGGTCAATAGACACTGCCCACAAAGCATTGCGGAGCGAGATCATACATGCACGTGGGAAGGAGTTTGGGGGGGTTTGACCCCCAGCAGATTTTTATTGACCCCCAGCAGATTCTTGCTGATGCTGACCCCCAGCAGATTTGACTACCCCAGCAATGATAAAGGAATTGACAAAGGAAAATGAGAAAGGGAGAAGAGAAAGTCGTCATAAAAATGGAAATGATGCTGTAGTTTAACAATTTTTCTAAACAAAGCATACTTGATTCCAAATGAGTAACAATAAAACTTTAAAAAGTGCTGTCTAAGCAAATTATTCCACATATCTGACTGATATTGGTGTGAGAATATGCTGCTTGGGTGTTAGAAGACCTTTCTAAGGCCTTTCTTTTCATTATCAAGAATGACAAAAAATTTTGTATTCCACCCCCTGCCTGGCTGACCCCCAGCAGAATTTCTATGCTGTGCGTGTATGAGCGAGATCTGTCATCAATTCACCGTTTTTTTCCTCAAAAGGGGTCTTTTGAGGAAAAAAATTTCGAAATGAGAAAAAAAATTTTGGGTATGGTTCTCATTGAGGAAAAAATTTTGGGGAATTCAAAACCGAAAAGATGCGTTTTGGTGGACTTAAAAAGGTCAAAATCTCAAAATTTTCCGGCGCTTCGCGCCGGTCATTGGTATAATCTTAACTATTTTCTATCAGGCGCGGCCGTTAGCATATCTACTCCGACTTACTAATTAATTCTCAACAGTTTCCATCAATCAAGTTAGCTCGTTTCATTTTCTAATCGTTAACAGTTCATCACAGGGTTTATTTTGCGCACCGCAACCAAATTTCGGGCTGTGCAACCAAATTTTTTCTGCCAAGTTGCACATTGCAACTTGAGGCCTGACTGCTCTTTTGATAAAGTTATTGGGTTTTCTGTCCGGAGATGCATTTTCATGCGTTCTAAAATGGAAAAAAAATTTTCAATTAATTTATAATTTTCTACAATATTCTAGTACGCGGTTAGAAAAGGTCATTCTAGTTAGTGCTTAAGGTTCTAATTATCATCATATTATGGTTAAATGTTTGATCCTGTATTGTTTTTTGACGAAGTTGATGAAAACCAACATTTTTCTCGATAATTTTCCCAAAATTACTCTAGTCTAGTTCAATTAACTTTTTCATTTGGTCTCCAAAACTCAAAAATTGGGTTTTAAATGCCTAAAACCGACGCGGATCGAATGAAATGTCAAGAAAACAGTTTGCGATGGTTTTTCCGATAAATTTAAGCAAATTTATCGATTTTAGAGTGAGCAACTAAAAATTTATCTGCGCAACCAAAATTGTTCCCGAAGTTGCACATTGCAACCTGGCCTGTGCAAAAAAAGCCTGGTTCCATATGTCGCCCAAAATTGAAATTTTTCATCAATTCTCTCAATTTTTTCTCTCGATGCTTGGAATTTTTTAAACGTTTGCAACCTGAACTTTTGCCTTTATTGTAGATGGAGATCGAAGACACTACTAGACTGCGATCTGTTCATGAATATCTGTTAGAGAGATTTATTTTCCAGCGTTTTATAATATAAAAACCCGAAAATTTTTCCGGCGCTCGGCGCCGGAATTTGAAACAAATTACAGTTCATCAGTTTGATTTTAATTTATTTCTCAACGTTGTGAAGATTCATTTTCCAGCGTTTTAGGAAGTGAAAATCAAACAATTTTTCTGGCGTTCTGCGCCGGACCAAAAACTAAATAAAATTAGATGATTCTAATCGAAACCACAGAAATGTCAATATAGAGCGGATAAATTCCTGAGAACTCTATCGTTAAAATGCTTCACCTGCTTCTGTACAACACCAATATATTCTTCATGAGCTCATTTTTAACTAACGTAACCAGAATTTTCTCAATTTTTTCCTCATTTTTGCAGGTTTCTGACTCCAAATACAACGAAATGCTTAAGTATGCTCCTAAAATGCATAAAACAGCATCCATAGCCACATTATAAACGTTTTTAAAAATGAAGAAAATTTTTGGAAAATGAGGAAAAAAATTTTGGGTCCGGTTCTCATGTGGAAAAAATTTTCGGGGAAAAAAAACGGTGCATCAATTTGATTGGTCGAAAAATTTCTTACCTTCAATTTGATTGTTCGAAAATTGTAGTCTACTCCTTCTTAAGGGTGAGTCGAAACCTAAACCTAAGCCTAAGCGTAATGGTCCAAACTGGCATTTTTGGACTCCAAGATGTCAGCTATCCAGATCAATTCGAAAATCCTGGCGCTCATGGCATTCAGAAACTCATTAGCGTAAAATCTGCACGCATCTCACATAGTCCTTGTCACTACAGAAATATCCTATCTACTCAGGGTTGAGAAAAAACCATTTTCAAAATTTTGAATTTGGGTTTTTTAGGGTTTTTTGGGGTTGGGTTTTTCTGGGTTTAATCAGGGTTTTTTTTATTTTACAATTGTGGATTTGAATTGAGTATGAAAGAAAAGCAAATGCAACATCTCTAACATTTTATTCTTCATAATGCAAAACATTTTCATATCATTTTTTCTGATTTTAAGCAAAAATACAGGTTCCTTATCAAAACAAATAAAATCGTATTACTAATGCACCGTCAAAAAAATTTTGGCATTGAATTTTATGAAGACTAGCTTTTTGACCGTCGCAGATATCAAGACAATTTTTTGGAACGAGAGCCATGTTTTGCCTTCCGTCAACCAATATTGCATAGCAGATTTTTGGCCGCTCTCCAGCATTTTGTTACAAAACGTTTTTTTCTTCACCTTCACTTTTCGTGATCATTTATTCATTGAGTTGCTTGTAAATTGTGCCTTTGCTAACTAAAAAAAGTTTGATGTTTCTTTCTTCAGCATTCATACTGCTTACAGCCATTCAACCAGAATACTGGGCGGTCCATTTTCAGCCCATTTTTGGACCATACCTGTAAGAGGTCCGACCAGCTGGGGTGGGGTCGAAAAAAGTCGAAATTTTTGCCAAAAAAGGCCAAAAACACTTTTTTGCCAATTTTTCCCAAACTGGGGGGGGGTGGGTATATGGTTGGCCAAGTTGGAGGGGTGCCCCCCAAATCCCCCCTAATTATAGGTATGTTTTGGACCCAAAAAGCCGTCAGCTGCCTCTTTCTCCAGTGAGTCTGCTGTCTGCCTCAAAATTTTAGGGCTGCTGAAGTCAGCTCACGAAATGCTAATGGCTGTGAGCAGTAGGTATAACAAAAACTTTAGCAGCACCAGCACTGCTGATAAGTGCTCAGGACCCATGATGAGCAGTAAAATCTGCCGAATATTGAGATTAACTACCGAATCGAATCAACTTCTGCCAAAAGACAATTCAAACATAAGTTAAATTTATTGAATATGAATCTTCAGATTTTCGATTAGAAAGACTCAACTCAGCAGAACAGTCATGGTAACCGAATCGAATAGCACTAAAAAGTCTTCTGAATTGAGAATTTACGATAGCATTTGATTTGTTTGTTGTGTTGTGTGATTTCATTTCAAATCTGTTGTCATGTCAGTGTCAGAAAAGACTGCATTGCAGTAACTAAAGTTGACTCAACTGTCAATTTGGTTGTTAAATCAGGAAGAAACTTGTATCCCTGAGCACAAAATGGAGAAAAATGAATTTTTTTTTAGAAAACCTGGAAATGTCCAATTTTCCAACCCAAAAACCTAGATCTGTTACAGTGTTTTTTTTGTGTGCCAAAACATGGTTTTTGGCACACAAAAATTTGCCACAGAAATTGAGCGTTTGTGCCAATTGGCACAAAACTTTCGGCTGGTCAAACAGTATTTTTTTGTGCCAAAACATAGATTTTGGCACAAAAAAATTTGGAATCGCGCAAAAAAGTTTGAGTCTTTCTGCCAATTGGCACAAAATTTTTGGCTGGTCAAACATTAAATTTCCTTGATTTTTAGATGTTTTATTGGCTTAAAATGCAAAAATTCGCGCTGAGTCAATAAATATAATATTTCCTATTCATATATTTGACCCGAACGTAAACGATTTCTCTTCGAACAGTGTATTAGTTGTGTTGCAGCAAATTTTATAGGCTGTCACTTACTGATGAATGAAAAGAAATTCTGAATATAATATTTTCTGTTTACTCGGTCAGATTTAGATTTATAACTGAAATTCCTACTTTTTGTGTTTGATTGATTCAATAGAAAAATCGATATCGTTCGTAATGGTACAATGTTTCAACCGAAAATTTACACAATTGACTTTATTTCCTCTGGTCTTTACATTGTTGTTAAATTATATTATAGATATTCGTAGTCGAAAATTGAATGAATTTGAACTTCCTGAACAATTATAGTTATTTAAATTTTCTCAGCATTCCGTTTCTTTTTGAGTCGTCGGGAACTATTTTCTTGCACAGTTTTTTCTTATTTCACTGACATGGTAAGCTGAAAAATAGGTTGGGCACGATTTTTACAAAAAATTAATGCGCTAGACGTTAACTTTTCATGAAACTTTTGGCCTAAAACTTTTCCGCAGTTTTCATTATGTTTATAGTAGAAAAAAATTTTTTGTGCTATTGGCACAAATCTTTTTGGCCTCTTGTGCCAATTGGAACAAATTTTGGTGCACAAAAAAAACGCTGATCTGTCATCAATTTGATTGGTCGAAAAATTGTAGCCTACTCGTTCCTAATCGTAAGTCCAAGCTTAAACCTAAGCCTAAGCCTAACCCAGAAAATTTGCCAGAGCAACTAAAAAATCAATAAATTTTTTCGACCAATCAAATTGATGACAGTTCTCGCTATGCAACCGAATTTAGGGCTGTGCAACCAAATTTTTCTGCCAAGTTGCACTTGCACAGTGCAACTTGAAGCCTGACTGACTGCCCTTTTGACCAGGTTATGGGGTTTTATGTCCGGACTCCAGAGGTGCATTTTTATGCGTTCTAAAATGGAAAAAAAGGAATTTATTTACAAGTCGGTTCCCTTGCAAATGATGTTTCAAACTGACATTTTCGGACTCCTCCTCATGGCGCCGGGCGGCGAAGTATGACAAGGCACCGCGCGACACCCCGCAGTGGAGTATAACAGGGCCCTAATTGCCTTCTCCTGAAAAAAATTGAAGTCGAAAGTCGCTTTTTGGTTGAAAAATAGTGCCAACAATGTCAATTTTTCTGTTTGAATCAAACATCAAGAAGAAAAATTTCGGTTCCCAACAGAGCACCCCATGGGGGGGTATTACCCCCGTCTTAGATTTGAAAATTCATTTACTACCCCCATAAAAACAGCTCACTCTAGCAAAAAATTTTGGTAGACTTCATCTTCTCCCCAGTAGGTTATACCAATTCGAGAAAAATTGCAGAATATGTGATTCTGAGGAATTACTCACTGCTCTTTTTGACACATTTACTGAGCAAATGATAATGGAAAAGTATGCAACTTCTGTGCCATATAGCGATTTTTAGGAAAGGATATCAGCACATTAATATATACTACTTGTAGGAAATCATTATAAATATAATTGGGAGATGAAATAATGACTTATGTATATGTGATTTATCAAAAAATCGCCCCTTGGGAAGAAAAACATTATGTTCTTAAAATCCTTCCTCTTCATACTCTCCTTTCCTTTTTCCCTTTTTCCCACGTCTGCGTTGGGTCTTCTGTGCGCATATGGTTATATTTCTCCACCCAAGCTGTGGCATACTTTCCTGCTAAGAATTGAGACATGCGAGGTCCGTTGAAACTCGTGGTTCATAATGTAATGGGATCCACATTCGGCAGCAACACTTTCAATTGGTGGCACTGTTCGAAGCGTAATCAGTGATGGGATAAGTCCATACTGCTGAAGATGCTGGTTGAAACAATGTTTCCAAATGTTTGTTGTGTCCGATTCTTCAAATGTGCAGGAATCAGTTGGCACAACAGTGTGAAAAGTGTGACTATTCTGTACGTATAATTACTGTATTAAAGTTGCATGATTGGGAGCTGGAAAATGGAGCTGAAATAGCAAATGTTATTTGACTGTAAAAAGCATAAAGTAGGGGCATTATTCATTTTTGTAAGTTCTATGTGGTTAGAGTACTACAACTCCCCCCTCCTTCGCAAAAAGTTGGGAGCAAAAAAAAAGGTCACGGCATAAGTACTACCCTTAAAATTTACGATTTTACCCCTACCTAAATTTTCGACTTTGGGGACCTCTGGTTCCCAATCACACTGAATGAACAGAGAAAGTTGAAAATTTCTATTCTTTCACCAGTCTTTGACAATCTATTCTCAAAGTCTGTTGCGATACTATTCGAATAGAATTCGCTCGCGTTCGAGACAAATAAAAGTAGTTGATATTATACTCATTGAATCGGCGCGAAGCGCCGAGAAAATTTTGCGTTTTGAGCTCCTAAGATGACTAAAAATCAAGGAAATTCAGCCTTAGACCAGTCAAAAAATTTGTGCAAATTGGCACAAACGCTAAAATTTTTTGGTGCTATTTCAATTTTTTGTGCGCCAAAAACCATGTTTTGGCTAAGAAACACTGTTTCCATACATACATGTATTTTTCCTCAATTTTCGGTTGCGAATTTTATTCTGTAACAACCGCATAAAGATTAAATTAAGGACGGCTAAAATTGCTTTCTCCTGAAACTTATCACTCGAAAGTTGCGTAAATTTTCGATCGAAAAACTTTACCAACAATTGTCAATTTTTCTATTCGAATCAAGTACCAAAAATACGTATTTAAGTTCCAAATCCCATTAAATGAGCAGAGGAAGTACAAAATTTCTATTCATTCATTTTCGAAATTTTTGACTTTTTTGGAATTTTTGTGGACCCGAAAAAAATTTGGAATCTGGATACTCCACCCCACTAATTTGAGGTTTAACCCTCCCAACCGATCGGACCTATATTACAGGTATGCTTTTATGGTGTAGCCAACTAGTCGAACCTCTTACACATATGAGGAAGGGTCCCCCTCCCCAAATTTTCAATCATATATGCAGTTGGCAATGACTCGCTCCCCCAACCTTTAATTGTCGACAGTTATTCCCACAGAGGCCCGGAAATCGACGAAAAATACCCATTTTTGGTTGCATATTTTTTTAGCGCGGAAACTTTTTAGTTTTAGAAGCTTTTTAGTTTTTTAGAGCGGAAATCGGTCAAAAACGCAAAAACTTTTTCGTGCCTCGCGCCGAAATAATGTCCAGTATCAGTTTTAAAGCATAAATTCGTTGGTCACGAGTTTTTTTGTACATTTTCTAGTCAAAAAAGGCATTTTTTTGCTGACCTTCTCGCCCAAAACTCTCTAAAGTTGGCTTCTCCCTCCCCTTTAAAGTGGCTTTAATCGTGTACCCAAGTGATCGGATCTCTCATAGGCTATGAGCGACTCGGACGCAAATGCCGCTCATCTAAGGTCAGTTAAACGCGGCTATTAAATCCCACTCGAAGCTGAATGTAATCCGTCCGATTGGCGTCACGTTTTTAGAAATGTCCAGAAATTTGTTGGCTCCTCCGCTAACATGCAAGTTACTAAAGAAGCCGGTGAATAGTTGTTTCCCCGGTGACGACCCAAAAGCAATGGAAGCGAGCAAGTCAGAGTCAAAAATACAAATCGCGGGTCAGGCTGAGGATTGTTCCGTTGTTAAAGACGGGACTAGTGGTCTATGTATTTCTAGTGGACGTTTCGAAAACAGGAAGCTGCCGTTAGCTAAAGGTCGAAGTTTAAACGATTGGATTAGATTGTCATCGTCAACTGCTGGGAAAAATTTAGCCGGTACAAATGGCCGTATTTTGAACGTCAATGAAGACGACATGAAAGCTCACAATTCAGCTGCTGACGCATGGACGATCCTGTACGGCCGCGTCTTTAACATTACTCCATATCTAGAATATCATCCTGGTGAGTCAATAGAATGAAAATAACGGTAAAAAACACAAGACAATGCATATATAGGTCGATCTGTAAAAAGTAATTCCTTGGCGCATCGTGCTGGAAGGAACATTCTCTAGTAGTTTTAAAGCGTACCTGGGAAATCTCCAGTCGGATGGAGAGTAAACCCAAAATTCGTCGGATGGATGTACCCAACTTTTCCAAGATCGTGAGAGGGGTCAAAAATAACCACAAAAAGTCGAAAATTCTCCCAAAAAAAACATTTGCCCAATTTTTTCCAGTTGGAGAAGTGTCCCAACATTGTGGTACTGGGTCCGGCCGAGTCGTTCGGGGCGTCCTTCCCAAATCCCCCCAATTTCAGGTATGTTTTAAACTAAAATCGTCGATTATGAGCGTTTCTTTTTCCAATTTTCGAGCGAAAAAATTTTTTTCAGCGCTTGGTGAAAGTAGTTTACCCGTTTCCATTAAAGTGGATTTCCCTTTAGTACCCAACTGTCATACATATAGCAGCTCCCTGGCATTAGAGTAAACGGTTTTTCTGGGATGAAAAGACAGCCGATGCAGCAAATATGGGAGAGTGAGTCTAAAGTAATCCTAAAAATCACATTTTTATTTGAAAAGCTGCTGAAAATATGCTTTCGATTGCCAAAAAGATCCATAAAACGCTCTATATCGTACGATCAGTGCTTTTTGTACTTTACAAACGAAACGGTCTAGAGTACAAACGAAAATTTGGGCTTCGTTTGTACCGGTACAAGCGAAAATTTTAGGACAAAAAATTTTTTGTTACTCTACAGCTGTCAGTATTCAGTATCAATGGACTTTGTAGGACTTGTTTGTTATGCGTCCACATCGAAAACGACAAACAGCAGTTGTGGCATAATAATAAAAGCTTTTTGTGGAGTATTTCACTAGTGCATGTTATGTGCCTCATGATCAAGTGTTTTATGTGTCTGAATTTGTAGCCTTCTTATGTGTCTCTTGGAAATAGCCAACGTATTCATATTTCACAGCATGTTTGTTGCATTTTATTACAATGAATCCTTTTTTCAGCAATTTTTCGCAAATTTTGCAGTACAGACGGTTTTTGAGAGGTCGTTTGTACCAGTACAAATGGATCGAGTACAAAAAAACACTGCGTACGAAACGCAAAAATTTGGATTATTCCCATTATTTTTTACATCAAAGTCAGCTATTTTTGGCCTAAAATTGACATTTTTTACATTTCAGTCTGAAAAGGTTGGGGGACACTTGCCCTGATTTTCTTCAATTCAAAAATCCTGCAGGTTGTGCTAGAGGAGTCAACCATGGTATTTGAAGGAATTGTTCTTACTGAAAAACGTCGAACTAATTGAAATGATCTAGTTGTGTTGATACACTTTGAGAAAGAAATCGACAACATCGTTGTTTCTGTGATATTGTTTACTGGGGTAGAATAACTAGTCTGCCTTTCACGAAGCTCTGTATTTTCACTTAAAAACTACGATCGGTGGACATAGATCTTTTCCATTCTGCTAAAATTCGTTTTAAGATAGAATTTCCAACGAAGCTGTTGTTACTGGCAACATGAAAAATATTTTCTTTCTGCTACTTTACGCACGGAGAATGTTGTAATTAATTTCATTACAAATTATGTTGAAATGGAAATTTACGACTATGAAAAAATTTATTGAGTTATAAGCTGAATCACCTCAAGTAAATCAAAAACTTTTCTATTAGTGATTATTATCTCTATTACATTAGTGCAAGCACAATACAACGTGTAATAATGCATGGGCTTATCCCCGTTTGCCTTGACTACTGGCCTTATCGCATCAGAACGTTGTCTGAGTATGAGTGGCAGTAAGATCCGCTCAAATATACACAAAAGAATAAAAAAATCAATCGAACTATACGTAGTTAGCGAAATGTCGCTTGGTGTTAGATATGAAGAAATAATATATATTCGAACAGTGTTTTTTTTTTGGTCAAAACTTTTTTCCACAAATGTGGAAAGGGGTCAAATTTTTTTTCCACATGTGGAAAAAAATTTTTTTCGTCCTAAAATCCTCGTTTTTTGGCTAAAAAATGCTCGCAGACGCTTTATCGCACTGTTTTTGAGCTTTTTCAAGCCTTCCGGTGTTTTTAGAGAAGTTAATTCGTTAAAATTGAAGAAAAAATTGAAATGTTTGACTTAAAAGCCTAATCTACAAGCATTGTTGAACAAATTTTCTAGCAAACTATCCAAGAGCATAATTGACTCGAATTACACAAGAAATCAATGGTCAAGTCCTCTATGATGACAAGTGAAAACCCAAAAAAGATGATAATCTTTCCGGCGCGTAGCGCCGGAAAATTTTTTGAGTATATTGACATTCTGGGATGCTGGAAAATCAATTTTCCGAACATTTATTTCAAAAATTAGATTCCAATTTTGTGTTCATGAGTCATAATTTCTAGAATTTTAATTGAAAAGTTTTAAAATCTGTAATTTATTTGTAAATCTCATGAACTGGGTCGAAAATATATGAGTAGAAGAGTATAAATTTCCGAAAGATATTTCCATGAAGCTTTTGAATTGATTTTTTGTTAGCAAATAAATAATCGCATCATAAAGCATAGAGACTTGACGTATTGATTTTTCTCAAAAGGAAAAGATGCGAATCTTCATTAATATTATGATAAAATGTTGAAGATTATCAATTAAAACATGAGATACTACGTTTAAGATGATGAAAACTATTATAGATTAAGTGATAAATGAAGGTAGACATGATAAAAGCCACGCATGAGCTACTTAATGAAGAATTATGATTATTAATGTTATAACCGGCGCGAAGCGCCGGAAAATTTTGAGATTTGGACCTCTTAAAATGCACCAAAATGCATCTTTTCAATATGAAAACCCCAAATTTTTCTTCCACATTTGTGGAAAGACCTCAAAAATTTTTTCCACATTCCAGATTTTTTTTCCACATTATAGTGCAAATGTGGAAAAAAACAGTGTATTCGAATATTAAAACCTTTAGTCGATCCAATCTCAGATTTACAATCCCGGGTGCTTTTATATTTAATCCATAAATATTAAATATCATCCTCTCAGATAGTTCCTCTAGTTTGAAGGGTAACATGACTCTCACTGGATTTTTATTTATCAGTCTTCGCTCATTTAATAGAGAACTTTTCGTTTTCTAACAGGTGGCGCCGAACAATTAGCCAGAATTGCAGGTACCGATGGCACCGATCTTTTCAATCAATATCACCAATGGGTCAGCTGGGAAGGCATGCTGAGAAATTGCTTAGTCGGGCGGTTCGTAGGGGACCGTTCGAAATTGCCACCCCCTCGACCGGAAGCCACCTTGGAGGATAATATCCATAATTTGACAATCATCGATAGGCAAATTCGTCTAGAAAATAAAATTCAGCTAACTAATGATAGTTTTATGTTCATTTTTGTTTGGTTCGACGAGAAGGATAAGTTCGACATTCCCCCTGGATGCCACGTTTATTTGAAAATAAATGGAACGAATGGCCAAAGTCTAGAGCGACCCTACACCCCCGTTAAAGTGAGAAAATTTACGTTCCCTCAGTATATTTCAATTTCTTTTTTGATTTTTTTCGTTTATATCACTTATGCTTGAAAGTTCATATGCTCGTATCTTGTATGTGACACCTTAAACCATCAAAAGTTATCTCTATATGTGTTTAATAATTTTGTCTGTAAAAAATTCATAAATTCAGTGTATTGATTTTAGTGGTCGACTTCATTCCGGGCGAAAAATGGCCAAAAGATAATGCTCAACGATAAAAAATTGAATTTCGTGATCAAAATTTATACAAACGGTCGTTTTACGAAGATTTTAGATGGAATGAATATCGGAGAAAGTTTAGTAATTGGTACAAAACAAATGAACTCTAAAGTCGACGGGAATTTCATCGAGAAATGTAATAGTTTGCTGATTTTAGCCGCTGGTACGGGTATCACGCCATTTTTATCAATCATTTCTTACTTATCGTCGAAATCAAAAAACTTACGTCTAAATTTAGTGTATTTCAATAGAAATATCGATTCCGTAATCTGTGCTAATGAACTAGAAAGTCTAAAAAGAAGTTTAGGTTTGAAAATGAGATTAATTTATGTCCTGGGTGAAATCAGCCAATCTTCCAGTGGCAATGCAGAAATTTACAGTGGGTTAGCATCTGCTGCACTATTTTTCGATCATATCCGGATGCAAGACGAAAAGTTCGATTTTGTCTTTGTTTGCGGACCTCAATCGTTCAATATTTTGTGTTGTAGTTTGCTCAGTGATCGATATCTTTGTGATCAAATATTTGTATTCGACGAGTAAACATATAACATAAACGTTAGTAACGGTTGCCCTGTGCAGGCCTGTGGGTGGGGGGCATGCCCCTCCCGAAATGTTTCAAGTGTTAAAAAAGGTAAAGATTACTTTTGGTTTTTTTTTCTCCACGAAAAATTCCAGTCACGAGTGCCAATGTTACACTGAATTGAGTGAAAAAATGTGTGTCCCCATCCGAAAAAAATCCTAGCTATAGGCCTGGCCCTGTGTATTCGAACATTACATAGTTCATAGACTTTGGCTTACAGCAGCATTGCACATCTCTAGCAGAGTCCAGATTTGAGTCGGTGAGCTAAATAATTTGCAGCCTCAATTCCGCGGGCTGAGATGGAATTGCGCCACTTCATCCTTCGAGCATTGAGTTTTTTGGTTCGACAATGTTTGTCAAGCTTCTAATTTTTAATATATGTATGCGAAAAATAAACTACTTTACTGTATAAAATTTCGCATAATTTACTGTGTTGCATCTGGCAGTGTTATTTTTTTGTGCCAAAACATGGTTTTTATCTCTCCAACAGATTTTCATGAAGAGAAGTTCTAAAATCGCAGTGTAGAATGATGCCTTCAATTTCCATCTTCAATAAACGCAAAAGTGCAGGTTGCAAACGTTTAAAAAATTCCAAGCATCGAGAGGAAAAATTGAGAGAATTGATAAAAATCTCAATTTTTGGCGACATAATGGACTGTTAACGATTAGAAAATGAAACGAGTTAACTTGATTGATGGAAACTGTTAAGCATTAATTAGTATGTCGAAATAGATATGCTAACGGCCGCGCCTGATACAAAATAGTTAAGATTATACCCATTACCGGCGCGTAGCGTCGGAAAATTTTGAGGTTTTGACCCTTTTAAGTCCACCAAAACGCATCTTTTCGGTTTTGAATTCCCCAAAATTTTTTTCCTCAAAACACCCCATTTGAAGAAAAAAAACGGTGAATGCCATACTCTGATCAAAGTCGCCCCTTATCAAAGTCACCCCACTTTACCTTAAATATTCGCAGTCGAAAATTGAATCAATTTGAACTTCCTGAACAATGCTAGAGTTATTCAAATTTTCTCAGCATTCCATTTCTTTTTAAGTCGCCGTGAGCTATTTTCTTGCAGTTTTTTGTTATTTCACTGTCGTGGTTAGCCATACCTGTAAGACCTCCGACCAGTTGGGGGGGGGTGGTAGGAAAAAGTCGAAATTTTTCCCAAAAAATGCCAAAAAACATACACTTTTTGGCAAATTCTTTTAATTTTTTCTCAACTGGGGGGGGGGGTTGGGGGGGTAAATGATTTTGGGTACTGGGTTGGCCAAGTTGGGGGGGTCCCCCCCCCAACGCCCCTCCGCCCCCAAGTACAGGTATGTGGTTAGCTGAAAAATAAGTTGGGCATGATTTTTACAAAAAATTAATCCGTTAGTAGCTTCAGATAGATATATTTTTATCAAACTTTTGGCCTGAAACTTTTCCGCAGTTTTCAGTATGTTCCTTGCATAGAAAAAATTTTTTTGTGCCATTGGCACAAATTTTTTTGGCCTCTTGTGCCAATTGGCACAAATAAAAAAACACAAAAAAAAACAAAAAAAAAAACGTGCACAAAAAAAAACGCTGGTTTCAAATGATCTGGCATAATGTTCTGATTTTCGGCATAATTCTAGCATTATTTGAAAATGGAGTTCCGACCGGTTCTGCATTTCAGTTTTCAGCCCAAGTTTACTGTAGAATTGGATGAAAATAATCTGTTTCCTCCTGATTTTCAGTCAGCGTTTTTTTTGTGCACGGACATTTGTGCCAATTGGCACAAGAGGCCAAAAAAATTTGTTCCAATGGCACAAAAATTTTTTTTTACCAGAAACATACTGAAAACTGCGAAGATATATTTGATGGTATTAGCAGTGAAATTTATCTTTTCGCTGATGATGTGAAAATATTCAATGCCACAGAAAATGCTGAAGTACTACAAGGTGATCTTGTCAAAGTTTGTGAATGGTCATTGAAATGGCAATTATCTATTTCTCTGGAAAAATGCTTTGTTCCGCATTTTGGGAGTAATAACCCTTAAGTTGAGTATTATATAAACGATTTCCTGATTCCTACTGTTTCAGAGATGTAGGATCTTGGTGTTATGTTCAATGAAAAAGTGTCTGCAACTGCCCACTGTAATTATGTGGTTAAAAAAGCATCTAGGATGGTAAATTTGATCGTAAGATGTTTTCACTCTAACTTCAATGAATTAAAAATCAGGGCTTTTAAATCCTATGTTCTCCCTATTCTTGAATATAGTTCACCACTCTGCCCGTTTTTTTCCTCAAATGGGGTCTTTTGAGGAAAAAAATTTCGAAATGAGGAAAAAATGGGTGTAATAATAACTAATTTTGCTCAGGCGCGGCCGTTAGCATATCTACTTCGACTTATTAATTAATGCTCTACAGTTTCTATCAATCAAGTTGGCTCGTTTCATTTTGTAATCGCTCACAGTCAATTATGTCGCTGAAAATAGAGATTTTTCATTAATTCTCTCAATTTTTTCTCTCGATGCTTGGAATTTTTCAAACGTTTTCAACCTGAACTTTATCATTCATTGAAGATGGAAATTGAAGACATCATTCTACACTGCGATTTTGGAACTTCCGTTCACGAATATCTGTTGGAGAGGTTTATTTTCCAGCTTTTAGAATATGAAAACCCGAAAAGTTTTCCGGCGCTTCGCGTCGGAATGGGGAACGAAAGACACTTCATCAGTTTGATTTTAATTTATTTCTCAACGTTGTGAAGGTTTATTTTCCAGCTTTTAGAAGATGAAAATCCAAAAGATCAATAACTAAATAAAACTAGATGATTCTAATCGGAACCACAGAAATGTTAATAGCGGATAAATTCATGAGAATTCTATCGTTAACATGCTTTCTCGGCTCTTGTAGAACTCCAATATATTCTTCATGGGCTCATTTTGACTAACCTAACCAGAATTTTCTCAATTTTTCTTTCATTTTTTCTGGTTTCTGACTCCAAAAACAACAAAATGCTTTGGGTATGCTCCTAAAATGCATAAAAAAGCATCCGTAGCCACATTATAAACGTTTTAAAAATGTTGAAAATTTTTGGAAAATGAGGAAAAAAATTTCGGGTCCGGTTCTCATGTGGAAAAAATCTTCGAGGAAAAAAAACGGTGCTCTAGAATCCTTGTCTGGCTGGGGATACTAAATTGGTAGAAAAAGTTCAGTGAAGGTTTACAAAAAGATTTTTTTGTTGTAAAAGTTTAAGCTATAAGGAGCGCCTCGACAAATCTGGCCTTGATGACCTCGCATTTAGACGTACGTGTATCGACTTATCTTACATGTTCTTAATTTTGAAATTTAAAGTTATTCCACCTGATTTATTTTTCACCTTGAGTCCGTTCAATTATCGCGCGTCCATCTTATTTAAATTGTATAAATCGAAATATAGCTCTAATGCTTTAAAACATGATTTTTGCTTGCGAAATATTGATGTTTGGAATTCCTTACCCAATGATATCTTTTGTTCGAAAAATATGCCCTGTTTTCGGTCTAAATTTAGTCATTTTTTAATGCTCAATTCGCACGTGCTTTTGTCACGTCCATGAGCTTTTCTGTATTATTCGTATTTACACCATACCTGTACTTGGGGGGGTTGGGGGGGACCCCTCCAACTTGGCCAACCCTGTACCCAAAATCATTCCCCCCCCCCAACCCCCCCCCCCCAGTTTGGAAAAAATTAAAAAAATTTTCAAAAAAGTTATGTTTTTTGGCCTTTTTTGGGAAAAATTTCGACTTTTTCCTACCCCCCCCCCCTCCCCCCCAACTGGTCGGAGGTCTTACAGGTATGATTTACACTTGTACTTATTCGCATTTAATAAATTTCTTTCTTTCTTTCAAAGTTTTAGGCCAAAAGTTTCATAAAAAGCTAACGTTTAACGCCTTCATTTTTTTGTAAAAATCGTGACCTATACTCCAGCTAACCGTGTCAGTGAGATAAGAAAAAACTGCAGGCGAAAAGTTCACGACGACTCGAAAAGAAATGGATGCTGAGAAAATTCAAATAAATTTAGAATTGTTCAGGAAATTCTAGCTGATTCAATTTTTGACTACGAATATGAATATCTATTTTAACAACAATGTAAAGACTAGAGAAAATAAAGTCGAAAATTGTGTAGATTTTTGGTCGAAACATTGTACCATCACCAACGATATCGACTTTTCCATTATTCTATTTGAATCAATCAAACACAAAAAGTGAGAATTTCAGTTTTAAATCCGAATCTGACTGAATGAACAGAGAATATTCAGAATTTTTTTTCATTCATCAGTCAATCAATCAAATCAATCAAATAATTTTATTGTCACTGGCAAAATAGGCAGTAAGAACAAAACGCAATACAAACAAGAATTATTAATTTGTGAACATAAATAAGGGTATAAAGGCCGGTGAACAAAAGGGTCAACCCCCCTAAATACTTATCAAAATTCATTTTCCGCGATTTTGGATTGAAAGATGTTGACAATGACAGCCTATAGAGTTTGCTGCCAAGATACTAATACACTGTTCGAAGAGAAAATATTATATTCGTTGATTCGGCGCGAAGCGCCGAAAGTTTTCTGAATTTTCAGCCCCTAAAACGTCTAAAAATCAAAAAAAATTTATGTTTGATCAGCCAAAGATTTTGTGCCAATTGGCACAAACGCTCAAAATTTGTTGTGCCAAAAACCATTGTTTGGCTCAAAAAAACACTGTTTTCAATTGATTCGTTTCATTGTTCAACAGGGTTTTTTTGCCTACAGCAACCAAGTTCCGGGCTGTGCAACCAAATTTTTTCTACCAAGTTGCACAGTGCTACTTGAGGCCTGACTGCTCTCTCGATTAGGTTATAGGGTTTTCTGTCCGCCGGAGATGCATTTTTATGCGTTCTAAAATAGAAAAAAGTGAAAATTTTCCGGCGCTTCGCGCCAGGTTTCAATTTATTTCTAATTTTTTATATTATTCTACACGTCGATTCAGGTGATAATTGAATATTTCGCGTTGCGGAACAGATAGCTCTGAAAATACTACACATCGGAAAAAAATAAAAGCAGATTTGGAATCAGCATTCTTTTTTCGACCAGAAAATCTAGGTTTCCATACCTGTAAGACCTCCGACCAGTTACAGGGGTAAATCCGAAATTTGGGGGGAGGGGGTCGAAAAAAGTCGAAATTTTTCTCAAAAGGCCAAAAAACATACACTTTTTGCAAATTTTTTCCAAATTGGGGGGGGGTTGGGTATATGGTTGGCCAAGTTGGGGGGTCCCCCCCCCCCCAACCCCCCAAGTACAGGTATGTAAGTTTCGTATGGTAGAGTTCAGTAAGACGCAATCTGATTCACGCCAAATGAGAAAACCCGCTCTGAAAAGTTTCGTAACTACCATAATGGAATTTCGAATTTTTGACTACAGTAAACCATCATGTCGAAACGAAAGAACGCGAGTGATATTCAAATATTACAACGCTATGTTGAAGAGACTAGATATGTAAGAGATTCACTATCGTACGTTGAAATTGGTTGCTTCTTTGCTGAGATATATGTGTAATTAATCATGACTTTTTTGATTTCCTTATTACTGTAGTAACGCTGTAATGAGTTCTAATTTCTCCGCTGATGAATCTGCGTGTCTAGTGCGCGGTCGCAAAATGTCATTCTAGTTAATGCTTGTAGGTTCTAATTATAAAAATAATATGGATAAAGGTTTGATCCTGTAAGTTGTTTCCTGACGGATTTCATGAAAACCAACATTTTTCTCGGTCATTTTCCCAAAATTTTTTTGCGATCTTCATAAAAATTTTGACTTTCATGTGATTAAAACATTTTGGGTGTAAGACAATGCTAGAAAATCTTGCCGGTTAAAAGATTCAAATACTTAGTCGCTGGCCTAGTTTTCGAATTTTAGTTTTTCCGACTGAAAATTCATAAAATTCACTGAGAAATCAAATCTTCTGTCGGGGAAATAAAAGGTGGCGAGATTCATTTGCCAGCGTTGTAAAATATTGAAATTTAGGAAAAATTTTCGGCGCTACGCGCCGAATAAATTACTCTAATTTAGTTATATTAATCTTTTCATTTTATCTCCAAAACTCAGAAAATTAGGTTTTAAATTCCTAAAACTGACGCGGATCGAATGAAATTCAAGGAAACTAGTTTGCGATTGTTTTTCCTATAAATTTAATCAAATTTATTGATTCTAGAGTGAGCAACCAAAAATTTATCTGTGCAACCAAAATTTTCCCTCCAGCCATAAAAAGCATCAAGCCATCCACATCACTGGGACCCGACAATCTTTGTGCTTTTTTGATCAAAAAACTTGCTACACATTTGGTCCTACCACTTTCATCAATTTTTGAAGTTTCTTTCCAGACGAGCCACCTTCCTGATTTATGAAATTTTGCAACTGTTGTTTCTATGTTCAAAAAAGGTGACCCAGCCCTGATTGAAAATTATCGTCCTGTTTCCCTATGTTCCGTCCCATGCAAAATTATGGAAAAAATTATTAATAATAAAATTTTAAGTTTCCTTCATCAGCATAACCTTTTAGCAGATCAACAGTTTGGTTTCGTAAAACATAAATCCTGCGAACTACAGTTACTCAAGTGTAAAAACTCATGGTTAAATCAATTGGACAAAGGACACTCTTTAGACATATTGTACATTGACTTTGCCAAGGCCTTTGACTCAGTTTCCCATTCTAAGCTCCTTCTCAAACTTTCTAAATATGGTCTCTCTGGTCCCCTTTTAAGCTGGATATCAAATTTTCTTAAGAATAGATTTCCAAGGGTTAAAATCATACATGTAATTGGGGGGGAAGTGCTATGAGAACCCCCCCCCCCCAGAAATCGTCGACCATATGGCTAGCCATTGGGCGACCCCCCCCAGAATTTTCCAATCCTATGGCTAGCCATATGGTAGCCCTAGGGATCCCCATAGTCTTAGTCGGAAAAATACTGGAAAATGTCATTTTTTCCATGAAAAATGTCAATTTTTGAACAAAAAATGGTCAAAAACGTCTATTTTCTCGACGCTTCGCGCCATAAGTACATATTTTATCAATTTTTAGACAAAAATTACTACTTTTTAAACCGTTTTTCGGACATTTTTAATGGAAAAAATCCAATTTTTTTCCCTTCAGAGACCCCTCCCCCCAAAATTTTGGGAATTACTGACCCCCGGCCTCAAAAAAGTGCTCCAACCCCCCCCCCCCCTAGACCTCGGAGCTCCGTTACATGTATGGTTAAAATTGGAAACTCCCTATCATCTCAGCTCAAAGTGTCTACTGGTGTGCCCCAAGGTAGTGTATTAGGTCCAACTTTGTTTCTTTTGTACATAAATGACATTATTTACAATATCAAAAGTGAAATTTTTCTTCTTGCAGATGATCTAAAAATTTTCAATGTATCTAAAAATTTTACGATTCTTCAACAAGACCTTGATACTCTTTCAAATTGGTCTACCGCTTGGCAATTACCTATATCTACTACAAAAAGTATGTCTTGTATTCGGGTGCAAAAAACCCATTGTGTCAATATACACTTTGTTACCAACATCTCCCATCAAATGTAAGTTATGTTAAAGATTTGGGAATTCTTATATCTCCTAATATGAAGTTTAAAGAACACTATAGATAACATCGTAAAAAATGCATGTAATAGGTCTACTTTAATTTTCAAGTCTTTTGTCTCCCGTGAGAAAAATACTCTAGCAAAGGCTTTCGTTACTTATGTACGTCCAATATTAGAATACTGTAGTTCAGTATGGAATCCGCATTTTTTAGCCGACGTACGTTACATCGAAAATGTTCAACGTAGATATACCAGAAAGATTTTTGGTTATAAATCTGGTTTGTCCTATGAAGATAGACTTCAAAGGCTAGGTCTACACAAGCTTGATATTCGTAGATTAGAATCTGTCCTCTGTACCATGTACAACATAATTCACAAAAAACAATTCTAAATCTTGATTACTTTTTCCGTATAAACAACAACGTGTCGTAATCATGATCTAAGACTGACGATAAAGTCAGTTCATACCACTGCTTGCCAGTTTAATTTTTTTAACCATTATATTAATGTCTGGAACTCTTTATCTTTCGATCATAGTTTTTTTTTAGCATTTTACAAGCCATGGCTTGTTGGACTGACGAAATGGCTTGTAGAATTTTAGTCCAACAAGCTAAAATGGCTTGTCAGAATTTTTTGAGTCAGGTGTTTGATCACATCGGATACAAAAAAGATGCATTTTGCTGCATTTTAGAAGGTCATAATCTCAAAATTTTCCGGCGCTCCGCGCCGGTTATAATCTAAATAAGCATTATTATTTATTTCCTTGCTCAGGTGCCGCTTCTAACATGTCTACCCTCACTTATCATTTAATCTTTAATAGTTCTAATCATCTTAAACGTATTATCTCATGGTTTAATTGGTAATCTTCAATATTTCATCTTGATATTTAATGAAGATTCACATTTTTCCCTTGACACATTTTTTGAGAAAGATCAATACGTCAAGTCTGTAAACTTTTTGAAGTGATTATTCCTTTCTCAACGTAAAATCAATCCAAAAGCTTCATGGAAGTAGTTTTCGGAAACTTCTACTCTTTTTGCTCATATCTATTTGGCCAAGTTCATTAGAGTGTGTGAATATGATTTTAAAATTTTTCAAACATGAAATTCCAGAAATTACGACCTTTGAACAGAAAATTCGAAACTAATTCTTCAAACAAGTGGTTGGAAAATTGATTTTCCAGTATCGCAGAATGACAATACCCAAAAAAATTTCCGGCGTTTCACGCAGGAAAGATTAATAGCTTTTTTTGGGCTCTCACTTGTCATCATAGAGGACTTGACCGTCAATTTCTCATGTAATTCAAAGTCATTATGTTCTTGGATAGTTCGCTGGAAAATTTGTTCCACAATGCTTGTAGATTAGACATCGATCAAACTCAAAAATTTCAAATGTTTCCTGAATTTTAATGAATTAATGGCTCAAAAATGTTATTGAATAAATGTTGAATGACATCTCCTTTTTGATCGATTGCCGTGATGCTCAATATATACATTTCTTTAAAAAAATAACCTAGCATTGGAATTTATTCACATTATACTGATATTATAAAATTTGCTTGTAAAAATTTGGAATGGCTTGTAAAATTTTAGGTCAATAAGCCACTTGGCTTGTGACTCGTAGGTCAAAAAAAAACCTGCCTTCGATATTGTTAATTCTCCCAGTTTGAACACTTTGAAAGAAAGAATTAAACTTCTAAACTTTGATAATCGAATTGGGGGGGGGTGCATTTAAGTTGTTACTTTTCAAGTAACCTTTGCATCCTATTGCTGCATGATTTATCCATTTCTTAAAATATTTACATTTCTTGCGAGTCGATTTACTAATCTAATTCTTTATATGACATTATATTATATATTTCACTTTGCATTTCTCTTTCGTTTTGTTTTGTGTAACAGCAATAAATATTTTTCATTTCATTTCAAGTTGCTCACTACAACCTGGCCTGTGCAAAAAAAAACCCTGTTGTTCAATGTTCATTTTTCTCTCAAAATTTCTGGATTGTAGTTTTTGTGTACTTATCCTGTCCATAAAAACGAGTTACATTTCTTCTAAAAGGTGAAAACATCGCATCTCAGTGAAAAATTATTTATAGGTATGTATGTGGCTACTGGCTAGGAAGGGCGTCATTAAGCAGCCGCAGCCCACTGTTTTTTTACGCTTCAGTTTTTTTGGCGGACAAAAATCTAGGAATGCAAAAAAAGATTTTGGGCTCTTCTGATATAGGAATGTGATGTTGTAACTAGTGATGCTTGCTCTGAAGTATTTTATGAATCTTGTTTATTTTGAAACATTTAGAGCTTCTGCTATGTGCAAATTATTGAATAATGTTTCTATTGTTGGATCAAATTTTTGATTTTTATGCTTAAAATGAGTTTTTGTCTCGTTTTTTCTAGCATTAAAAATCTGACATTATTTGAAATAGGATTTTGAAAAAAGGGAAGTGGAAATTTTCCAAGATTTGTTTAGAATTTACTGAATAAAAAGAAAATTAAAATCATTTAAAGACGACTTATTTCGTTGGTTTTTGCAACTTTCTTCCATTTTTATAAAAGTATGTAAATTTTAATAAATTGCTGAAACATGAAAAATTGGATTAGTGCTTTAATTTCCATACCATCGGATAAAGAAATGAAAGAGCTTTCAGAAAAGCTATAATAATCATAACAAGTTTACACTGAGAAAAAATTTATTCCTCAACTAGCTAGAATTAAATGAACGCCCCTCGTAGTTTATGTGTGCTTGCGTTAGTGGATAAATTCTATGTTTAACGAAAAGTATGTAAATATAATAATTTAATTTGGGAATCGTGATGTATAAGTACCATTATACTGCTGAAAATTTTATTCTAAACAAATTTTAGGGGGGAATTCCCCCCTCTGAATACGGGCCTGTTGCCAGCAGTGTTTTTTTGCTGAAAGCTTTTTGTCCCATTTGAAGAAAAACCCTAAAAAATTTTGCCTCATGAGGAAAAATCAATTTTTCTTAGTTTCCTCGCTTGAAAATCGCTCAAAATTATTTCTGATGTGTTTTTTTGAACGTTTCTCATTAACTTGCATCTTATTCAGGGTTGGGAAGAAACCCATTTTCCAAATTTTGAATTTGGGTTTTTCTGGGTTTAATCAGGGTTTTTGGGCTTTTTTTACAAGTCGATTCCCTTCCAAATTATGGTCCAAACTGGCATTTTTGGACTCCTCAAGATGCCAGCTATTCAGATCAGTTCGAAAATCCAGGCGCTCATAGCATTCAGGAACTCATTTGCGTAAAATCTGCACACATCTCACATAGTCCTTGTCACTACAGAAAAATCCTACCTACTTCAAGAATCGAACCTGGTCCACCAGCCTATGGGCTTAATGCCTTTACCACCACACAATTTCACCAGGAAGTTTAAACACCATATTCCTTTAAGACCCTTGATACTATTTTAACTAACAACTTCATTTGGAAGAGCCTCAGCCTATGCCTAAAGAAAATTTTAAAGAAAAAATTAATGTCTACTCACTAGTCACAGAAATTCATGCTCAAAATTAACAAACAACTCATATACAATAATTAGGCTGAAGGCCGGGAACCGACTTATAAAATTCAGCCGGGTCTTTTTATTTCAGAATTGTGGATCTGAATTAAGTATAAAACAAAAGCAAATGTAACATCTCTAAAGTTTTATTCTTCATAAAGCAAAACATTTTCAGACCATTTTTCGTGATTTTAAGCAAAAATACAGAGATTTCTTATAACAAATAAAATCATATACTAATGCACCGTCAATGAAATTTTTTGCATTGAATTTTATGAAGACTAGCTTTTCGACCGACAAGGATGACAATCGATTATGCAACTTGGTGTGAACAAAGCCAAACGTTGAAAAATTACGCTCTGATGACGCAGTGGCCACCAAAATGGAAAACACCTGATTATAACATGACAAAAAAATTTCGCTTGCTTTCCATTAGTAGTCTTGAAAAACGTACTCTCAAGGCAATTTTTTGGAACGAAGATCAGATTCCTTATCAAAACAAATAAAATCATATTACTTATGCACCGTCAAAAAAATTTTTGTCATTGATATTTATGAAGACTAGCTTTTTGACCGTCGCAGATATCAAGACAATTTTTTGGAACGAGAGCCACGTTTTGCCTTCCATCAACCAATATTGCATAGCAGATTTTTGGCCGCTCTCCAGCATATTGTTACAAAACGTATTTTTTCTTCATCTTCACTTGCCGAGATCTTTTAGTCATCGAATTGTTTGTAAATTGTGACTTTGCATGATGAAAAAAATTTGATGTTTCTTTCCTCAACATATACTGCTTACAGCCATTCAACCAGCATACTTGGCGGTCTATTTTCAGCGATATTTTGGATCCGAAAAACCGTCAGCTGCCTCCTTTTCCTGTGGGTCTGCTGTCTTTCTCAAAATTTTAGAGCTGCTCAAGTCAGCTCAAGAAATGCTGATGGCTGTGAGCAGTAAGTATAACAAAAACTTTAGCAGCGCTAGCACTGCTCATAAGTGTTCAGGACCTATGAGCAGTAAAATCTGCCTAATATTCAGATAAACAATCAAATCAACTTCAGCCAAAAAATCTACAAGCATTGTGGAACAAATTTTCCAGCAAACTATCCAAGAACATAATGACTTTGAATTACATGAGAAATCGACGGTCAAGTCCTCTATGATGACAAGTGAGAGCCCAAAAAAGCTATTAATCTTTCCTGCGTGAAACGCCGGAAAATTTTTTTTGGGTATTGTCATTCTGCGATGCTGGAAAATCAATTTTCCAAACACTTATTTGAAGAATTAGATTCGAATTTTGTGTTCAAAAGTCGTAATTTCTAGAATTTTATATTTGAAAATTTTTAAAACTATTAATTTATTGACAAGCTCTCGTGAACTTGGCCGCAAAGATATGAGTAAGAAGAGTAGAAATTTCCGAAAACTACTTTCATGAAGCTTTTGAACTGATTTTACGTTACGAAAGAAATAATCACTTCAAAAAGCTTAGAGTCTCAGAAACTGCGTCAAGGAAAAAATGCGAATCTTCATCCAGTATCCTGATAAAATATTGAAGTTACCAATTAAAACATGAGATAATACATTTAAGATTATGAAAAATATTATAGATAAAGTGATAAGTGGAGATAGACATGCTAAAGGTCGCGTCTGGGCAAGGTAATACATAATAAACATTTTTTTCTAAAATGCGCCCAAATGCATCTTTTCTGTATCCGATTCCCAAAATTTTGTTCACCAAATGAGGAAGCCCAAAATTTTTTTCCCCAGAAAGCTCGATTTGGGGAAAAACAGTGGCTATAGTGATGCTTGCTCCGAAGTTGATTTTATGAATCTTGTTGACATTTAAAGATTTAGAGCTTCTGTTATGTGCAAATTATTGAATAAAGTTTCTATTGTGGTATCAATTTTGTGATTTTTATGTTTAGAAAGAGTTTCTGTCTCGTTATGTTTAGCATTGAAAATCTGGCATCATTCTGGCATTATTTTAAATCGATCTAGCATTTTTCTGGTACTATTTTCGAAAAAATCGGGCATTCTTCAAATATTTGACCTGGCAACACTGGTGGGCGGGGGAGCTCGGTACACATTTTTCCCCAAGTCTTTTTTCCGCTTAAAAATTCTTACAGGCGCTTTATTTAAATGTTTTCGAGCTTTTTATATTATTCTCATAATTTTAAAGCCGTTAATTAATCAAAATTGAAGAAAAAATTGAAATTTTCGAGTTTGAAGCCTAATTTACAAAGCATTGTGAAAAATATATTCCAGCAAACTATCTAATGGCATTTCGAATCACATGAGAAATCGACTGCTAAGGTCTCTACGATGACAAGTCATATCGTAAGAGGTCAGACCTGTTGGGGGGGGCGAAAATGTTCCCCTCAAAAAAATCAGTTTTTCCCCAATTTTTCTAATTTTTTCAAGTTTGGGGGGTTGGGTATAGGGTTGGCCAAGTTGAGGAGGTCCGCCAACCCACCCCCCCCCCCCCAATTACAGGTATGTGACAAGTAGGAGCCCAAAAGAAGTATAGCTGTAGTAGGTCCGAGCAGTTCGGGGGGTATAAACCCAAAATTTCGTGGCGGGTGTCCCAAAATTTCAAGAGGTTCAAGTAGAAAAAATTTCGAAAATTTTCTCAAAAAAAGCTACGTTTTCCAAATTTGTCCAAGTTCCGGGGAGGGTTGAGTGTAGGGGATGTTAATCTTGCCAGCGCAAAGCGCCAAAAATTTTTTTGAATATGACATTCTGCGACGAATTTTCCGAATATTTATTTCATGAATTAGATTCGAATTTTCTGTTCAAAAATCGTAATTTCTACAAATTAATCATTTGAAAAATTTTAAATGCAGTATAATTTAACCGTAAACTTTCATAAATTCGATCGAAAAGCTATGAGTGAGTAAGAAGAGCAGAAATTCTGCAAAAATACTTTCTTGCAGCTTTTGAATTCAATTAGGAACAATCGTTTCAAAAAGTTCAGAAAGTTGGCATGTTGATCTTTCTCAAAAAATGTGTAAAGGAAAAAATGCGGATCTTCATTAAATATAAAGATAAAATATTGAAGATTAACAATTAAAACATGAGAGAATACGTTCGAGATGATGAAAACTATTGAACGTTAAATATAGTAGGCGAAGGCAGACATGCTAAAAGCCGTGCCGGAGCTAAGTAATAAATACGCAAAGCCCTAGAAAATTTTGAGATTCGGATCTTGTAAAGTGCATCATTTCTGTATACGACCCACAAAATTGTTATCCCCAAATGGGGAATGAGCTCAAGATTTTCTCTCTTTTTACCCAGAAAGCACGATTTGGGTTAAAAAAATAGTGTTTCATCACTGTTAAAAAGCATACCTGTAAGAGGTCAGTTGAGGGTAGTGCTTCACACTCTGAAAATTTCAGGACCCGGGTACCCGATCTTCAGGGTACCCGAGTTACCCGGGTAAACCCGGGTACCCGGGTGCTATATGCGAGTTGTTAAGTCAGTGAATGAACGCAATTCATGAAAACTTCAAGAAAATTTTAAGGTAAGAACCTTGTAAAATTTTAAGAGACAAAAGTTATGACAGAACAATAGTACATTTCATTCAGACGAACGCTACACTTTCAATTAAAAAATGATTGCCTGGTCACTCATCACAACTATTTGATGAATCTATTTCCAAACCAGCCATCTCGCTAGGTCCAGGCTCTACTGTCTCTATCGGTTCATCATCGTCCGTTTCTGATTCAGAAATGTTTCGTTTTATGGATGAGCTGCATCAGAGGTCCCCAAGGTCGAAAATTTAGGTAGGGGTAAAATCGTAAATTTTAAGGGTAGTACTTGAAATATGCCGTGACCTTTTTTTTTTTGCTCCCGACTTTTTGCCAAGGAGGGGGAGTTGTAGTACTCTAACCACATACAACTTACATAAATGAATAATGCCCCTAGTTTATGCTTTTTACAGTCAACAAACATTTACTCGTTCAGCTCCATTTTCCGGCTCCCAATCCTGCAACTTTAATGCACTAATTATACGTACAGAATAGTCACACTTTGAAGACTGTTGTGCCAACAACATTTCAAGAATCGGGCACAACATACGTTTGGAAACATTGTTTCAACCAGCATCTGCAGCAGTATGGGCTCATCCCATCGCTGATTAGGCTTGGAACAGTGCTTCCAATTGAAAGTCCTGATGCTGAATGTGACTTTAGTATTATTAATCCCATTAGACTATGAACTACGAGTTTGAAACCAAGTACCACTTCTGATCCACGTCAACAGACCTCACATGTCTCAACTCATAGCAGGAAAGTATGCCACAGCTTGGGTAACCACGCGCACAGAAGACCCAGCGCAGAAGCGGAGAAAAGGAAAGGAGAGCATGAAGAGGCAAAATTTTAAGAACATAATGTTTTTCTTCCCAAGGGGCGATTTTTTGATTAATCACATATACATAAGTCATTATTTCATCTCCCAATTATATTTATAATAATTTCCTACAAGTAGTATATATTAATCTACTGATATACTTTCCTAAAAATCGCTATATGGCACAGAAATTGCATACTTTCCTATTATCCTTTGCTCAGTAAATGTGTCAAAAAGAGCAGTGAGTAATTCCTCAGAATCATACATGTAACGGAGCTCCAAGGTCTGGGGGGGGGGGGGGTTGGAGCACTTTTTTGGGGCCGGGGGTCAGTAATTCCCAAAATTTTGGGGGGAGGGGTCCCTGAATGAAAAAAAATTCGATTTTTTCCATGAAAAATGTCCGAAAAACGGTTTAAAAAGTAGTAATTTTTGTCTTAAAAATGATAAATTGTGTACGTATGGCGCGAAGCGCCGAGAAAATTGACGTTTTTGACCATTTTTTGTTCAAAAATTGACATTTTTCATGGAAAAAATTACATTTTTCAGTATTTTTCCGACTAAAACTATAGGGGTCCCTAGGGCTACCATATGGCTAGCCATAGGATTGGAAAATCCTGGGGGCGGGGTCGCCCAATGGCTAGCCATATGGTCGACGATTTCTGGGGGGGGGTTCCCATAGCACTTCCCCCCCCCCCCAATTACATGTATGCTCAGAATCACACATTCTGCAATTTTTCTCGAATCAGTATAACCTACTGGGTAGAGGATGAAGTCTACCAAAATTTTTTGGTATAGTGAGCTGTTTTTATGGGGATAGTAAATGAATTTTCAAATCTAAGACGGGGGTAATACCCCCCCATGGGGTGCTCTGAGCTGCATATATTGCAAATCCACGTGTCATCAGACACCAGATCAACTTCAAAATAATTATAGACAAAACTTTTTTTGTAGGCATAGGAATAAGCGTAAAAAGACGACCAATCGGGAATAAAAAAATTGAATAATGTGTTTTCCTCTTTTCATGCCCCTTCCATCTTATACACAATGCATCTCAACTTTTATTATTTTCTGGAACGGTATCTAGTACCAATATTTCATACCAGCAAAATTTCATTTCTCGGTGTCTTTTTCATGTCTCCTTCCCGTGCTGCATTGTTAAAACCCATAGCTTTTTTTGTTGCTAAAAATACACTACAATGACTTTTTGTGAGCCATATAAGCGGCCATGTTAAACGATGAGTAGATGCATGCACTGAATTAATGAGGGAAAATACGTCACTGTAACTACACATAAATACTAGTTGATAGTGTACAGATATTTTGTTTATAAAATGTCTTGTCTAGACCCGGGTACCCGGGTAGAACCCGGATTCCATTTATTAAATTTACCCGAAATACCCGGGTACCCGGTGTGAAGCACTAGTTGAGGGGGGTCGGAAATTTTCCAAAAAAGTTTATTTTTCCGAGTTTGGGGGGTTGGGTATAGGGTGGACCAAGTTGGAGGGCCTCCCCCCAATCACAGGTATGTTAAAAGGCAGTGTTTCACCACTGTTTCTTCGCGGACAGTACATTTTTTGTGCACAGACAAAGATGAATTTTTGGTCAAGAGATCTAAATAAAACGTGACAAAAAATGATTTGAAAAGTCACCAAAAAAGCCTACCTGCGCCTTTAAAAATTTGGAAATGGCTCCTAAAATTTTCGGTCTATAGCACATTTGGGCTCTTAAAATTTTGACTGATATATTTATATTTTAGTGAATTAAAGTTATCCCCGTTCAATTTTAGATTTAAAGTAAGTGTTCTGCATGCTCTAAAATCAGAAAACAAAGAAAATTTTCCGGTGCCTCGCGCCGTATCTCATTTTGTTGTAGTGGTGCATCTGGCTTTTCATTACGGGGCATGCCCCGCACTCACCGCCACCACTACAACCACAATTTCCGAACCATCCACGTAGCTCGGTTAGCGCAGTTGGATAGCGTGTCTGCCTTGTATGCAGGAGGTCGACGGTTTGAGCCCCTCACCGATCGTTATTTTTTTGATGCGCCGGCGACGTGGATTTGGGCATACGACAATTTTATAATTTTTTGATTGGTCCATCCACTGTTTTTCCACAAATCGCATTTTTTAGGGGGAAAATTTTTCGAAAAGAGGAAAACACTTGGGGATTTGACATGGAAAAGATGAATCTTGGTGCATTTTAGGAGTCAAAATCTCGGTTTTTCCTATACTTATTTGTATCTAAGTATAATTTTTCAAACATGAAGCGGAGTTTGAATTTAAAAGCATCATGGTAGTAATTTTCAGAAATTTCAAGTTTAATTTGAATCTTTTCCAACTCATGAAAGTAAGACTATTTTTTAATTTTTAAAATGATAAAGACTTTGTTCTTGAATAAAAATTTGAACCTCATGTTCATTGAATAAGCTATCCTTAAATTGATTTTCCAACACTTTACTATGCTAGAATCTATAAAATTTTCAGCACGGCACACCACAAGGATAGTAGGAGACAACAGAATAAATTAGAACAGAAGCTGTATTTTTCAATACCCTGTACAGGAGAACATGAAGTCACGTGCTATCCTGGGCGAAGGTTTTTGCGAAAATACACGAAATACTGTGTTTTTTGCATACAAAAAAATTTTCTTTGCACTCGGATCTTTTGCCCGATCATTGTTACATGTATTACATGTAAAAAGAGGCCTGTACAAAAAACACTGGTTGGGAATGAACTTTTAAACAGTCATGTTTTTGAACGCGTGTCAACTGATTAAATATCCATTATAATTTAATTACATCCCAGTGTGTTAAAAGTCTATTTTTTGATATTCTTGGATTACAAATTTTTGGCCCCCAAAATTTAAATTTGGCTCCTAAAAATTCAGACCTAGGAACCATTTGCCTTATGACGTTCAAACTGAAGAAAGCCTGGGCCCACGCCCCTGAAATGTTTAAAAAAGCCTGGTGTAGGCTTCGGCTTAGGCGTAGGCTTGAAGACAGTAGCTAGATGGGCTCGAGTCCATTGGACTAGAACGCACAAAATATCTAAATAGACTCGGGTCGATCTAGCCAAAACATACATAGTGAAACTAAATGGACTAGTGTTTTAGAAGTCGAGCGACGTCATCGTCTAGTCTTTACGGATATGCATAATCAAAGTAGTCATGCAAGGTAAACTTCAGAAAATAAAGCCTCTGCGACACCAAGATTTCAATAGCCACCAGGACGGCTTCAGTTACTAGAGTCTCAAGTGCCACTACAGGGTGTTGCATAATGATTTGCACTACCCCTACAGCTATACGTGTAAGTGGAACATGAACATGCAATATATCACCTTATAGAGAATTCAATTCTGCGTTTAATTAACTGATTTTTAAAAAGGGACTACCAACAGAAAATTTTTTATTGTATAAAAACGAAAACGATGAAAAAATTCAAGAGAAAAAGGGAAATTAAATACAATCAATAATTTGTTTCACCACCATTTGCATTCCTAACTTGTCGAAAATGCCCTGGCATCGGACACAACAGATTTTAAAACAGTTCCCTGTCAAATTCTAATTGGTCTAAAATGATATTTAAATTTTTTCTCCAAGTTTCCTGTGAGTAACGTCCTTGACCTGCCTCCGAATGCATTAAATGTTCCACTCGATCTTTAACGATTTCTCCCAAATTTTCGGTTGGGTTCAAATCTGGACTGTTACCAGGCCACATGTCATTTCCCCAAAACTTGATACCTTGCTCACGAAGCATACATGTAATTGGGGGGAAGTGCTATGGGAACCCCACCCCAGAAATCGTCGACCATATGGCCAGCTATTGGGTGACCGCCCCCAGGATTTTCCAATCCTATGGTTAGCCATGTGGTAGCTGTTGGGACCCCCATACTTTTGGTCGGAAAAATTATTGAAAAACGTCAATTTTTTTTTAAAAATGTCAACTTTTGAACAAAAAATGGTCAAAAATGTGATTTTTCTCGGCGGTGAATACATTCTTCGGTCTTTTTAGAAAAATTACTATTTTTTGAAGTATTTTTCGGAGTTTTTTCGTGAAAAAATCTAATTTTTTTCCAGAGACTCCTCCTCCCAAAATTTTGGGAATTACTGACCCCGGCCCAAAAAAAAGTCGCCCGACCCCCCCCCCCCAGACCTCCGGGCCCCGTTACATGTATGTCACGAAGCAATTGTTGTGTAGCATTTGCCTTCGTGCATGGCGCACAGTCCTGGATGAATGTGGTTTCTCCAGTTCTGATCACATTTTCCTCATCATTAAAAAATGGAATAACATGTTCCAGCAAAACCGTTTGCCTAAAATGAGCTCCGTCCCAAGATTCTGCTGCTTCTTTGACTACACACATCATTCGCTTCACTGTAAACATTAAAAAAACTCCAACGCATGTCATACCTGTAAGACCTCCGACCAGTTGGGGGAGGGGTAGAAAAAAAAGTTGAAATTTTTCCCAAAAAAGGTCAAAAAACATACACTTTTTTGCAAATTTTTCAATTTTTTCCAAACTGTGGGGTTGGATGAATTTGGGTACATGGTTGGCCAAGTTGGGGGATCCCCCCCTAAGCCCCCCCCCCCAAGTACAGGTATGACGCATGTTGGATTTTTGACCACAGATCGAAATCTTCCCGAGTCATCAATTTCGCCCACTTCCAATGCCCAAACACGATCATTTTGATGATTGGGTTTCTAGCATACATGCACATAGGGGGCTAGGGGGGGTAAACCCCCATACCTGAGAGCCTGGCCACCCCTCCCTGGCCGAAAAAAATTCGTCAAACACCCCCCCCCCCCCAACTTTTTCCAAGACAGCTTTTTTGATTATTTTTGTGCATATTCTGTATGAAAAACAGGGTTGTCGGACTTTTTTTGTTCTTTTCGCTCACCAACCCCATCCCCTACCCCCTGGAAAAGAGTCCATGGACCCTCCCCGCTGGAAAATTCTTGCCGTGGATGTCTGGTTTCCTGACTGCGTAGATAAAAAAACTCATCACTAAAGGTAAAGTTCAAAAAATTCAATTCGTCATAATCTCTAAGAAAATCAGCTAGAAACATTCGGTTTTCTCGATTCAAGTTCGTTTTGAGTGGTTTTGAAATAACGTGAAATGGGTGACATCCACCTTTTTGAACGAACTGATGAACAGTGGCTTGATCAATTTTTCGTCCGTTTTTCGCTAAAATTTTTTCCGCCAATTCACGAGAACCGCCTCGCTGACAATAGCTTTGTTCAATAATGTTTTTCGTTTCTTGCGATAAACTGTCACTGCGACCACAATTTGAAAAATCCGTAAAACAATCGCCTGGTTTTTTCTTCCAATTCTGCATAACCCAACGTTTTGATCTTCTAAGCTTGTTTGCGACCCAATTAATGGAAATAAACATTGCACCGGCTAACTTTGCTTGATAAATGCAGGTGCTTGGATCTGATCAATGACTTGAGAAGTTTCTGAGTCAAAATTCATTTTGACAACGAATATGTAAAAATTTCACTGAATTCTATAACACATTTCTTTTTTTGGTCTGTGTAAAGTTAATTTAATTTTTAAACTCTGTAAAATACAGTGTAAAACGCAGAATTGAATTCTCTACAAGATGATATATTGCATTGCACATTCATGTTGCGCTTACATATATAGCTGTAGGGGTAGGGCAAATCATAATGCAACACCCTGTACATCTCAGTCGTTAAATGAACCGCTTAGTTCGTGTAACCATTAAATTGGATGTTAAAAATTAAATTTTAAGTGTTAAATGAATTAGCAAGTGTTAGGCACCAGCACTGGTAAAAAACGTGGCAAGGGGGCATCCCTAAAATTAATTATGTAAAACTATAATGCTCAATCGTGCCCCGTTTACTGAGGTAGTCAGTACAATGACAAAGCAGCACAATAGAAGTGAAGAATAATAAATCACTTTCTTTTCGGCTCATTGTGGCGCCGGCCCAGTGATTCAATTTTGCGTGGATGCGGCATAACTGCTACGCAGGGCCGTGCGCAGGATTTTTTCATGGGGGGGCGGACTAGATTTTTTCACTGAATAGCCCCAGAAAATGTTGATCTTACGCTGATATACTGTGTGCATCACCGTTTTTTTCTCTAAGATTTTTTCCACATGAGAACCGGACCCAAAATTTTTTTCCTCATTTTCCAAAAATTTTCCACATTTTTAAAAACGCTTATAATGTGGCTACGGATCCTTTTTTATGCATTTTAGGAGCATACCCAAGCATTTTGTTGTATTTGTAGTCAGAAACCTGCAAAAATGAGGAAAAAAATTGAGAAAATTCTGGTTATGTTAGTCAGAGCTCATGAAGAATATATTGGTGTTCTATAGAATGGCCCGGCGCCGAGCGCTGGAAAATTTTTTTGATTTTCACTTTCTAAAACGCTGGAAAATGAACTTTCATAACGTTGAGAAATAAATTATAATCAGACTGATGAAGCGTAATTTGCCTCCCATTCCGGCGCGCAGAGCCGGAAAAATTTTCGGGTTTTTGTATTCTAAAACGCTGAAAAATAAATCTCTCCATCAGATGATTCGTGAACAAATGTTTTGAAATCGCGTTCTAGAGTGATGTCTTCAATTTCCACCTTCAATAAACGCAAAAGTTCAGATTGCAAACGTTTAAAAAATTCCAATCATCGAGAGAAAAAATTGAGAGACTTGATGAAAAATCTCTATTTTCGGCGACATAATTGACTGTAAACGATTAGAAAATGAAACCAGCTAACTTGAATGATAGAAACTGTTGATCATTAATTAGTAAGTCGAAGTAGATATGCTAACGGCCGCGCCTGGTAGAATATAGTTATAATTATACCCATGACCGGCGCGAAGCGCCGGAAAATTTTGAGATTTTGACCTTTTAAAGTCCACCAAAACGCATGTTTTCGGTTTAGAGTTACTGCCTCAATGGGGGGGCGGCCGCCCCCCTCCGCCCCTCCCCTTGCGCACGGCCATGCTGCTACGGTAAGAATATCTCCAACATAGCAGGCGTTCTTTTATCTGATTTAATAATGTGCTTTTAAAAATGTGTATAAGTAAAAATATCGAGTAAATTTAATCTGATTACAAGTGTCTTCTCAATTGTTCCAGTTTTCTAGTGGCAATTTCAAGCAAAGAATCT
This sequence comes from Romanomermis culicivorax, assembly GCA_963922205.1. Taxonomy (NCBI): domain Eukaryota; kingdom Metazoa; phylum Nematoda; class Enoplea; order Mermithida; family Mermithidae; genus Romanomermis; species Romanomermis culicivorax. The sequence goes on along the minus strand of CAWUHX010000016.1, from coordinate 1,752,735 downwards.
AACCATCACGTTCGTCTCGTCACGCTCATCAACGCTGGACTTGCCAATAATTTTATATTTATATCATGAAGTAATTTAGTCTGATATGGGCCAAGAACATAGTTCAAACAAAGATAGTCATTCGTCTTTGGTGGCCCTTGCTCGCGGTATTTTTGTATTTTTGTCCTTTTAAGTTTCAGGCCACATAGCTTCATTGTTTAGGGATTGGTCCCCGTGCAAATCGAACAGTTAATACTGGCCAGGTTGTTATTGTCAATACAGGTCTAGATGAAAAAAATTGCATGCAAGATGATGAAGATTTCAAGCGCTTGCAGGTAATTGAAATTGATTCTCGAAAATTCTATTTTCACCTCGACCACGTAACTTATTTAGAATATACCAATATTTTATCCTATTCTACGCAATTCGTTGAACATTCCCGGCGTTAAGGACGAAGTGGATATTAATACGAAATTTGACCATCGAGCTATTTACGCATTTTTCTCAAAGTTTCAAGAACAATTATCCCAGTCGACGGAATTTATTTGTTCGGAGCAATTGAACATTGTATCGAAAATTCGAGAGGTATTTCATTTTCATAAAATATTTTCGATTGTAATTTGACATTTTTCCTGAATTCTTATCGATTTTACCGCAAAGTTATTGTGTATCAGCAAACCATATCCTCCAAATATGGAATAGAACAGATTGCGTATTATGTTATTTGGGCGAAATTTATTCCTATTGTCCTTAGCTTTCTAGTTCTTCGACCAAAAGTACATGGATGCTGAGATTTCTTATTTGCGCTTTTCGAAGAAAAATCTGTTGGACAAATGAGCATTTACTGCCTGAGTTTTTTTGACTATATGTATGTGAGTGGCTAACTATTCCTTTTAACCCAGTAGCCGCTCTACTAGCACTTTTTGACAGGAGTCCAGTTACTACCAAAAGATTTTTACCATTTAAACTTTCTCTATTTTTTCTTGGAAAAAAGTTAATATATATTAACTCCCTGACAAAATCCTGATTTACCTCCTCAGGCTGACTGACCACGCACAGGTTTGTGCTTCATCCATGAATTCTGCCTACTTAGCACGACTACGAGAGCCCATTTACCCTTGAAATAAAAGTTCCAGCTATACAACTGCAAGATAAGTTTCAAGTTGATACACAAATTTCACCGAATATAAAGCTTTATAGAATAGCAAAATCGTTCTATTAATTCAGAACAAAGGCGATATCAAAGTCATGCCAACAACATTCGCTTTTGGTTTGGGCAGAACTGTGTCGACACCTGATTGTACTAATCAAAAAAATTTTGACCGGGTTATTCAAGAAAATTGAGTTTGGTTCTTTCAAAGTTTGACGAAAAAAAGGTTTATTAACAGTAAATAAAAATAAAACAAAATATAAAATTTGAATCACTTTGGTATTTTATCCGATGAAAGCAGAAGAAAATTAAATGATTTATTTCATATTCTATTGTTTCATAATTTAATTCTCATTCCATTGTCAATTTTGCTGTCAGTCACTGAAAAAAGCGTATTCTACTAATATGCTCTCTAGAACCACTTGTTTAAATGTTGATTTATTTTCAGACTGATCATACCGTATCTACGTTGCTGAACTGTTTGGTCGAACGTCAAAAATTGACGGCTCGTTTGCTAGCTGATTTGAACAAAACGCGGGAAATTAATAATCAACTGATCAAAATTACGGCCTGTTTACAAGAGATAGTGCCAATGGCTCAAGCGTTGAACGAACTTTTACCGGAAACGGAACGTCTGCCGCCTTTAGATTTGTCGGTTACAATAAGAAATCAATCGATAGTCTTTGACGATATTGAACAAAAAGTTGTCGACGAATGCCCTAATTCTGAAAACTGACGATTATGATTGTGTTTGAACTTTTCTTAATTTTGCTCGTTTCGCCGGCTAATATCTTCTTTCGAAATTCTCGCGATATTCTATCCATATTGAATTGCTCGAGTCCCAATACTGTTAATTCGATGCCTGTCTTTTATGATCCGCTTTTTCGAAACGTTTGATGGGAATCGTGCCCCTCCCGTGCTTTCAAAATCGTTCACAACTTTTACTGCAGGATTTGTTACACAAAAATTGCGAACAATGAGTATGTATGGCGTATTGTTCATCAGGAGGAAATTACAAAAAATGAAATTCTGCGTTCAACAGACATTAGAATCGCCATAGATTTTGATTCTTGTCCAGGCCAAATACGGATTTGTTGTTTCCACAGGAAAGTCCTCAAAAAAGATTCATATTGAAAAACCAAAAAAGTCTCTTTCCTCCTCTACAAAAACTTTTACTAAAAATTTTCCATATGCTCTTGTCGCCCAAAAATCATGATGGTATAACTTCAGGACGTTGTCAGAGGGAATTTTATACTTACAGTAAAAATACATATGTGACGTTTGGAAGGTTATGATGCTGCTCGACACAGAAACGTAATTTGTCGATTGAGCATGAAAGTTCTTTGACGCGTCGGTGAATTCGCGCCTCTCCGTGTGAAGGTTTCTGGGCTTGAAAATTCCGCTCAAAATTTGTGCAAACTCAAGTTTTGTAAGTATTAGAGGTAGTTTTGATCTTGGATCAGATATACACATATAGTCTGTTTTTTATAAAATGCTTCCAGATGCAAAAGTGACACAAATCAGTACTGCCGTCGAAATTGTTTACATAAAGTTCTTACTGTAAAATTTTTCACTCGAAAAATCGCTAAAGGTCAGGCCAGTATGCTCAGAAATTTCCAGCCCTGCGTGATATTTTGTTCATTAGAAAATCGCAAAAATCTGAAATAATACATGCTTTCCACTGTCATTATTTGGAAGCATTTCAAGAAAAACAGACTATAGTATCTATTGTACTGAAAATTTTCCGTTTCGTGCTCTGACATATTTGTTTTTCACAATTTACTTTGTGCTTGTAAAATTAAGAATTATCAACAAACAGACTAGAAATGCAACAATAGCTGAAATCACGATCGCTAAAATATCCGTCCACATGCAATTTTTTATTCTGCTTTTACTCTTCTGCTCTTCGTAACCGAAAGCCAATTGCCTGGTGATTGATTGGGGCATATGACTCGGAGTTTGCGGCGCCAACCCGAATTCCGCCGTTGGGCTGTCGTAATCGATTCCTAAAGAAAAATGGTTGGAAATGCCAGGTTGTGTATGTTTTACACCGAACATCCCGTTACCCCGACTAAGTCTATTTTTTCAAATGAGCCTCGACGCGCAGAAAGATGTTCATACAAATAATAAACAACCTGTACATGCAGTTAGCATGCGTGGCATAGAAATTCTGCTGGGGGTCAGCCAGTACAGGGGGAGTGGGATAGAAATTTTTTTCGTTGCGAAAAGAAATGTCTTCCAAAATCCAAGCAGCATATTTTTCAAAATCCATATGTGAAATTATTTGCGTGGACACTATTTTTTAAATTTTGAAAATCCATATGTGAAAAAAATCCACATGTGAAATTATTTGCGTGGACACTATTTTTTAAATTTTTTTAAAAATGAATCACATATGGTTCGTTTAGAAAGATCGTTTAACTACAGTATCATATACATTCTTATGATGACTTTCTCTTCTCTCTTGCTCATTTTCCTTCATCATCTTGTCAATCATTGCTGGGGGGTTCATGCCCCCAAACCCTCCATGTGCATGTATGGCAGTTAGGCGAAAAAATTGAGAAAAAAGATTTCGGCCTACGATGCGGTTGTGTCTCTTTACCCCAATCACCCTGTTATCCCGACTAATGCACAAAATTCACATTATCTTGATCGATGGAAATTTTGCAATGTATAAGGATTCACGATATCCCAGTTGTGCAGTGCAGATCAAAAGTTCAACACAAAAAGCAAGTTTTCAAGTTAGATGACAATGCAATTTTATTAATTGAACTCGTCCGTTTCGAGGGTTAGAGCTAAAATTTTGGCAGCCCCATGCGTTCATTGAACCACAAAGAGGATTGTGCCCAGCTTCAAGACTGCATACTACCCAGTTATAGTCAACCTTTGTGCAACCTTTTTCATCTCCAAGCTTAATGCAATTCCGGCATTCATAAAAGTAACTGTTGTCACGTGCCGCTCAATTTCTCCAACCTCGAGTGATTATCATCATGTCCATACTTTATTTTTCTGTCACCTTTTATTTTTTACAATCCTATACTTTATGTTTGTTTTCATTTATTATTTTCTGCACATGCATTTTATGTTTCATTTTTGTATTTGTTCGTTCATTTTTGTTTCTTTTATGCATGCGGGCTACAGCACACCCCTTAGCTAAAACTTCCACCAAAACGTGCTTCAGGGTTACATGGCTATTTTAGGTGCATTCCATGCACCTCTTATCACCTAAATTAGCGTAGTTTTTGTTAGGCAAAAACGACTAGCTAAGAAGTTCAGCTAAAGACATTCATATGCTTAGCATAGGCACTGTGAGTCGGCCTCAGTGCTAAAGGCATGTGAATGAAAAAATGTCTATGTGCTCATAGGCATCTTCTGCATCGCGTCTAGCTGCAGAAGTTAGCTTGGGCATCGAAAACTCGGCCCAGGCCGGTGCTGTAGCCAACATTTCCTTAAAAGGACATGTTTCTTTAGTTTATCACTCACTGTTGGGTTCACCCACTTTCGTCCAGTTGTTTTAGCTTCGCGTCTGCCGCTGTCACATTTACATATTTTATTATATTGTTATCGCATCCGCCGCCCCATTTACATGCATTTCACCTGTCGTTTTATGCCAGGTCAATGCCCAAACACCTTATTCAATAAAGAGAGTTGCCACCAGCCTCCTTTTGTTTGTCTTCTATTGAGAAACTGAGTCGGTTCATCCCCCACCCATTCGCCCGTCGATTCGCCCGTCGAATCAACCACCAGGGACCCCATCACCCTTCATCAAAGTCATCTGAGGAGCTGGACTAGGTGAGTCTTCTCAGGGGATTATTATTGTTGTGGGATATTTTGGGGAACCCTTCTTAAGTCGGTTTGACCCTGAGTTTCCTCAGATAAGTAGGGCTCTTTCCTTTCGGGTTTGGGCTAAAAAGGGACTTTCTGGTTCATAATCGGGTCTCAGAGTTTGGGTCATTTCATGGATGACCTCGTCCCCGTTCACACTGAGCAGGACCTCGGTATTGTCACCCCTAACTTGGCGGCATTGTCCATTACTCTACAGCAGCACCCCAGGACAGCACCAGAGTACCAGGTCTTCCTATAGCCAGTACTAGCCGGGTTAGGTTCCAAAATCAAAGGAAAAACCCTCCTGTTAGAAGTCACAGCCTATCACTCACTGTGATAGGGTCGAACTGACATGGTTTTCCATCAATGTGACTGGAAGATGGCGTTTTCTACCTAACAGGACATCCATTCTTTGTGATGTGACACTGTGATGAATGAGAAAAACTTTCACGTTCATCAGCGATAAACAGACCAAGGAATAATTTTCTCCAGTAACCTTCACTTTGGCACCAGTATAACTTCTACCTAATCAAGAATGAATTGGTCAAAAGTTATACATTCGCTTTTGGCCTCTTTTTTGTCATGAAGAAATTAACGTTTTTTCTACGGTATGAGGTCGTTACTCCGTAAATGTTGTGTTTCAAAGTGAACCTACTTTTTATCTTGTCATTGCGTCTGCCATATCAGAGTAAATGGACTGTATGTAGTCGAACACACCTATTCTTCTAGAATAAATAGAATCTATTTGGATACGTGGCACTGACAATTTTAAATAAGCTTGAGGACCGATATTTTGTGACAATGGATGTATCTGCGCTGTAATCGTTCATTATAATGATCAGACAAGAATTTGATTGATTTTTTATCATTTCCACCATAGGGATATATTATCGTTATAGCAGTTTCCTCGCATTTTCAAAACTAAAGCACACTCGGAATAATGGGGCAGTCGTGGCAAAGGGAGTTTTGATGTCACTCCTTCAGGGTTAGTCGATCTAACGGCCCAGTCGCAGTAACAAGATGTCGGGGTAACGGGAATTTTGAAGTCATTTTTTCAGCATCGGCCGGGGTAATGGCACAGTCGAGGCAACGGGTTGGACGGGTTAATGGGACAGTCGATGTAAAGGGACAGTCGGGGTAAAAGAACAGTCGGTATAACGGAGCACAATCATTACAGAAAAGTGGGAGAAATCAAATTATAGTTCGCTTCACAGAAATCAGTGGCCAACTTAATTATAACCAGTTATATGCTTGGGAACAATACAGAAGGAAAAGATTTCTCATGATTCTGTTATTTCTGTTGAGCTAATGAAACGTGGAATTGGAAATATGTGAGCCTCTACCAATATGTTTTGAAATCTTTGAGATGGAAAATACTGATGTTGCAGAATCTCACGTAAAAGAGAGTCTACAATAACCCGTTGCTCAATATGAAAAACATCAAATTGACATAAATTTCCTTACTTATGGCTAAACTGTTGCTTTTCTTTCTTTTTGCCGATTCCACGAAAATGGTTTTCGCTTTGTTTATGTGCGGTTTGCGCATTTTTCGTATAAATTTCGTCACCAAATAAGACGTCAAGAAAATTTTCGTCGAATCTTCTTTGCCAGCATCTTCTGTCATTATTGCTGCTCCCTCCTATCATGATATGTCCCGATGATCATAAATAATCGTATGGCGAAACAAATGTTGACAAAATCATGCCTCTTGGTTGCACCTATGGGCAGAAATCGAAAAATGAATTAATCCGCTATAAATATCCGCGAAAATGTAGGCAGAATCGTCCAAAAGACAGTTAGAAGAACGGTAAAAAAGATGAAACATGCATAGCACAATTTTTAGGGTAATTTTTTCATTACGTCAATAGAATGAGTAAAGAATGAAGGAAAGAACAATTGGCAAACCACGTATACAGAGCAGACGTAACCTTTATTCATTCTTCTACAACGTTAATGATTTGCCTACTAGATCAATTCGACATAGGACAGGTGATTTTTCTCATGAAAAAGATCCCTATCTGATATGTAATCAAAAGGTATATTGGATGTGATGTGCGTCATCTCCGACAAAAGTTAATCGAAAATTCATGGATATTTGGGGGCAACACGCCATTCATACGGAAAGTTTTGACGATGATGTTGAGTATGGTGGTAGTGATAGTCTTATGTTTTTAACTCTTCCCCTCTCGCTTCTGTCCATTTTCTGTAATCTGCAATTCAGTTTTCTTTTCCTTCCTTTTCTTTTCTTTTCTTTTCTTTTCTTTTCTTTTCTTTTCTTTTCTTTTCTTTTCTTTTCTTTTCTTTTCTTTTCTTTTCTTTTCTTTTCTTTTCTTTTCTTTTCTTTTCTTTTCTTTTCTTTTCTTTTCTTTTCTTTTCTTTTCTTTTCTTTTCTTTTCTTTTCTTTTCTTTTCTTTTCTTTTCTTTTCTTTTCTTTTCTTTTCTTTTCTTTTCTTTTCTTTTCTTTTCTTTTCTTTTCTTTTCTTTTCTTTTCTTTTCTTTTCTTTTCTTTTCTTTTCTTTTCTTTTCTTTTCTTTTCTTTTCTTTTCTTTTCTTTTCTTTTCTTTTCTTTCTTTTCTTTTCTTTTCTTTTCTTTTCTTTTCTTTTCTTTTCTTTTCTTTTCTTTTCTTTTCTTTTCTTTTCTTTTCTTTTCTTTTCTTTTCTTTTCTTTTCTTTTCTTTTCTTTTCTTTTCTTTTCTTTTCTTTTCTTTTCTTTTCTTTTCTTTTCTTTTCTTTTCTTTTCTTTTCTTTTCTTTTCTTTTCTTTTCTTTTCTTTTCTTTTCTTTTCTTTTCTTTTCTTTTCTTTTCTTTTCTTTTCTTTTCTTTTCTTTTCTTTTCTTTTCTTTTCTTTTCTTTTCTTTTCTTTTCTTTTCTTTTCTTTTCTTTTCTTTTCTTTTCTTTTCTTTTCTTTTCTTTTCTTTTCTTTTCTTTTCTTTTCTTTTCTTTTCTTTTCTTTTCTTTTCTTTTCTTTTCTTTTCTTTTCTTTTCTTTTCTTTTCTTTTCTTTTCTTTTCTTTTCTTTTCTTTTCTTTTCTTTTCTTTTCTTTTCTTTTCTTTTCTTTTCTTTTCTTTTCTTTTCTTTTCTTTTCTTTTCTTTTCTTTTCTTTTCTTTTCTTTTCTTTTCTTTTCTTTTCTTTTCTTTTCTTTTCTTTTCTTTTCTTTTCTTTTCTTTTCTTTTCTTTTCTTTTCTTTTCTTTTCTTTTCTTTTTTTCTTTTCTTTTCTTTTCTTTTCTTTTCTTTTCTTTTCTTTTCTTTTCTTTTCTTTTCTTTTCTTTTCTTTTCTTTTCTTTTCTTTTCTTTTCTTTTCTTTTCTTTTCTTTTCTTTTCTTTTCTTTTCTTTTCTATCAAATTTTTCGCTTCGTTTCTGACAAAGTTTTCCTAAGTTCTATGAAGTCAAGAAATTCAAATTTTGAAATGAAATTTTCGTGAGACAAATATCAAGATAAGTTTGACAAGAAAGTTCGAATAATCTTTTGTTGCTGACAACTAGCCTACATAAAAACCATACGTACATTATGGTGGCACTGCATCAATATAGTTCGAATTTTGTTCACCGTATTGCAAATCTAGTAGTTTTTTGTTTCAAAGTTTCATTTATTTTGAACCAATGTTCACAGCTCTGCCTATCTATAACATATGTATTTGCTGCTCATGAAAAGTCAGAAACTGACCAACTTTATGCACATCTCATTGCACGTATATTTTCAACCCATTTTTATATAATAGCTAACCATTCATTGTACTGTTCGTGGATAAAATTGCATTGTCCCGTGATATGTTCGATAATTTCTGATCACGGTCAACTGCATTATCAGGTGATTACATACGAGTATATTGGAATCATATAATGTTTGATGTGTTCTTCTGAGTTGGATGGAGTTTTCTGAAAATAATCTGGAATAAAATAGATGTACAAAGATAGGGAAGCAGTGATTCTTTATTATCTCAATCAAACTCGTACCTGAGAACATTATATTCTTTTTGATTAGAGTAATATTACTCATAAACTAACTGTTTTCTACAAAGCACGAGAATACGAGTTCTGAACGGCTCAACTCAGAAATTAAGAGTTTGGGACCTATAGATTGATCTGTACAGTAAAATTGACATTGAATTACAAACAATTTTTTTGTACATAGATGGAATTGAATAACTAAGCGGCAGGTGCTTTATGAGAATTAATATCAGTACACCTGCATAGAAATTTATCCCTAATTATACAATTCATGGTGCGCATTTCCCTTCACTAATTCATTACTTTCTTGTGAATTCGTGCTTTTCTATTTTCTATTTTATTTTTCTCATAATTCCTTTAATACTCATTTTCTTATTTCCTTGCCGTTCGTTCCCTGCATTGTTCTACTTTATTTCTAGAGCCTCTCACTTTTCTTTCTGTTTACAATTCAGCTTTCTACTTTGTTCTTTTTCCTTTGGCCTTCTAATTGAGATTCATCTTGTTTTATTATACATATCTGTGTATAAGGTGTCTAGTTTTCGTGAGAAAATGATCATTTTCGTTTTCATACGCACAATAATGTCTGGAACATGATCTCCTGCAGAGAATATCAAGTCTTTCTCATCGATACATAATGTACAATGAAACAAGATAAAAATTGTCTATTTCAAAGAAATAGGAAGAAGCCAATTTTTTATATTTCTTCTTGATTGAGTATTATACTCCTCTCATTTTGAAAGGATCGATGCAGCGAGATCGCAGCCAAACTTTTATTTAAAATTATAAAAGGCTCGTCGGCTCTATTCAGTACATATTTCTCCTATGATACAGACTCCTTGATGATCATTCTTTCAAATCATTTCAAGATTAACAAAACTGATTTTCTGATCTCTAGTGAGGCTACATTCGCCGAAGCTCCGACCGCTGCATCGGTCATTTCAAAGTGAATGGAGTACAGGAAGGAAACAAGAAAAGATGTGGAGTCAGAGAAACTTGCGTTTGAACTACTCTTCAAAAAATCGGCTGTGGGACTATACCCAAAGCAATCATATTCGTAAATCTGCAAAATTATGTAGATCATATTCGCTGATCATTTCGTAGATCATAAGTTTCCAATTTGGTTCTTTCTTACTCATCAGACTACAGAATACAGATTACTTTCAGAAGTCTTCGGTTTTATAGTTGATTATATTTTCGTCATCATATCACTCCATTAAAAAAAATTTCGGACGGAAAAATCTATTTTTATGATTTTCTAGTGTGTATGACAATCTCAAAATGACTTAGCAATAAGACCTCCGCTTTTTATTATTCATCGCAGTATCAAAAACTTACAACGGCGCTGTTTTCGTATGATTTTCTTAAATAAGATATTGTACAATTGAACTGCGCATGTAAAAAAGAAAACTTCCGGATTTTTAGCTCAGTCTATGCACACGGTTGTTTGAGGAAGATAGGATATGATCAAGGAATTCGACTAAAATCGCAAAATTCGTCAGGCGATCAATTACGATAAGTTTGATCAATGAAAGATGGCTGAAAGGTTGGAAAATTTTGATAAACGTCCCATCATCACTCACGAAAAATTTACCGCCAACAAAACGTACTGTGACCGCTGCAAGAAAACCGGTTCGAAGATGGTGAAATTTGAGTCGCCTTATTACTGTAACAACTTTCTAATTTCAATTCGAGCAAAATCGTATTCAATTCGTCAAGACCAATATGTTTTGATCGATTTTTTCTGCGTCTTTATGCACTCAATAGTAAAATTTTGTCAAAAATCGCATTCATTTTATCATATTTGACGAATTAGTCTTGTTTTTTAGCGGTTTTTGAACGAACCGACTCGTTTTGAAACTGGCCGAAAAGTCTTTTTCGTGATTAATCAAATATTATAAAAAATGCTTTGTCTGACATCCATGCAAAACTACGTGTGCGTATAAAATGTTTGCATTTTGATCTAATTTTTTGTCGCTTACTTTCTTACTTACGCTTTCGTTCTTACTTTCAGAATAATGTTTGAATTGCTGTAAAGATAGTAAGAACGCGAGATAGTTAAACCTGAGTAATTTTCATTCACAAGAAATCATAATGTTAGACTCCAATTTTGTATCGCAATCTGCGAATAAAGTGACTGACGAGCTTGTTCGAATGATGAACAAATTAAAACATTTCAAATCTATAGTTGATCAGATTGATAAATTCATTAGATAAGCCGTCGAGCTTTTGGAAAAATAGTCAGTCATCTGCATTTCTGATTGCTATAATCCCACAATCCCTTCGAAATTCTTATCAGTCAAGTGAATTAACATGGGTTAATCTTGACATTATCGAATTTTCGGGAATCTGTCAAAGATGTGAGTTAAAAATTTGAAAAAATTGATCTTTATTACTTATTCAGTTTAACTGTTCGAGTTTACTGTTCATGTGTTGTTCAGAAATATTTGCTCAATGATTTGAAACACTGTTGATGATCTCATATCAGATCAGATATTTGGTTCAGTAATTTCCTCGAAAAAATACATATTTTATTGTTTACTGTAATGTTTTTCTGAATTTTGACATTTATTCTGGTTTCAGCACAGTTTTCTGGAACTGTATAGATTTCGAGAACATTTAAAACTTCCAAATTTAATGCCCCAATGAACCAAATCTACGAAGGTCTAACTGTAACCTAGGAATCATGGCTTTTTTCTTCAATTTTTGACAACCAATTTTTTGAATACAGCAGTTATTCGTTAATATTGTGTAAAATCGATAGGAACTACAGTGATTTTGAGGCTTTTTAAAGAAGTAGATTTTGTAATCCATCATTTCTAAAAGAGTTGGGCTTCCAAACGCACAACAATAGGTTCGTATTTAACCAATAAGAATCGGTTGCATGATTCCACGCACCAAAATTACAGTAATCTGAAATCCCGCCCCTTTCGGAAAAAGCGCACTGTCTTCTTTTATTTGGTGCGTGTTTTGTATTCTAGTGTTTCAGCGGCCACTTTTCCGTACAGTTCATTGATCTGTTACCGCACACGTACAGTGTTTTTGGTGTTTTTTATTATAATTATTATTATTACGGACTATTATTTTAGAGCATTTTCCTCCAAACTTGGTCGTTAACAGCCGCGTTTTTTTTTGTTTTAAAAACATGGTCTCTCGTGCCACACGCCAAAAACGCCCTTTTTATTGCCGTATTTTCCTATTTTTTCAGTGTAGCCGCGAAACAGGAAAGTTATATTGACGTCTGCACTGTTTAACTATTGAAAAGTTTGCATCGTACAGTATAAAATTTTCGACAAAGTATTTTTGTTATAATTTTAATTTTTGTGAGACATTTAAGGAAAGATCAGTTTTATCTGTTTCAGAGGATTCGAAAAATGATAAATACATCTACGATTGCTTAAAGTTTGTGGATCATGTTGACATATATGAAATATCGGAATATATTAATCGGGATTGTAGGACTTGGTGTTGTCATACGAGTGAGGATTGAGGAACTATAATCTGTTTTTCCTGAAATGTTTCTAAATAATAAAAGTGGAAAGCAAGTACTATTCCATATTTTTACGACTTTCTGCTGAACCATAGGTCACAATGAACTGTAAATTTGTGAGCTTGCTCGACCAATCGTTAGCTATTTTGTGAACAAAAAATCTTGCTGCAAAAGCTTTGTGCGAACGATTTTGACGATACTACTGATTTTTATCATTCTTCATTTTAGAAGCATTTTATAAAAAACGGACTACATTTATTGTATGGGTTCCTATTTCGTTGCATTTCACGAAAATAAATCAAACATAAGTCAAGCGGTATAAAATACAGGACATTCTAAAGTGCTAAAAATCGGGAATATTTAGCTTACTCGAAAAATATGCAAAAATGTGGACATTGAAATTTTTCCGGATAAATATATGTAGGCTAAAATTTTCTATCAATAAGAATATAAATTCATATCTTGCAGACGTCAAATTCACCCTGTTATTGTAGTTCTATAGACTAATGTTGCTTTTCATTCTACAGGATTCTAATCGATCTTATACTTTCTGAAACTTTATTCATGATCATCTGCGCCGCTTGTAATCAACCGATTTTTGAACGTTATTTATCGCAAGTTTTGGACAAAGCATGGCACAATAGTTGCGTCAAATGTTCCATCTGCAACATTTTGTTGAAAGATAAATGTTTCACGAGGGATGGCCGACTATTTTGTAGAGACGATTTTATGAGGTCAGGATATTTTCAAAATTTTCATAACTTATACTTTTGTTGCAACTTTTCAATTTATGTTAGAATTCCTGGTTATTATATTAATCTTTTGATACAACTCGCATTGAACAACAATCGAAAAAGGAATACATGTGAGGAGTTGAAACCAGTTCCTTGTTGGCTATACATAATGAGGTCCATATTATAGGTCCGAATTTGGTCATCCGATCAAAACCTAACTCTGAATCAGTAGAAAAGACGGCCGAAGGAAAAGCATCAGCTGCTCAGAAAATCTATGGGCTAATGAATCTGAGGGTCACAAAGTTGTTAAATATATAGTTCAGTAAATTTTCAATTTCATATTAACTCGAAGGAAAGAACAGAACTAATGTAACTTTTGATTTCATGGATTATAAGCAGATATAGGAAATCAGTCTTGGAAAAATAAAACGCCTCAATCCAAGATCAACCATCGACAGCATCACCGAATCATAAGTGGTGCGATGGCCATCTGCGCTAAATGAAAATTTGCAAATTTTACCGGTACGACAGAATTACTTGCTCACTGATGACACTGATGACAAGACTGATGCTAATTACGAATCGTAAAAAAGCTTCCCATGACCAAACCGAACTTTGAACGAAAATTCAACAAGCACACTTCTTACGATCGGATGACCTCAGACTATGCATTAGACAGATACATCAAGCCGTGAATATTTTCTTGATTCCAATCCACGACTCTTTTTCCGATTCAAATTTCTTTCCATAAATGTTTTTTCTTTCTGTCGATAACTATTCACGATCACCGAAATATGATCGCTACACCGTGAACTAGCGTTTTCACGGTGCCAGATGCGACATGTTTGTAATGAAAATGTATTACAGTCTGGGAAATTCACACTGACTGGATGAGTGAACTAGTTTTTTTGCATAAGTTATTCAAAATATCGCGCATTGATTTGAAAAAAAATCGAATTATTGTTACCTACCACGCATTTTTAGAAATTTCGTTTATTGTTCCCCTCTGATTTTTATTAAACTTATTATTTATTTTATAGTTAAATTCTTTTTCATTTTTCAGAATTTTCGGGCAAAAATGTACGGGCTGCAACCAAACGATCGCGGCCAACGATTTGATACGAAAAGCTAGGGGCAAAATATTTCACATAAATTGCTTCTGCTGCACCTATTGCCAAAAACGTATGGACACCGGCGAAGAACTGTATATCGTTGGCGGTTGCAAATTTTTATGTAAAAAGGATTTTATGAACGGTCAATATCAGTTAAGTAAGTTGCAGCGTTTTCTGGGAATTTGGTATCTGCTTGAGATAAAAATACAATTAGCCTGAACTCAATATTCTAATAAATTTGACACTGCGGAATTATAATTTTTGAGACTCTCGAATAAGTTTCCCATAATTTTGACACACGACAATGATTCGAGGTGTGAGTATGATCTGCGGGTAACGTTGTATAACGTAAAGTGAAAGGTGCTCATTCTGTTTTAAACACTCTGCCTTCAAAGAACTGTTATCTGTCGTGCTGAAATTGTTGCTATGTTACTATTTTCTATTTTCCTTCAAAATAAGTAGCCAAATCTAAAAAAAATTACGTCATTTCAAAATCAGCGAATAATCTTTTGCTGATACGAACATTAGGAATGGATGAAAAGTCTTTCCAAAGTCGATCGGCGTGTAAGGTGAGTCTCAAAGGGTTTGCCTATTCTGTATTATCTTCCAACTGAGGAACTTTTTGAGGTCAAGATTTTTGTGTGAAAAATTGTCTCCTACAACAACTGAAGTAGATTGTCTGCATCGCAGATTTTGATGAGTACAATGATTGTTCTCTTTCCGACAAGATTTCGTTCCTTTTCACGCTGTTCTTTTCACCTTTTTTCTTTTTCGGACACCTGCCATTGTGTACGTGTCTCTTCTTTCTGCGGCAAAACAGAGGGCAGTTAGGGTCAGTTTTCCGCCTCTCAATTCTCTATTGTATTTTCTAAACAGAGTCTGGCCTCTTGTCTTTGTATACAAATTGTGTGCCCTCGAATGAAGAGCATCATCCTCTTGACTCCATCCATTTTTTCACACATTTCTTTACGTTTTAATAAGATCGCAGCGGGCGAAATTCGCCTGTTGATCAACGAATATGCAAATGGGATTGTCTTTTAAAAAGAAAATGGTATCAAATGATAGTGACCAAAAATGACCACGCGCAGAAACTGTACATTTATGCAAATTAGTTGCATGGACAGGAAACTGCTATATATCTTGCTTGAGATGTCATATTTTATGTGCTCGAATAAATTCGGAAAAAGGGGCTCAAATTGTGGGAAAATAAACGATTTACGACAAAAACGTTATCTTCTAATGTATCGATACAGTAATAATTCATTGTATTGTACGAGTATACAAAACTTGCGCGGTTTCACATGGAATAATGTTTTTTTGCCGTCCCGCGGTGCTGTTTTTTTCTTTCACGTCCGCAAAAAAAACAACTGAACTAACAGAAAAAAACTTTTCCAATTTTTGCAGGAGAGGACATTGACAGCATTCCAAAAAAGATTGGTCATTTTGTTTGTATATGTCCTTGTTGAAAATAAACTATTCCTAGAACGATGGGCCATTTTTTGATCAAAAGTCGAAGTTTTTATAAAGGGGATATCGGCATCATAAGGAGATAATAAATCGAGAATAACTTCGCAAATAAATCAAAAACGGACAAAGAAAACATTCAGTTACTGTCAATTCAGCTCGCATACCGTAATGACTTCAAAAATTGATACATTCGAAAGTTGCGAAGATTTGTGTGGATTTTTGTGATTGGAATTATGATTTGGCACTAACAAAATTCATTTTCATGATGCTAACTGTCGATCTGATGATTGTATTATTGGAAAATGTTACCACGAGTGTTGGTACAGTAAGATTACGAATTTTGAAAGCCAGAGCACATTGATTCACTCCTGTTGATACATGATAAGTGAAATTCTGAAATGAATGAAATCTAAAATCCTGTTCATGAAGATGTTTTGACTTCGGAAAGTCTATTAAATCCTTGTAAGTTTACACGTATACCGAGTATTGTGTAAAATAATAAAATCACTTCGTGATTTTTTATCAGACACTGTGTGAGAACGTAATCTATTTTAAAATTTTAGATCAATGGCATACTGTAATATAGGTATTTTTTACGTAAAACATTGGGTTACTGTATGTCCATTTAGTATCATTATTCTTCTAGACACCCTCTCTCTACCCACACCTTTACAAAACGATTTGGAATCCGAATGCGGCGCCAGTGATTTGGACGCCGATGACGACGATTTGTGCGGCGATGATGATGACGTCGAAGATAGATCACTTTTTTCGCCCAAACGAAGCAACGGCGGTGGCGAACCGTCAAGCCCCGATTCGTCGGCCGATGGCAACGGCGGCGGTTTGAGCGACCGGCGAACGACGATCGGATCGACGGACCCGAGTAATGGCAAATGTCAAGATGATAGCTTGAGCGGTGAGTGTGGGAAAAACTTGTATCCTTTTCAGCAGCTCTACGGTGATATCGAAAATTTTTTTTGTCTCATCTCACCGACCAGGAATACTTTCATTACATTTTAGTCGTATGGGAAAAGTTTTTCTTTTCTGGAATAGGAATCGATATGTCTCTTGAATGTTTAGCATAAATGAGAAAATAATCCTCAAACTTATGAATTATATCAAATAATTTTGCATGGAAGGAAAACCTTATGAACATGAAAACCATAAAGGACAGTGCTTTTAGGAAATGGAGGCCAAAACGGCGCCAAACGCCGCGGTCCAAGGACTACGATAAAGGCCAAACAACTCGAAACCTTAAAAGCGGCTTTTTCAACGACTCCGAAACCCACCAGACACATTCGGGAGCAACTTGCCCAAGAAACGGGATTGAACATGAGAGTTATACAAGTAAGCCACATCTTCGTGAGCTCGTGTTTCACATTATTTTTTTCATGAAAACTTTGCTTGCTCGCTCTTCGTCTTGATTCGTTAACACCTATCTTGAGAAGCTTTTTGTGTTGAACTGTGGTAAATGTGTTAAGATAATCTTTTCAAAACACTTTACATTTCTGAGTTACGAAGAATAGTCTCGAAATGTAAATTCAGAAACCAGACTTGTAGCAGTGAGTTTAAAAGCACAAAGCAATCCGAATAATGATACATTAATCTTATTTCCCCATGGGACTTTATTACGTTAAAATTTGCATAAATATACAGACACTTCGCTTATGCTTGATTACGAGGAAACATCGATCTTGTACTTAATCCAAATTATTGGCTTTCAACTTTCGTCACAAATTCAGGTGTGTGCAATTTAGAATCAAAAATTTACATACGGTCATATGTACAAACATTGGTTGTCTTCTAAAAGAAGTATTCACGCAGTTTTGCTGTGCTATCTGTGATCCAATGATTGCTAAGATAGGATAAGGCTAACTTCGTATTGTCTACCGCATTTACTCAAATATATAAAGAATCCTCACGTGGGAGGATCATAAATTAAACATCACTGAAAATATAGAGAATTAAATTACTGCGAGATTATTTCTGAACACCTCACTTCACAATTTAACATGCTGTAAGGGAGATATTGAATATTATTTAAATCTGCTTCTCAGCTTTATAAGGAATGAAACTCCTGTTACTGTTCTAAGAACTAAATTTAAATAACGGAAAATTTTGCGACGTAAATGTATGCTAAGGAGTTACCAAAACTTGAACATTTTACATGGTATTAATAAAAGCTTTCTATTGTCCTGAACGTATAGTCCTGAACGTTGAACTTGTTTTTCCTTGTCTCATGTTTATAACGTATTCGACCGTAACTAAACTGCACCCACATTTTCTGCTCTCTAGGGCGAATTCTCGAAAGCACGCGCGATTCCATCGATACGTAATATGACGTAATACAGCCCCAGATTTAGCTGTTCATTTTCGGATATATCCTTAAGTCTACAGTAATCCGTCGTTTCTTACTGTAACCCTGCTTGCCTGCCAGTGGCATACACGCGCGCATTTTCTCATTAGAAATACCTGAGGCGTAAAAACGGGACACCCGCGAGCTATTGAACTTTTTCTAGTTGAGGTATACTGTAGGATATAATATTATGAGCATGATTATCCAAAAGTAGATTTTCTCACGAATTGGCTTGTTGATTTGACGAGAAGCGGCGGCAGCACCCGGTGTTTAACTTGGAGTTAGATGCACACAATGTGCTTTGAGAATAAAGCAGATGAAATAGAAGAAAGACTGACTCTCCACCATCATCCCCTCTCCACGCAAAAAGCTAATCAACAGGAAATTAGTTTGGGGATTTGGAGATGAAGCGAAAAAAGGCTAACAGGAAGCTAATGATGGATTATTCGCCTGAAAATATAAAAGCGACTGTAGATTGAGATAGAAGCAAGTTAGTAAGTCCATAGCTTTTTTATGCATTATTTGTACAACAAAAAGTCGATCAGTAATGGGCACAAAGAAGAAAACTGAACATGCTTCTGAAATTGGCTGCCTTCCCATTTCAGATGGATGGCTGCGCCACTCCTCCTAGAAAAACTCAGTAAACGATCATATAATGGATTTAATCCACACAAGAAAAGTAAAACTGCAATATCTCATTGGTGTTCTTTAATGTACGCCCTTTGACTCATGGATATTTATTTAAACAGTATGAAAGTATAGGTTGTGCCCCAAAAAATCACGTTTTTCTAATATCATGGCACCATGAATGACAATTATTTAATGTGTACACAATAAGGACCTTTGGATGATTGATACATTGTTGAGAGTTACAATTTTTAGACTTCGTAATCAGACGGAGTGGAAAGAAAAAACTTTGCCATTTCCTGCTAAGCCATATGACACATAGGACTGAAAATTTGTGAAAATTCGCTTTGTGTACTTAATTCTGAGGGTGTAACTTATTTTTGTCATTTTTCTGTTTGCAAGCATTTTGTAAAAAATAGACTGTAGAGCAAGACTGTCCTATTTAGATTGGCAGCTTTACAACTCAAAACTGAGATACGTAAACAATACTAACACATTATTTCAAAATGCTTAGACGGAATAACGACGACTGGAATATCATCTTACGAATCCGTATTTTTTAAACGTATTTATTATACAGGATTTGCATAATTTAATTTCCCCTTGAAAACTTGAAATTTTTTCTTCGCTCCATCCAGGTGTGGTTTCAAAACCGCCGTTCCAAAGAACGTCGAATGAAGCAATTGCGTTATGGTGGATTCCGGCCCGGAAGCCGCCGCGTCCGCAATGCCCTTCTGCGCGACGACCCTTCAATGGTAGGCGACCCGAACGGACTTTACCCGGGTAAGTTTAACAAATTGTCTAAGGTGGGAAACCCGTATTAACGAGTATTTTCCCATTTTGATCATGTTATCGAAATTTCATTCTCAATAAACGTGACCAATTGGACTTCAAATACATGATGAAGCAGACCTCAATACTGTAGAGTTATAATAAATTTTGGGGATTTTGAACATGCGAATCAAGTGTAAAGACGACCTTAGGACCCACGTGTGTTATATTTTGATGACCTTCTAGTCACAGTTCTTCAAAAAGTATTTCAGGATAGATCTCTTTACAGTCAGTTTCCCAAGATATTTCGTTGCACGACGATGTTGCGCAGTCAAAAATTGTGCACGAAACGATGTCCAGAATTCAGCTCTGTAATGCTGGATCTTTTACTTCAAAAATTTCGAATTCAAGAGTAATAGATATTTTAGTCCTCGACGAGTTTTGGTTGTTCGGGGACTACTACATTTTCATAAAAATGACAATCGGATATCAGACGATAGGTTTTGTTACGTCAAATCTAAACATACCTTGTAGACTGATATAGCCTAATTTTTGATCAAGTTATAAGATTTCAAAATTTCCGTCAATCTGACCCCAATTTTGACCACAATTTTCGTGCTGCCTCGAACGCCCTTTTTAATTACGTCATAAAAAGCTACCCGGTCATTCGACGCCATAATTACTCACAAAGATTTACTGTATTGCTGACCCAGAGAAAAAGAGCGTTAAGTGACCACTGGGCTTCTTTGTTTACGTAACCTTAGAAGGAAAAATTGTGTCCAACCTCACAAAAACAGGTGCATCCGTAAGAGAGATTAGAATGATATTGTTTTTCTGTGTATGTATATGCTTAATTGGCGGCTGTCGCTAGGAGATATAAAATTCTGGCAAGTATACTGTATCATCTGAAAGCAAATAAGCCGGATTACAGTAAAATGAGAATGTTCTTTTTTGATTCACGTATGGGGGATAGAATCCTAGAAGAAAAATTGGAATGCATAAAAGATCAAATTTGTTATTTTGTTACGTGTTTTCGTTGTTTTTGTTTTGTTCTATTCTGCTACTTTTATTTTTTACTTTACTAAGCAAAGGAATTGGCGTATTGGAAAGCTGTCAAAAATCTAGGAAGGAAGAACGCTACGTTCTATCCACGGAATCGTTCTGGGAATTTGCATACATTTTTCTTTTTTTCTTCCTTGCTTCTCCATTTTCCGCAATTCCCCCGTGATTTACATACTACTATTACTACGAAAACGTCTAAAAGACCACAGATGGATTTTGGGAGATAAAGATTCGTTGTTGGTGGTGCTCTCAGTAGCATTTCTTGAAGCCCAGCTAAACGTTAAGCTAATAATAAAATTAAAAGCGCGATAAAAATCTCCCTTTTTGTTAGCTTTTTGGCAGAATGCAAAGAAAAACGATGACCCGCTTGGGAAAACGTTGCATCAACTGGATGAATGAATAGTAGAATAGGCAGGAATGAGTCAGAAAAACGAAGGGGTTGTTTGCGATCGGAAATGGAGGTTTTCGTGGAAATCTTTCCCGAACCTGTTGCTAGGCGAATAAGCGACAATTTGGAAAAAATACATTATTCCCCGTTTCACATTTTACCGACAAAGTGTGTGCTAATTTAGTTTTCCAGAAAGGCCAGATATTACCACAATATGAAGTATGTCCAGTCAAAGACCTTGATTTTAAAATTTGGTGTACTAAGAAGTTATGCATATCTTCCAATATAGAAGGAAACTTTCCAAAAAGGAGCAATAATTGCGTTGACCAGTTCAGGGAAAATTTTATGTAGCCGTCGATGCAATCAGTGGTTTCATGGCGAAGAAGCCATCAGCAGAAATAGTTTGGCAAACAAAACAATGAAAGCAAAAAATTATACTGTAACCAAGCAGAAGAAATTGAGAAAATTTGATGCTCGTCCAACAGTGGGCTACAGTCCATTTATTTTGGAATGACAGACGTAGAGGAAACAGAAAAAGTAGTTTCAATTTGGTTCGCAATTTTCACCGAATGGAAAATTTTATACTTTAGAAAAACACTGAATTTCTCTGTGACAATTTGAGCGCCAAAATCATAGGAAGACCGCTGTTTATATACTTTTGATATGGATAAAACAGTATTTGACACTTGAGTGTTTCTCGAGAAATTTGACAATGAGGTTACGGGAAGAAATTTTTTTCTGTTTACCGCTCATTGATGAGAAATTTTCTTCATTCAAAACAGTAATGAGCTTTGCTAGTTTTTCGGAATTCACTTTTATGGGATCGCTGCGTCGATCATTTTAAAACGAAAGAAGTTTAGACTATCTGAGTAAGCGTGATGGAAAGAATTTTCGGATCATTCGGCGATTTTGGAATGCAGTAGACCAATCAGCATCATGAAACTTTGATTTGGTATTTCAATCTCGGCTCTTGATCCTCTACAATGTTATAGTGTATTAAATGCTTTTTCTCCAACGTATAGACGGCCTCCCAAGACCCGAAGATGCTTATTATCACCACGCCATGAGCTACTACTGCGACGTTTTCGGCAATGGCGATCACCCGAACGGCTCCGCCAGCCGCTTGGAAATGGCTGGATTGCTGCCGCCGGGCGGCGGGCCGCCACCGCCTCCGGGCGCACCGTTCATGATGCCGCCGATGAATCACCCCGATGACATGGGTTCAAACGGCCAGATGGATCATAATGGTAAGTGCGACTTGTGAAATATCTTCTCACAAGGTTTTATAAGACTTGCGCTTTCCATGTTGAATTCTCGGGTCTAACCTGGGCGATTGGTCTATCAGAAGGATACTAAAGTCAAAATTTTGTGAATGATTATATCAACAAATCTGATTTAGTGAATCATATCCAATCTGATTTAGCGTGAATGAAAATGATGAATGATTATTTTCGGCCATGAATGACCCAACATAGATGGTAGGTCAGTGGCGTAGCCAAGGAAGGGACCACAGGGGTATATGCCCTCCCCTAGATGGAATGAATTTTTTACATACAAAATGCAGTTTGAAGCTATGCCAAACAGAGAAATAGGAAAAAGTTTGTGCACTTCGAGCCGGAGCTATATTTTCTACAGCGTATTACTTTGAAATGTCAAATGCAGCGATAAAAAAATGATGTTAAAATTGACGCCATACATGCACGTGGGGGGTTTGGGGGGGGGTATTGACCCCCAGCAGATTTTTATTGACCTCCAGCAGATTCTTGCTGACCCGAAGCAGATTTGACTCCGCAAGCAATGATTGAGAAGTTGACGGAGGAAAATGATCAGGAGAGAAGAGAAAGTCGTCATAAAAATAGAAATGATCCTTTAGTTTAACAATTTTTCTAAACAAAGCATACTTGATTCCAAAGGAGTAACATTAAAACTGTAAAACGTGCTGTCTATGCAAATTATTTAATATATCTGACTAATATAGTTGACCCCCCGTCCTGGCTGACCCCCAGCAGAAGTTCTATGCTGTGCATGTATGGTTGACGCGAAATTTTGACGGAATGGGAAAGTTTTTTGTAGAGAAATTATAAATTTATCCATGAAAAGGGGAGTCCAAAATCAAAGGAAGAACGTCATGCTTATCCATATTTGATTTAGATAGAATTTTATTGAAACTTCATTATATTTGGTCAGATTATTGGAGATAATTATCAGTGGTCTGTTTGTTCCTGCTGGTGAACGAGAAAGCTTTTCTCATTGATTACAGTGATAAGGTCATCATTACTCAGAATTGACACTTTCATCGGTTCGGTACGTTCGTCGTTTCAGAATGAATAGACTATAGTTGGTTGATTTTCTGATAGTTTGCAGATAAGTATCAGATACCTAATTTTCCTTCTGATTAAGCGTAGAAAGCGCATTTATTCTGAAAACGGAGTGCCAAGTTTCAAACGCTCTTATTGCAATGATTTGCGGATGAATTATTCTAAAATATGTATAAAGCGCATCATTCTCCGCCCTAATTTCAAAAAATTTTTCCCTTGTGGCCCACCCTAAACCCGAACTCCATAACAGCACTAGCCTTCATATCACGCTAATGGAAAATTTCACCTATAATTGCTCAAAATTGCATAGGAGATTATATCCCTTTATTTCCATGATGAGAAAACTAGATTTTGCGTTACCTAATTTTTTTCCACATTTCCTCGAAACCAAAATCTTGGATACACAATTGAAATGGATCCATAAGAATTTTCGTCTTACTAGAGCCACTGTCATGCAACGAAAATTTTAAATTCCGTTTCTACTTAGCTTCTTATTATGTAAACCTATCATAGACAACTGGAGTAACTAACGAGATATACTCATTCACATTGAAGGACTGTCTTCTTGATGTCGATTCTTACGTCATTTTGATAATCATGGATCAACAATATTCAATAATATAATATGTATATATAGGTTACTGTACGGTAGAAATCTGTGAAAGTTTCAAGGTCTAATTTTTAAGAGTGTGTCTTGATAATAAACCCTTCGTTTGTCTGATGTAGTAATTCGTTTTTGATTTATCTTGATTTGAGATCATGATTTCAATAACACAACGCGTGTGGAATTTTGAAATAGTATTAATAATATTGCAGATGCCCCGCAGTTCTGATTCATTTTGATTAAAACTGAATCGTTGTGAATGTTGATCAGGATCAATTACTTTGGTATCAAATCAAGTTAAAGTTTCTCAAAAGCTGTCCATTTGTCGTTACCGCGTGAAAATACCCAAAAGAATACCTGAGGTTTCACAGCTGGATCAATCAATGCACAAAAATGTCCATTCTGGCTCAGTAGAGTGTCAGTTTTTAATTGGGTATCAGTAAGTGGTTTATCCACTTTGGTTACGGTGATGTTTGATTTTTTTGACATACTTTATTTTTGTTGAACATCACCTTCGTCAATAAAACACTCTATCGGAACAATCCGATGTGGGAGATGAAATAAAAATTTATCCATATTGTACGGAATTCGAAAAGAGCTATACTTGATTCCTTCGTCGACCATGAAAAACGAGTGCGATACTTGAAGAATGCGTGTTAAATTTTCGATGAATCACCAAAAATCAAGCTCCATAGATTGATTTTTTTTAAAATAAAGACGCCCTTGATTTATTTTTTGGAATCAAGTTGCAAAGTGATTTCTAGTGTATGATTTCAACGGTCGACATCTTGAATGCTATACGAAACCTGATTTATGGAATATGATTTTTGATGAGTCATTTCACACATGCTTTCAAATTTAGCCCTCGTTTTTCAACCTACGACGGAAAAATCAGGTGGCCCCTCACGGACTACGTGATCTTGCTGTTACAGTTTCCAAAAATTCGAAACCATAATTCAATTTTTCTGACGGCTTCTCACTGAGAAGATGCTTTACATCGAATAAAAAGATAAGAAGATGATTTTGTTTTACAAACTGCCCGCTAAAGTTGTAATGGTATTTTAGGAAACTCCTCTTACATCATGGACGGAAATCACGACAGCCAGAATGACAATCAATCGAGCTTGAGCGCCGCGGAGAATAGTCTACGGCACCAACAACACCCGTTCATCGGGACGATGCTTATGAACGTCGCCGCAAAA
This sequence comes from Romanomermis culicivorax, assembly GCA_963922205.1. Classification (NCBI taxonomy): domain Eukaryota; kingdom Metazoa; phylum Nematoda; class Enoplea; order Mermithida; family Mermithidae; genus Romanomermis; species Romanomermis culicivorax. The sequence goes on along the minus strand of CAWUHX010000016.1, from coordinate 1,727,702 downwards.
TCGGACATCGATCATAACGTTCTGAATTTACCCGGTTCGGTGCGATGGTGAAAAATCGGAGGAGCGCCTAATTAGTACTCAATTTATGAAACACCCTGTTTCGTGGACAGTAATTTATTATTTATTATGTTTGTACGAGTACATATGACTTTCGTTTTTATAATGATCTCCTAATTGGTCAGATTTTAGCATTTTTTATTTATTTTATTTGTATTTTTCGGTCGTGCGATGATTATGTAAAAAATGTGATGAGGAGATTTAACTCAAGTACATTCAAAATTTTTTAGATTGTTTTTTTGCATTTTAATTTTTGTGGAATTATAATGAAATATCGTCAAACATTCAAAATAGACCCAGTACGTCTGCAAATAGACTTGAGAGATGTGAAAAAGCTTATATCTACATTTATTTGAGAAAATTCTACGTTGGAAATGCCAAACTAAACTAAAACCGTGATAGTTTCCATCTAACATTTCCACGGATCTGTGGAGTACTGAGGACGTGTACGATACGAACATTGAACAGTCGTGATCAAAATTCCTGCGATAATCCTACGATTCTTACGATAATCCTAGGACTCGTAAGATAATCGTAGATTTCGTACAATGATCATAGGATTCCTACGATGATTCAAGGAATCATACGATTATCCCACGAATCTTAGGAATCCTACGGTTATCATAAGGACCCTAGGATTTGTCGGATGAATTCTACGACAAAATCACGAATTATTTTTTATAAAAATTCTGAAAATTTTAGGCATTTATGCAAAGCATAACCACCTGAAAAGTTTAAAGCACAGGGACGATCTAAAAAATGGCCTTCCTGTAGTACAGTAAGCCAGAGAAGAATATGCTACATCATTGCCGTTAAGGTGCAGCTTAGCTGCAGCTTAACTCCTTCATACAAAACGCATCGGGAATCTTGACCGCAGCTGAGCAACTCTTAGCAGCAATGGTATAACATACATATAATCATAAGCTACAGTATGAACTGAAGCTCAGCTCAGTCTCTTTGACAAAATCGGCTCCTGGTCTTTTGCGTTCGATAGCAAAATAGTGTAGTTTCATAAGTCAGAATTTCATTCACGCTCAAAAATCACAAACTGGTTAGCATAGCTCAAGACAAGTTCACTTCTTTTCATTTCAGGATAATGTTTTGAAAAACCCCAGAACAATTTTTAAAAATCAAAAAAATACCTAGCAGAAGAGCCCATTCGCGAAGGAATCTTATATCTTCAAACCAATTCTGCATCGTTTCATTGCTCTCAGTCAAGAAACTATTACAAATTTTTTAAATTGTAAATTTTATTAGAAACTGTAGTTTTGCTCATGATTACCAAAAAACTCGTAACTTAGAAAATTGACTTTCAGTATTTAGTGCGTTCACTTTTCATTGTTTCTTCAAGACATTTTTAGAGAAATCTCTTGTCGGACTCGACTGATAATTATTAACTTTGAAAAATAAGTTAAATTGGCGCGAATGATTTACTGGGAATAATTATGCTGCAGCCATAGATATGAAATTTCGAGATGATAAACTAGAATAGATATGTTATTAGTGAGATTTTTTCATCTGTCTTGTCGCATCTTTCACCTATTATACCTAAAATTGTTGAGAGGCCAACACGAAAATTGAATAAAAGTGCGTATTTCTCCTTCTAATTGCAAAATATCGAAACGTAATTGCCAAACGTTCCACTGCAGGAATAGATTTTTTCCATTTGGAACTTTTTGTTATCAACGGAGCAACAATGCTCAATAAATGACCGGACTACGTTAGTACATACAAGAAAATTTAAAGAATGATTCATGATCATGAAAACGCATTTAAGGAATTAGCGATTGTCATATTTTTCCCAAACTGAAAAACTGGATTGAAATCTTTTCTTCTCTGAATTTTATAATGAAAATAAAGCTGAAAATTTCAGACAGCATCTTATCGTCTATTGTAAAATAACACTGAGGCGATTAAAAATCGGCACAACATTCACAACTAACTCATTTCCATATTCATTGTTTTGTAGGAAAAACATCATATAGGATTTTTGATTCTGGAGACTGATTATCGCAGGAATCCGGATCTTAGGAATACGATTATCGTAGGAACCCTAGGATTCCTAATCGCGGGATTTTTACTTCCGAATCGGCGTACAGAAGTGTTTAAATTTACCCATTAAAAAAGACAATAATTCACTCGCATTTGGTTAAAGCATTGGCATTCCAGCAAAAGTATTTCCTTTTCGAGAATCCGAATTTTTCGAAACTGGATAATTTCATCGTTTCAACAAGGATGAGGCAATAACGAGCTTTCAAAGGTAATCCTTGCTTGACAATCCTCTTTCCAAACAATGTTGAATCAAGGACATGGAGTCTGTTTTTTATAAAATGCTTCTAATAGAAAAGTGACACAAATCAGTAATCGTATACATAGAGGTCTTACTGCAAAATTTTTTAGTCAATAAATTATTAAAGGTTAGGTCAGTCCGCTGATAAATTTCTTATCCTATGTCACTATAAAGCCATGTCACCTGGTGCCATGTGATGACACCAGGTGTTGGCCTATTTCACCCTACCCAGTGAGTACCAGCTATAGAAAGAACTATAGCATGTTTTTTATAAAATGCTTCTAAATAGAAAACTGACACAAATCAGTATTATCGTCAAAATCGTTTACATAGAGCTCTTTCTGTAAAATTTTTTTCTCTAAAAATTGTTAAAGGTTAGGTCAGTATGTTCACAAGTTTACAGTCCTATACGATATATTGTTCATCAGCAAATCGTGAAAATCTGAAATACTACTTGCTTTCCACTTTCATTATTTAGAAGCATTTCAAGAAAAACAGACTATATATAGGTACTGTGGCGCTGCTTTGGGGGGGCTTCGCTGTAGGTAAGGATAACGCCACCAGGTTATTGGTGAACATTGGTCCAGTCAGTGTGGACGATGGACAAGGCCATCCGTGGGACGACCTGAGCATTGAGGATCCTGGTCGTGGACCAAAAGATCACTCTTGACCCGACCTCAGGGAGGGAGTGTTGCTGATAAAAGAGTGGGCGCTAGGGAGGGGAGCCCACTCAGGAGAAAGTACTCTTATCTGAACTAAATGCTAGTACGCCCTAGAACTTACCTAGTCCGGGGGGAGGGAACAGCTATGGGTACGAGCGGGTTCGAACGGGTCGCAATGGACGGCTAGCGTAAGTCGAGCTGATGGCTAATGTAAAATGAATTGATGACTAACATAGAATGGGTTTGCGGGTCGACATGAAGAACGGGTACGGCTTGCGGGATGCATAGGTCAAAACAATGAAGCTAAAGACTAGCGTGAAGGACGGGTACGGCTTATAGGAATCTGTAAAGTTGAACAAAGACTGATGGCCAGCGTATAATTTATTGAAGATACAAAGTCGATGGGCCAAAGATAATAATTAATAGAATATGTATAATAAAGACGATTGTCAATGATGCAAATTATCGATGATGTAAGGCCAAAGCGCAACACAACTCAGACCAAAACCAACGAAGGCCAGAAGGTTCAGAGGGATCCTAAAACGGGACAACACGCAATTATATACACTTGAGTATCTACTGTAAGACTTGGGGCAGAGTTGAAGACGCCCAGGCCGATGCCTGCAAAGGTGTCTTTGCAGGGCAGGGCCTGTGTGCACATAGGCACTTGCCTAGTTTGAATATGCTCAGCATTGAGGCCGGCTTAGTGCCTATGCAAAACATATGAACGTCTTTAACACAAATTCTTACAGCTATTCACTTGCATCAGCAAGAGTGGCACTCGATTTGTTGACACAAGGGGCATGTGATGCCCTGAAAATAACTGTTAGCAACGAGTGCCCTTTAAAGTATTCATGCTAATAGGTGTACTGTAGATGATACGACAAATGCATTGTACAAAACAAGGACAAATGACAAAAATAACAAAAACGATTAATAATAATAAAACTTTAACATAAAAAGGAATCACATGCGTTGCTGAATTTATCAGCACGTAACACCTATATTTTTATCAAAGAATCGCGAAAATCTGAATTGGTACTTGCTTAACTTTCCATTTAAAGAAAAATATGAATTCTTATCAGCTTACTGCAGCTAAAGTTTTTGACAAGGACAACAGTTGATCTGACATCGGCACATGTGCATCCAACAAAACATGCATGTAATCCCATCAAAATTTATAAATTGTGAATCACATTTCTAAAAACTACAAATATCACGAATGAAATTGTGCTCACACTTGAGATAAGTGCCTGATTCAGGAATATATTCATATTTTCCTTGAAAGGCTACAAGTAGTGAATTCTGGCAGTTTGAAAAATGCTAGAAAAATTTCACACTCAGGCATGCAAAATGTGGCAAGCAAGAAAGAATTGTGGATACTTTCGATCGATCATTTTCAACTGCAAAGCTGTCGAGCGACCAGAAAAACAGTCTGGAAAAAGTTGCAATGTTCCAAGTTTTCATTAATTTCATATTCAGTAAAATGATGTGAGATTTGCTAGAAATCGTTTTATTTTTAAAAATGTTCAAAATCACTTTCAACAATTTCTGAGAGAATTAAAAATGATAAATGTTTCTCAAATTGAATTTTCAGAAGATGAAGTTCAGTTGCGGGAGTGGAGTACTTCACCATTCACTAATTAAGTCTCGAAATCAAATGCACAGTATAGTCATCGTCCCAAAATCGTATAGGGGCTACCCAACAAGTGTTGAGGATCATCGCAAGCTCGATTTATCCTTTTCGGATCGGAATAAATTAATTGATACAAAAACCGAGCTCGCGATTTGTGACAAATGTAGTCATTTTTCTTTGATGGATGTTCTGGGAATGTTTTGAAAAAAAATTGTGAAAAAGTTTTTATTTGAAAAGGAATATTTATTTGAAATCAGGAAGAAATGAAAAAATAGAAGTGAATTAGAATTACGAGTCAGAATTAAATTTAATTAAGAAATCGATTTTGAAATTCGAAATGCAGTAAATGTAAATTTGAATCAGAAATAGAAAAGGGGAATGAAATTGAAAGGGTGAGAAATAATTAAAGCCCGTTTACTCAGAAACGACGGATTCAATCATACCTGTAAGCATACATGCACGTGGGTGGGGGATTCGAGGGGGGGGGGGATTTTGATCCCCAGTAGATTTTAATTGACCCCCAGCAGATTTCTCCCAGCAATCATTGGGAAGATGACGAAGGGAAAATGAGCAAGAGAGAAGAGAAAGTTGTCGTAAAAATGGAAATAATGCTGTAAATTAACAATTTTTCTAAACAAAGCATACGATTCCATTAAAACTTCAAAAGTGCTGTAAGCAAATAATTTCACTTATTTGACTACTATAGGTTGAAGAATATGCTGCTTGAATGTTAAAATACTTTTCTAAGACCTTTCTCTTCGTTATCAAGAACGAAAAAAATTTCTATTCTACCCCCTGTCTAGGCTGACACACAGCAGAATTTCTATGCTGTGCATTGCCTGTAGGAATTCCGACCAGTTGGAGGGAGCTGGATTTTAGGGTGGAGGTCTCGAAATTTGCAAAATTTTGGGGGGGTGGGGTCCCCAAAATTAGAAAAAAACGAAACTTTCGAAAATTTTCCCAAAAAAGGCCACAAAAGCCACTTTTTTCGAATTCTTTCGAGTTTAAGCGCAGTCTCAACATTTGGGTATGGGTTTC